>OZ001351.1:21642477-22047756 GCA_963924055.1 Drosophila limbata
ATTTGGACATTTTGAAGAACAGTTTACCCCAAAGTGCAGAGAAAATTGGCCTTGGAGACTCCTACGCCCTCCAACAAAATAACGATCCCAAGCATTCTGGGTGTATTTTAAGGGAGGGGCTTCTTTATAAGGTGAAAAAACAGCTCAAAACACCATCTCAGTCACCTGACTTGGACCCAATCGAGTATATGTGGGATCACCTTGACCGTCTTGTCAGGAAGCGAATGATTGGTGATGAGGATGACTTGGAAAGGGCGCTCTTGGAAAAGTGGGAGATTGTCCCCCCTAGTGTAGCCAAGAGCCTTGTATGATCAATGGGATCCAGACTCCAAGCAGTTATAAAGCAAAGGGGACACCCCACAAAATATTAGGAACTATAATAATGTTGCTCTGTTATGAATAAACTGTTGTAAAATGGATTGAATTGGTTTTGCATACAAACTTTTTTGATGTATTTTTTTAGGGTATTTTTGTTCAAATTCAGATAATTAGAAAAGTTAATGTTTTTTTAAATATTTAATGTACCTTAAATGAAGTTAATAATTTATATTTCTTAAATATATCAATTCATTTGCTCTAAAAGCATTGCTGTTATGTTTTTTCATTGCCTAAAGTTTGGTTTGCCAGCTGCATACAAACTTTATTGATTCACTGTATGTACATAGCTCTCTTTCTGCCGTTTATGCCCCATGCAGCATGCGGCAAGCAGCTACTCGACCAACCAACTTGCATCCGACATATATTTGATAATGAACCTTTAATAACCGTCAAGAGAATGCGAGTGGAGAGTGGGCAGGGAGAGCAGAAGAGGCAGGAAGAGGAGGAACAGGGTATGAGCACGGCCAACTCGGGGGTTAGTGCACAGGGTAGCCCCTATGTCAACGACAACGACACTCTTACCCACACACATACACACACGCACTCACACGTACACACACGCACTCACACATGGGGAGATAGTCTGAGGCAAGCCAAAGGTTCAGAAAATTTCGTTTGAAAGCCAGAAAGAAGCCGAAGCCTTAAACGTTCACGAAGCCAGACAGTTCTGGTGTGTGTTTGTGTGAGTGTGTGTGTATGTGTTGATATCCCTCTATTACGGCGGACTGCTGAGACACTAGTGAGTTTGCTGGCTACCGTTCACCACAATTGCTTACCCCTCAAACTACGGTCCATGCAATTACCAATCACCATTGAATGCACAAATATCTAAATAGCAATCTCTACTGAATTCACCAATATCCACAATAAACAAATCACTAGTGAGTTCACCAATAACCAGAAGATTTCAATTACTTGTGATTCCACCAATATCCAAAAACTAGTGTATTTACCAAACTACTGAAATCACCAATTACCAGAAGATTTCAATCACTAGTGAATTCACCAATACCCCGAACTTACTAATCACAAATCAATTCACAAATAAAAATTAGATACTATAAAGTTTCCGTTAAGATAAAATAAGAGCTCCATTAAAGTTTTCTAATTATTTTGGGCTCCGTTACCCCTGTAGCCCATCCAAATGAAATTCAAAAGACAGCGTGTCTACCATTCCTTTTTTTTTTAATAGACAGCCCCAATAATGATCGAATGTTTTAAATCTGCCAATAAAAGAAAATATTCAATTGAATTAATTAGAATTATCGAAATGTTGTATATATTAAGTACATAAGATGCGCGTTTCCTTCCTCCACTTCCTCCAAATCTTCAACAGTTGTAATGGGGATATCTGTTTCTAATGTTTGTGCAAAGTATTCGAGGCATCTAAGCAAATTCTACTGTAATTTGATTATAATTAAAAAACTTTTCAAACTAAAGGTTAATTTGCATCCGATATGATATAGTTATCAGACTTTTACCTAATTCGGTCAGGAGATATGGGACCATTCCATAGAGGTGGAGAACTATCGATAGTCGGCGCCATCGATAGCCGACGATAGTATTTTCAAAACCATAACAACCATCAAACAATTCTAAGAGTGACTGCAAAAAAAATTTTTCAAAAATATTTTTGTTAGTATTTTTTATAATTTTTTGAAAACTGCAAAAAAGCCACTTTTTCTATGAAAAGTAGGAAAAATAGGCTAAAATCGTCATATTTAGGATTTTAAAAAAATTTAAAAAAATACTAGCAAAAATATTTTTTAAAAATTTTCTGCATCAAAATATTTTTTGGAAAAAATCGAGGAAAAAAGTTGAAAAATTGACTTTTTTAAAATTCAAAGTTTTCGATGGGTACTTAATGGTTTAATGAAATTTTTGCATCATTAGAACGGGATTTGATTGAATAAAAGATTAATATACAAAACCCGCATCAAAACATCTTTATTATACGCAAATTTAACAAATTTATGCTGTATGAAGACATTAGTGGTTCACTGTATGTATTTGCAAAACTTTTCTTAACCCATTAAGTACCCATTGAAAATGTCGAATTTTTGTAAACATCTACTTTTTCACCTTTGTTTTGATGCAAAAAAATTCTTCAAACAATTCTAAGAATGACTGTAAAAAGACATTTTCAAAAATCTCTTCGCTAGTATTTTTTATGATTTTGAAAAAATTCTAGCAAGCCACTTTTTGTATGAAAATGAGGAAAAAGGGGTTAAAAAAGGTATTTTTAGCAATTTTTAAAGTATCGATAGTACTTTGGGAACTATCGAAAGTGGGTGGCTGCTATCGATAGTAGTTCGATAGCGCCCAACCATCGATAGTGTCGATAGTGCTATCGATAGTTCTCCACCTCTACCATTCCATATGCATATTATGTCAGTTTGGTTCAGTTATCTCAAACAACAAAAAAGTTTTTCATACTAAGACTTGATTTTGGACTGATCGTTCCTGTGGCAGCTATATGATACAGTGATCCGATCCAAAATCTAAAAAAAACTCGATCTATACTAACGGACAGACGGACTCGGCGGTTGATGCTGATCAAGAATATATATACTTTATGTTATTTTTTTTTGTGACAAAGTCAATAGACCCCTGTACTCGGGGTCTAAAAATAGTTACCCCGAAAAACTGATGGACAACCTACATAATTGAAGACACTACACAAAAGCAAACAGACAAAAACAATAAAAGAGAAGAAATATTGAGGAAAGACAATATATCAGCATGCCATTTGTAGAACACCTAATGAATAGAGAAACAAAATCGAAAATATATTGCCAGACACGCACAATAAACACCTTACGCTTATACAGGAACAATAAATAATAATTTTTGATAATGATTAATTTGAGCGAAAATAATAAAACTCTCAAATTATCATTATATTTAATCGAAAATAATAAAACTTCCTAATAAGCATCATATTTGAGCGAAAAAAAATGATAGGCAAAAAATTTATTTAAAATAATTACACTCGACTGTAGCCGCTTGGTGGAGCTCCCTTGTTTAAAAGTGAATAAAATTAAGCATTATCAATGAAAAATCCTTGAAATTCTTTACATAATCATGACTATGTTATCAAAATGAAATACAACTGTCTGATCAACACAAAATAAAAAATTCAAATATATCGACAATCTGACCCAATTTAAACTTTACCAAAATCAGATTCTGAAATCAAAAAATTGCTTAAAACTTTTCATATACCCCAAATTTTTAGACCCCTAATGTTTTATTAAATATGACAATTTTCCAAGTAAAAAATACAATCAAGAAATTTTTTCATATTTCAAAAGGATATATTCTTTACAAAATTAAAAAAAAGGTTTGTCTAAATACGTTGAAAACGAATACAAATACGACATCGAGTCTTTACTTGCTTTGAGGAAACGACAATTGAACTTCCAATAATACATCTGACTTCAAAATATATGACAAATAATAATCTTTTATGTTAAACAAATTCTCAAATATTAAATTTAATTCCAGACTTTTATTTATTATTTAAAAGTCAGCTTTCTTAGCTTTAACAGTTTTTATAGTGTGTTATTCAATGGAATCCATCTAGCTTAACATCTCTTAAACTAATATAAAACATTTAATAAAATATATTTTTAGTATGCACGATTTATATATCCGTTTCGGAAATCTTGGATGCATCCGCATTATCGTAACAGCCCATATCGGCCTTATAAAGAATGCGATTAATATGAAATTGAACTGTGTTCCTGGTATTTGCAGAGTATTTGCCGAACTTATTGCCCAGATATTGCAAATAGAAGGCATCATCTGGGTTGGAGCCAGCAATGGTTGCTGTTGTCGAGGATCCAGACGACGTAGCATTGGACGTGGCAACAGTGGTGGCAACAGTTGCAGCTGCAACTGGAGTTTCAGCTGGAGTTGCAGAGGCGTGTGGTGACAAGTTGCTTATGATAAACTCACTCTCCTCGGGGTGACTTCCCTGATAGGAGAGGGATTCATTGGAGTCATTCAATTGACCGTCTCGCAACTCCGCTTTCGCAAGGTAAACACTCTCGAATTGTCCATTTGCCGTCTGGTCATCGTCTTCGTCATCGTATTCATTCGAAAAAGTATTCGAATTGGCATTCTGTAATAATGATAAATCTATTAATAACATAAATAATTGTATTACGGAGGAGCAACTACCTTTATAAGCATTATTCTCTTTTTAATAAAATTTAAAAAAAATATATAATTTTTATTTAATATTATACCCACAGCTTTTGTCTGCTAAATTAAGCCATACGATAAGAAAAAAAAACCTGTTCGTAAAAAAAATCAATTATCAATCTATTTTGCCAAAATATCAGGGGTGCCACAGAAATCGTATGAATTTGTATGAAATTTAAGTGAAATTCAAGCGAAAGCGATTTCTGTGGCATCCCTGTATATGTATTTGAATAAAGCTTTAGATTCATTAATGTAAAGGATACAGAAAACAAGTATTTTTTAAAGTAGAAATTGGGGAAATAAATGTTTTTGAAATAATAAATAAAAATAGAAACCTGAACTAAAGTTAGTCTAATTAATTAGTTATGTTAAGGTGCCGTAAGCGAAAACGTTAATCAGAATTAACCGATCGAAAGTGGTAACCGTAATTGGTAACCGTAATAATTGATACCGATATTCGTTTCGGGTTGACTCCATGACTAAAAGCTTAACTTATTTAATCAGTTTATATATTTGCTATGTATATAGTTACCTGTTGTTGGCCAGGTTCATTAAGTCTGAATTCCAATTTTTCCTATAGTTGAAAAATAAAATCAAAAAATTTTATTAACTGAACAAAATGATAAAGTTATTGAAAAACAAATAAAAATATGAATAATATAATATAATAGGTATTTGGAAAAGAGGCTCACCGATTTAATCAATAGCTTATGTGGTTCCGTTTCGAACTTAAACATGGACGACAACGGACCACCAGCTGAAGCTGAAGAATTTGTCGTTGAACCGGTTTGATTCGAAACTGCGGATCGACGGCGCTGTTTCTCTAGCATCACCTCGGCATACGTGGCCGGGTGTTTGCGCATTAGATGCCGCATCAGGTTCTCCGAATGCCTTCCAGCCATATCGAAATAACAGATTTTGCATGTGCTCTTGCGTATGTCATCGTTATAGATGAAATGGTTGTTAACTGGATTCTTATATTTTCGAATCGACATCTTTCATCAACAGCTCGTACCACAAAGCGGACAAAACGGTACAACAATAACAGTAATAATAATAATAGTAGTAATAGTAATGATAATAATAACAAAAACTAGTTGAAACAGCAACAGCGTGCGTCGTATTTGAGTATCGTTCGTTTACTGAACAAGAGAAACGCACCGCACCGCACCGCACCGTACCAGTTGAGTGAGCGAGAGCGACACGAAAAAACAAAACAAAACGAAAAAAAACCAGAGCAGAAACCAATTTATGAACCGGTGCCAGGCAATCGCAATCACAGTTAGCTTATAGTTGCCTCTCGCTCGCACGCACGCCACGCGCCGTTCGTTCATCTTACAATTCTGCAATGAGCGAACACAGAGAGTGAGAGAGCAGAGAGCGGTTCACGGCAGACGGTTCAGAGAGAGTGGAACACGAGCACAAACACAGAAACCAAAACACAAGCGCTCATACACAGACACATACACACAACAGCGACGTGTTGAACCGGTTTGAAACGGTTTGTGTTTGTGGTGAGCAGTTGTTGTACTTTCGGTGTCTGCCCATTTGTTGTTGCTGTTTTTGACTGTTGCTCTCGCTGCTGCTGCGCTGCTTGAGGGTCACTTGTGTTCCCGACTAACAGATACCCCGGACTCTGTATTATTATATACATACATTAAAATAAATTAAATATTGTACAATATATGCAACAAAAATTAAAATATAATTATAATTCAGTTCTGAGCTATGAACTGAACTGTGATAAGTCGGGGAAATAAAATTATTTTTTTGCATTATGAAAAGAATATTTAAAATTAATATTCAATTATAATAAATTTTAAGAGCCGACGGGTTGACAAGATCGATAGTTCAACTATAACTCGCATTATTGATATGCGATGTTGCAATTTTCAAGTTAAGTCGTGAACTGAGCTAGTTCATTTAATCGGCAGGCGGGGGCATTGCCCCCCCCACCCCCTACATTCATAACTTTACATTATGTAGCTTCCGAAATCCAACCAAAGTGAATGTGAAAAAGTGAAAAAACATTGTTTGATAGTTTGGATATCATGAGTTAGTCAATCATTCAAACCACCTAAAAGTAGCACCATTTCTAAATATAAGCTAAATAAAAATAGTGATTTTTGTTAGACATACAGTCGACTTAAGTTATATTCATCAGTTAGACGCTTTATTCATTAATTTTGGATATCTTGAGTGCGGTATTTTTGTTACTCGCAGAGTTTTTGCTGAACTTATTGCTGAGATATTGCAAAAACAGGCCATCATCTGGGTTGGGGTCACTAGTCGGGATAGTTGAGAATAGAGATTGGCATGGGCCTCCTTTTTAAGGCACGACACGGCCCAAGCACGGCTGGTAAAAACTGAGGCCCAACACGGCCCAACACGGAATTTTTTTAAATAGGCACGGCACGGCACGGGCACGGCACGGCCCATGCCCATCTCTAGTTGAAAATACTGGTGAGGGAGTTTCAGCTGGAGTAGCAGAGGTTTGTGGTGACAACTTGCTTATGATAAATTCACTCTCCTCGGGGTGACTTCCCTGATAGGAGAGGGATTCATTGGAGTCATTCAATTGACCGTCTCGCAACTCGCAAGGTAAACACTCTCGAATTGTCCATTTCCCGTCTGATCTTCGTCCTCGTCATCATTTAAAAAGTATCTGAATCGGGCATCTGTAAGAATAATAATTAAGTCAATGACATATTGAGTATGTTGAGTATAATTTATCTGCTAGTATATTCACTTTTTTAAACTTTTAAGTTTTAAATAAACAATTTCTAAATATTATTAAATTTTTATTTTAGATAAAGTAAAACAAAAAAGAGTTGTAAATTTCCACGGGGTTGCTTTTTATGATCACATTTAGGGGATGATATACATATGTATGTAAAAAGGAAACAAGTTCTCACAAAGAATTTACTTTCAAATTATACATAGTAAGTATGTATATGTACATACATATGTATGTATCTTATCTGCAGCTAAGTGCTATACAATTTATACAAACAATTTATTTATTTAGAGTAAAAATAAGAATTCTAAGGCCCGTTTTCTCAATGTCTAAATAAGGTGTTTGATAACTATTGAAAATATATTTTGTATAGAAATTACTGTCAAATTTTAAATTATATCTTAGATACAGTTTATACATATGTATGTACACTAAAACAACGGCCCTTAGTAATATAAGACCGCCTATGCTAATAGTTTAGTTTAGCTTAGTTAATCGGTCTGTTTTCGTGTGGCTGTTGAGACTTTGCAGTTACCTGTTTTTGGCCAGGTTTATAAAGTAAATTAACAAAATTTTAATGTTACAAACAATAAATAAGATATTATTATACATATTTGGAAAGGAGGCTTAATCTCTCACCGATTTTAACAAGATTTTATGTGGTTCTGTTTCAAAACAAAACATTGATGACAACGGGCCAGCTGGAGAACGGGCCAATAATGGCTGAACACTCAATTTATGCGACCATCTCTGTAGTGAACGCTCGCTGGGTTATGGAAATCCAATTTGTAATAAATGCCTCCAGTCGCATAAAGACGAATTTCATATGTAATGTCTTCATGGTTCCATGTGACTTTTCTGCCGCCGTTTGTCAGTTTTCGAACCTGTGACTCTGTGAAAATGTTCGTGGCATTTGCATTCAACTGATAAAATTCTTGTAATTTTTCTTTTTATTGATTATTTTGTATTTCTAAATCAGAAATTCGGCTCAGCATTAGCGACTTATTTTCTGTGAATTAAATATTAAATTTAATATTTATAAAGGACAATATTTGACATTGGGTACACTTACTCTGTTTGCGAAGCGGCCTCTATAAATTTTGAATTTGTCTTATCCTCTTTGAGTAGTCCTTTTGGTAAGGCAGTTGTCATTTCACTGCATCTTTTGGCACTTTTCTCACTGTAACGTTCGATACTCTGCATCGACATATTGAGCAGTATTGCACCGACATTTTCAAAAGAGCAAAATGCACATTTAATTGTGTTTCCAATTTTCACGCAATATTTTTGCCGATAAGAATAAGCAAGCAGCGCTTAAACGATCTCTCACTGAGAAGACAGCTTGCTTACTGAATCATGAAGCACAACTCACAACACAAGTAGCGACAACAGTAAAAGTATGACAGCGAAAGAGGAATTGCCGATAATCAGATAGTAGGTGCGTGAGAGCGACCAAAGCCAGTCAGTCAAAATATAAATCATGATACAATAAAAAGGTAGCTGTAACACTGGAAGAATGACAGCGAAAGAGGAATACGAAAGTGTGTGTAGAGCGAGGCAGCAAATACGTCTGCTTACATACTGTGAATTACTTAACCCTTTCGTTTAAGAAATCAGAAATTAAACAAAATGATTTATGTGCGTTTGTTTATTAGAGTAATCTGATGAAAAAATAGGTTGTCAAAAAATTTCATCCTTGTCGAATTCTGCGCAAGGACGTGCTTCAATGAATTTCAAAACTGAGATTTGCATAAAATTTAGAAATTCTCAAAATCAATGTTTTTTTTTATTTTTTTACCTCATCTTTATTTATACGATGTTTTTTTTTTTAAAATATAAGATGATATGTATGTCGCTACCTTGTATAATTGTACCATGTACCAAATACTGAATCATGATACAATAATATTAATGAAATTATTAATAAAATATTATTGTATTATTAATAAAATATTATTGTTTCATGTACTGCAGCATTAAAGACAGCAAAACTTGAGAACACTCTCTAAGTTGTCGCCAGCAAGTGTTATTGCATAATACTCTTACATGTACGACAGCAAAAGCGAAGCGTTGAACCGGTTTGAACCGGTTTGTAGTTGTTGTTGTACTTGCTCTGTCTGCTCGCCTCTTGTTGTTGCTGTTTTTGGTTGTTGCTCTCGCTGCTGCTGCTGCTGAGAGTCATTTGTGTTTGTTTGTGTGTTACTTTCTGCTGCTTTTGTTGTTGTTGCTCAAACAACTACTTATAAAAGACTTATTAAAAAAAGTACTAAGCGAATAATATCCAATTGCTGGGGGTAACATTGCTCGACTAGCAAACATCCTGTGCCGTTACGCGCTCACAATATTGGCACATACAGTCGAACTTCCATAACTTGAACTTCTCGTACTACAATTTTATCTAACTCAAAACAAATCGAGTGGCAATAAACCTAAACAAAAATTCCACAAGTCCAAATCTCTATAATTCGAACTTTTTCTTTGGATAATGGTGATTCGACTTAGGGAATTTCGACTGTTTATTATTTTGTTTTCTTATTTTCTTTTAGTTGCTTTAGATATCCAATTTTGTGACGAATAATATTAAGTTTTACATATGGGCATTTCCAAACTCGCGCACGGGACATTCGTACACATTCAAAGTAAAAAAACGGTAAAAAGGAAAATTTTTTTATTTCTGATGAAGGGCTTAACATATAGCATTTGATTAGCTCTATCATTGGTGCAAAGATTGATTTTGAGTAATTTTTCATTTTTAAGATAATAGAAAACATTTAAGTAATTCGCACGGGACACAAAATGGAAGTGACTTGTGAGGTCAACCAATTCAAACGCCAATTTCAGCGAATCCGGAGGCAATATTTTAATGCAACTAATTTTAAACTCTTGTGTATTGATGGCTCTTTAAAATGGTTATGATTTTTTTCAAAGATGACTTGCACTTTTTTTTATTTCAATTTGACATTTTGTACCATCACTATTTTTATATTGATTCTGTCTCTCTTTCTTAAATTATAAATCGAAAACAGCTCAAAAAACGTATTTTAAATCAAACTTTCAATACATTTCTATGTATTAAAATGGTTTATGTTACAATCTGACTATCTTACTAAGTGTAATCGTTAAAATAGAAACGGTCCATTTTGCAAGTAAATTTTTAAGAAAATGGGCAAAAATATAGAAAAAGTGAATTTATTCCAATGTAGAATTTATTTGTTCATCCTATTGAATATTTTCTAGCGTATATTGCTTAAACAAATAACTTGAATACATTTTTGGAAGAAAATTTCACCTTTCTGTGGAAATGCCCATATATAATAAGCTATTATTTTCTAATTTAAAGTCAAAATATTACATTTTTTTGAGTGTGTAAAGCAGGGATTAAAACCCTAACTGAAACCGTAACCTTTAACCGGTAAAAACCGATTGAAATTTAAAACCGTAACTCTGTAAACCGAAATAACCGTTTAGTAACCGTTTCATTTATAAGGGCTAATTTCGGTTTTTCATCTATCCAAAAAAAAAAAGTTTTTTATTTTTAATTTTGATTTTAATTTTCTTATGTTCAATTTTGAATTTTTATTTGTGATATTCATGACCGAATTTTCATAGCACTGAATAAGCGCAAAAAAAATAAATTTGTTAAATAAAATATTAAAATTGTTGAAATGTAACTAAACTACATCAAACTGAAGGATATGTGAAAGAAATTTGTGAATGAAAAATTAGAAAATAATGTCTTTTTATTGTTATTGTTATTATTAAAAAAAAAATGTTGTTGTGAACCGAAACCATACCGGTATTTCAAAACCGAAACATACAATAACCGGTTCACCGTTACGAAACCTTTATTCAAAGATTTTGCATAGCCGATAACCGAAAACTTAAATGCGAACATAACCGAAGCCGTAACTGAAACCGATATTCGTTTCGGTTTTAATACCTGGTGTAAAGTAATCTTGACAGACTGTATATGAGTGTATAATTATGCTCTCTTAAAATTTTTATTTTAATACCCGTTACTTATTAAAAATAAGTAAAAGGGGATATTGTATTCGTTGCAATGTATGTAACAGGGAGAAGGAAGCATCTCTGACCCTACAAAAGTATATATATTCTTGATCAGCATCAACAGCCGAGTCGATATAGCCATGTCCGTCCGTCTGTCCGTACGTAACTATAAGAGCTAGAGCAACAAAATTTGGCACACATATTTCTATAAGCCCCACGCAGGTTAAGTTTGTTTCAAGTTTCCGTCTCCGTAAATCGCGAAAATCCACCACACGCACAGTTTTCAAGATATTAGGTTTTTTTAAACGGTGAACGTTAGCTATTGTTTTAACCTATCATTCTACTAAATCCCAACAAGATCGGACAAACAGAAAGGTGGTACTGGCTGATTAAAGCTTTTAAGCAATTAAAATGCCTAAAAGCATGCAATAAAAAAGAAGTTTAATTTATTTAGGTAAGTAACGGGTATCCTATAGTCGGGAGCTCGACTATAGCCTTTCCCACTTGTTTTTAATTACTTGGAGATTTACTGTTTGGATTTACATGACTATAGTATGTGACATGAATTAGAATAGGTGAACTTGCTGGAATCGACTCTGACAGCTTAACGAAAATTGTAAACAGCGAGTAAAAAAAACAGATTTAAAGAAATAAGATAAATATTAGAATTGTGTCATGACGAGCATCCGATTAATGCCGTTGGTAACCAAAGAATTAATCATAGGAAATTGAAATCTCTCTCACATCATATTCAAATCAAATCAAATCAGCTATATGCCTGTGTGTGTGTGTGTTTGTGTGTGTGGGAGGAGGCAATGAGAAAAGGAAAAGGGGAAGGACCACGCCCAGGACTTGCTTTGAAGTCGAGTCGGCGAGTTTGCCAAATGGTTTGTAGAGTGTCACTCATCTTTCAATGGGGTCGGATTCGGTTCACTTCGGTTGAAGGGTGTTGAAGGGATTGCTGTGTGTGTGTGTGTGTGTGTGGGTGGGTGACTGTGGGTAGGGGGAGGAGTGACAGGGGCGGGTAGCTGTTGAAGGGGGGGTAGGGGATGGAGGGAGGACGCGTTTGTGTGTGTGTGTATGTGTGTCTGGCAATGTCCTTGTACGACTTCTGTTGCTTCAGCTCCATCGCCCAACCACCCTTGACTCTATGTTTGTGTATGAGTGTGTGCATGTGTGTGTGTGCTTGTGTGGGGGTGGCGTAGGGGTGTTCACACACTAGACAGCGGTCTAGTGCTAAATTTCTGCAATATTTGGCTAATGTTCATGGGCCCGTTTCATCAATGTCACTTTCAAACGCCGAAACGGAACGGAACGGAAAGGAATGAAACAAGTCACATCCCACTCCTGCTACAAATAAACCTCTCCATCCTTCCTGCTCCATCTCACTTCCACTTCTTAAGCCCTGGCAAAACAAAAAAAAATATAAAAATAATGTTATATTCGACACGCCAAAGTTTTGATACACTTCAGTAAGCTGAAAATTTTAAGAAACTGTCAGATTTCCATAGGGAAAACACTTTATTGTATTGAGTTACAATATCTTGAAAATCGGAAATGTTTTTGATGCTAAAATTAAATTTTCAATCAATTATTCCTGTGGCAGTTATTGTACTACGATTTTAGAATAAGACAATTCCATATACCCAATCTGAAAGAAAAAACATTTTCTTGTGCCTGTTTTTCATTATAAATAGTTGCTAATGGTTAAGAAAAAAAAAATAATAAGCTATTAACTTCACCGTTTTCTAAAAAGCATTTTTGAATTGCCATGTATCTTTTTAGGCGTTACATATGTGGTGACTAAATTAGAATACTCAACAGAAGGGTATAAAAAATAAGCGCAAACTTCTCGACACCAGGCAAACAACTTTGTCTTGTTTCCTTCTCCTTGTGACTTAGTCCTGCTGCTGATTTCCTTCCCTTCCCTTCCCTTCTTCCCAGTTCAGTTGCAATTTCCGCATAAACACAAAGACAAGGCAAACACACACACACAGACAGAGATACAGACAGACAGGCAGACAGACAGACAGACGTCCCTTTGGTGAGGGGGAGAAACATGTCAGTCGCCCCTTTTCTTTGTATGTCGCAATGTTTCGGGGTGCGCTCTTGTTACAGTCTGTATACACTTAACACAGAGGAAGAGAGAAAGAAAGAGAGAGAAAGAGAGAAAGAAAGAGAGAGAGAGAAAGAGCTAGGGTCTATCCACTTTGTCAACAAGTTGTGAGCAATTGTTAAGTCAGCGTTAAAGTTCATCTTTCTTATGAGCTAGCATAAATTGTGTCAGTCTGGCAACGTCAAAGACAACAAGTTGCCAGCACTGCAACGAAAGGCGGGCAGCCCAAATCTATAAATGTATATAGATAGATGTATACATTCATATAGTATACTCGCAATTAGACAGCTTGTGAATCTCATTTTAAGCAAAGCTGGTTGAGATTGCAATATGCTGACAAGCTGGCAACGCTGCCAAAGTCAGCTTAGTTCCAAAAACCTATTGGTCGAATTTGAAGATAGTTTTATGTATAGTAAGACTGACCCAAACGAGATTGAAATAAATCAAGATTTATAAGAGATAAGTTCAGATCGCTTAGCACAAAATAATTTGTCTCAGTTAAAATGGATTATCTATCGTGGATCCGGGAAAAGGTCCCAGAAAAGATCTCCGTGAATAGAATAATCTCATTTTATCAGATATGCCACAGAAATCTCTTCCACTTGAGTTTCACGTCAATTTCATTTCTCCGTGCCACAGTCAAATCATTTTTGAGGAACACGAAATCATCGCTCAATCCACTGGCGTCCGATGCCATGAGAATAATGTCACTTTTTTTGTCCGAAATTTAGAATTTAGAGCTGTCAAGTAACTTTTATTGTTTGTCGAGCCAATGGCCGTGTTCACCAGATCAAATCGACAACAGAAAATCGATGAAATTTGCATGATTATTCTGGTGAAATGCAGTGATTAGCAATAATGATTTCAAAT
Source organism: Drosophila limbata (assembly GCA_963924055.1). Taxonomy (NCBI): domain Eukaryota; kingdom Metazoa; phylum Arthropoda; class Insecta; order Diptera; family Drosophilidae; genus Drosophila; species Drosophila limbata. The sequence continues at coordinate 21,656,796 of OZ001351.1, forward strand.
TTTGTGATGTATGATGACTGAAAATTCATCACCAAAATAGTACGCTGAAATTCTGTGATGTGATGCTTTGTTATCGAACAAACAAAATACATGATTACTGATTGATTAGTTCTGGTGAACACGGCCATAGATTCTGTTTTGGTAGAATCGATGTATCGTGAAGCATTCACAGTGATGGAATTTAGCTGATGAATGCTTCACGATACATCGATTCTACCAATCTAGATTCTAGAATCGATATTTTTCCAGCTCTATTGGGAAACTTAATCTGAGAAGGGGCCTAGCAGCCTAGTACGAAAAGGTTAGAGAACATGCTAAAAACAATAAATTACTCGAAGTTCTGTGGCATGGAGAAATTTTCGAAGCGAAATTGCTTTTCTCTGAATTCGCTTTCACTTGTGATTTCTGTAGCACACCTGTATATTTAGGAATGCTTAACATAAAATTATGGAATATTTTTTAAAAGATATTTATTCTCTAAGTGTTAATATGTAAAAATATATGTTAAGGTCGCTCAAAATTCTCAATTATAATTAAAAATTTGGGATGAATTTGGAATTATCGAATCGAAAATAGTCACAGCTCAAAAGTCTTTTAATGTTTTCAAAATGACTTTTATAAACCAAGAAAGTTTTTATCCGAACTTTATTAAATATTATGGTTTTTGGTAGACTTTCAATGAGTTTAAATCTCAAGCACAACAAGAGGGTGGTAAATTCTTGTCAATCGACGGATTATCTATAGAGGCATCGGTTATCACAAAAGCGATGAGTCTGCATTTGGGAAATGGAAAATGGGAAGTGGGGACGGGTTTGGGGTTGGGTCAATTCCCATGTGTAGTTGATTTTCACCATCATTAAAATCATCTGAAATTGCCGCCTGTGACATAATTTGCAGTCATGTGACCCCATTCAGCGGTGTCCAGTGTCCTTTCTCAAAAGGTCTCACACACACACACACACACACATCAAGTGACAGAAAGAGACGGGGTAGAGAGAGGAAAGGAGGAGGTTAACCCACCACCTCTGTTGTAAAAAGGTCAACGTTGCGTATTTTATGAATAGATTGAAATTCCACCCAATGGCAATGATGTTAAATGTCGTTCTCTGTGCAACTTTTTTGTAGGTTAAAAAGCTAAAGGACACTAATGAGCAGCAAGTGCGAGCGAAACAAATAATAAGGGAGAGGGAGAGCGATAGATAGAGTGATTCGGTCGAGGACACAACGATTTTAATACCCAACAACTATGCATTAAATGCATTAAATGCGTCATACATTTTCAGCTAGATACCCTGTAAAATAAATAAATATTATAATAATTCTCCTAATTTGGTTATAAATGAAGTTTGCACAAATGTTATGTGCATTGAGTTTTGTACACAGATCAAATTTGAGATGATCAACATAGGCAGAATTGTGAAGGCTGACTTTTTTATTTTTAATATTTAAGTGATTTTATATGAGCTTATCCAGCGTTGCGAACGTTACATTTGTACATTAAAACTGACACAGCTCGCGTTCAGATTGGTGAATTATAATGACATTTTCTGGAAAATTTAGTTCTTTGGGAGTCCTTTAAAACCCATTTTACGATAATAGCCTTACTGTTTATGTAAAAAAGTTTGGCTTACAAAGAATGGAAGTCGTTTTGGGGTTAACGTGTTTTTCACATTTTTTTTTTAGAAAATTTTGCATAGTAAACATAAATTATCCAAACACACATTTTAAGTGGAATATATGACCATATCAATCCAGCTGAAAAAATAATGATAAGAAGTCTCGTTTAATAAAAATTTGAATTTTTGTCTGTTGCGGACGTTACACTTTTCACACATCTTTTTGCTTCAAATTTCTAATATATATTAAATATCCTTTCAATATGGTTTTTATCTTAAATTAAAGAATATGAAACAAAGTTTAAGATTTGCTAAGCGCAAAGCACTAAGACGACTGTTTTGGCCACTCTTTTGGTCTATGCAAATACCCTTCTTTTTCACACTTTAATGAAAAAGGCAAAAAGAGGAATTAATTGGAGCATGCATATGTATCCTATTATTCAAAAAATTAACAGTTAGTTTTTCGACAACTTAAACTTTTCGGCTTTGGTTTACAAATTTGTTGTAGTTGCTTTTATACACTTTAGAGGGTATGTGCTACTCACAGCTCTAAATTTTAACATGCAGATAAAAAATATACCAAAATTTTGTTTAGTTTGGAAATATAAGATATGTGATTGAGTCGCTTAAGCATATAAAACAGGGTATGTGCTAGTCGATTTTGTATCTTTATTTGTAAGTGCTGTTATAGATATTGTTAAAGAATGCTTTAAATTTGGAATAGTTGAACAGCATACAAATGTGATGATATGACTTATTTAATACAGGGTATTACATTGAAGAGTCAATTTTATATCTAATACATTATGCCTTGAGATTAAACAATCAGACTTATACATTAAAGAATGCATTTATTTATTGATAGAAATGTGTTGGGACGATTTCTCAATATAACAGGGTATTACAGGACATTTTTTAGTCCGTTTTATATTGTTATTTTTTTACATTATGTGTGCGGAGAATTCAATGAATCCATGATAAAGATAGATAGATTTGTAGGTAGAGATCTCGCCTGGCTTGTGTAAAAAAAGGTTGTGAGAAACTGAACGAAACTGGATATAATTCAAGTACTTATCAAGTGGCATTGATTGCATTAATCTCAATGCGCTATAAATAAAACCTGTTTCATAGGGTGTCCACACTATGTGTACTCGTGTTGCTCTCATAATTGTATAAATTTTTATTAGTGCATAGCTTAAATTAGTTCAATATACTTAGTGTATGTGCTGTCTATGTCTATGTCTGTGTGTGTGTTGTGTGTTGTGTGTATATGTATATGGCATATGGGCTTACATAGGAGTAGAAAAAGGAAGTGTGTGTGTGTGTGGGGGTGGGAAGGGTGAGTGAGACTTTTGCAAGAATCTATTGATCTATGGATCATCGGATGATCGTGTGGTTACATCTTCCGCACAGTATTGAGATAACTCCTTGAAGCCGCAGGGACGAAGGCAGCACATATGGATTGGACCATTATACGGCCTAAAGTAGGTCTCATCGGGACTGAAACGTTTGCTGCGCTTCCCAATGCTTTCGGCTGAGAGTGAGAAAGAGAAAACTTTAAATTAATTGTTTGTAAATAACATGAGCGTAAATAGTACAGTTACTCACGAAAGGCATCAGCCAGAGATTTGGTTTTACCTTTGCAGACTGTATTTATGGTATCGCCCAAATTAGTGCTGCAATATCTCTTGTATTCGATTCCCTCAGGTGGTTGACTAACGGGAAGGCCGGAAACCAGTGAAAAACTGAATGCCACAAGCACAACTGTGGCAAGCAGTGGCAGCACACATGAATTTGGCAGTGGGAAAATCATCTGCAAAATCAAAAGGCAAATTACAAATTATCATTCATTAAAAGAATAGGCAAAATTATGTAATTATAAAAGTGATGGATCAAGTTACACGTGTGTTCACCTTTCACACTCCCCACCCCCTTTGGACACCATCACACATACACACATATGTATGTACATATGTATATATGTATATGTATGTATGCTATCGCATCGCATTGCGTCTGGTGCCTGACGTCTTATCATTATCAAATATTATTGTATTTTTCATGCTCATTCCTTTCACATTCTGTTTTTGTTTTGTTTGCGTCGCGGGCCAGGAAATATTTACATAAACTTCAATGCTTATAAATAAACCCGAGCTCTGTGTGCTTATCATTTGGAACATGAATTTTATTCAAATCAAAATCAAAAACACTGAAAAAAGTGAGTTTGTTTGTGTTTATTTATAGTTTTCGTTTTCGTTTTCGCTTTGTTTTTTTCTTTAAATGAATGCCCTCAGAGCTGATTGTGCTGTATTGTCTTGTGCCGTACTATCATCAAGACATAGAGCGTATTACAAACCATTTAATTTCATGGGAAATACCGATTCAAAGGAAACCAAACCAAACAAAAAAAAATAACATGGTCTCTGATTAAGTTGGGTCTAAAAATAATTATGGGATTCTCCCGGTTCTTGTTGTCTTCTGGAAAGCATTTGCAAGATAAGTTTCGTTGATTTTTTCAGTGTAAGCTCTGAATCCACGTGGTTTTTCTCATTTAATCGATTTTCTAACTAAATTGTGGTGACATCAGTATCTTTTCTCAATAATAATATAATGATCAACCTTTTAACCACATTTTTCCCCTTTTTTTTTCTGTTTCCAAGCATCTTCTCTTAGTTTTTGCATTTCTTTTTTTGTTAGAAAGATGATCTATAAATGATGTTTTCCTTCCTACTGGGATATCGATCTATAAATAACCTTTTCTGTGTCCGATTCCAAGTCGATTATTTTATTTCGATCTGTTAAAGCTCTACAAGCTCTTTTCAATCTTTAAAAAATAGTGTAGCATACTTTTGAAGGTCCAGTTGAACGTTCAAGTGAATGAAGAAACCTCCAGAATTATGCAGTTCATTAAATTGAAATCCTGTTCAATACGATTAGGAAAGTATTAGCTTACTTACTTTTGCATTGATTGAATATGATTTCCTTTGGGCTCCGATACGATCTCAATGAAGGTTTACACGATGATCCTGTACACGATTTTCGGTTTTTTGCTTATCACGTTGGTTAAGGAACTTTCTTTCTTTTTTTGTCTTTAAATTGTTATTACTTTTGTCTCGTTCTTTTGCAATCACACGGTTTCAGAAATCACAATTATTTGTCACAACAAAAAAAAATTAAATATATATATTTAAAAAAAAAACGATAACAAATTGTCCTGGTTTGGGGATACGATAGTTCGTGCAAACAAAAAAAAGTAACGTATTACAACAATAATAATAGTTATATTAATAATAATAATAGTAATAATGATGATATAATAGTTATAAATGTAGAGCAGTAGCTAATTGGTGTCGATTATGATCACGGTAAAGACAAGAGAGTCGGGGACAGTGTGCGGGCGAGTCTTTGGTGAACGACGAGTTTTATTATTATTATTCTTATTGATGGTCACACGCGATGTTTGGCGATGTTGTTGCATTTCGTGGATATGCCGCTATGTGGAACTCGAACTGCTGCTGCTGCTGCTACTGCTGCTTGTGGTGCGTGTGGATCTTAATCGAGGACTCAAGAAAGCTGTCGAGCGCACGACCTAACGTTGATGCTTCTGGCTTGGATTTGGAACGCGCTTTGATGATGAAGCTCAGCGTTGATCAATCGTCGGGTTAATCGCGTCAGCTCTTTGCTGCTCTCTCACACTCTCTATCTCCCTCGCTCTCTTTCACTCTTCCTCTCTCTCTCTTTCTTTTACACTCTTTTTCTCTGGCGCCCAATCGCTGTAGGGAATGCTTGGCTGTGGTGTGGGGGGGTCTATTTTGCTGACTAAGCTTGGTGAATTTGTGCAGTCAGTTGTCTTTTTTTTTGTGCTTGCACCCGTTCTGCTTTTGTTATCAGCCAGTCAATCGATGATCGGGTGCGTTGCAATTGCTTCACGACTTTCGGTCTCTTAATCGGCAAATATCAAACAAGCAATCAGCTGCTGGTGTCGTCGTGTTCATTCGCTTATTACGAAATTAAAATCTTATGCTCATATGCTTACGCTCTCACTCTCGCTCTCGATGCACGCTCTTTCAGGCTTTCGCTCTCACCCTTTTTGGATTGTGTGTGTGTGTGTGTTGCTCTCGCCAGCTCCCACACAATGAATTAGTTGGGTATCGTTTGGGTTTGCCTGTTGCTATGTTTGCCAGTGTTTGTGTAAATTGATGTGAATTGTATTTTTAGCGTGTTGTGTGCTATTATTAGACTCCGATTCCGACCCCGACTCAGAACCAGACACAAACAGAGGCAGATATGAGGACGGCGACGGCGACGTCAACTGAGGAGACTTTGAAGCTGTGTATAAGCTCTAGTTCGTCTTGTTCTTATCTCATTTACATACACACACATACGCACACGCACTCAAGGCACTTGCAAACAGAGTTTGTTTGTTTGTTTTAGTTGGTGTTGCTATCGTTTTGGGGTTCAGTTTTTGATTTGCTTTCGTTTCGTTTCGTTTTGTTTGCTTTGCTTTTGTTTTTTATTTTGGTTTATTTTTATTTATTTATTGTTTACTGTTTGGCAAGTCCGGCGTTTCCTGCATTCGCTTTCACACGCTCGGCAATATGCAGTTAATATGTTTGAATGAGTTCAATTTTCTTTTAATTTGCACACAGTTACGGCATGTACATATGTTTATATATATATGTATTTATGGTTTACGGCAGCTCAGCTTTTGGGGGCAATCGTTGCTCGTTGTTTCACAGCCAAATTGAAAAAGAATTCTTTGTGTGCTGCAAGCGCCGCACGAAGCCTCGGCTTGATTTTGCTTTTGCCTCTGCCTCGCACAGCAGCCAAGTAACGGTTGCGTCGATCTCTCACACACACACACACATACACATACATATAAATATGCATGCATGCAAACTTATTTTAATACATAATTCACATACATGTGTGTGTGTGTGTGTAGGTGGATGCAAGCACACTGGGTCCAAGCTTATGAAAACATGAGGAACAGATAAATTCCATCAGCCACATTAACCGAACAAACTAGCCCGAAAAACTAAACAAGGATGAATAAACAATAAACAAAAAGTCGACAGACTTTGTAGGACAAATAGTTTTTTCTTAAAAGTATTTTGTTTGCCTGAGCGAAGATCATTGAAATATGTATGCGCTTTTTTTTTGGGCCCAAATGTGCACGAATTTGATAAATTTTTCTTTCAGGTTGTTAAACATGAGCATCGAATATTGCATTTTAAAATTGAATGTTCTTTTGCTTAGTGCAAAGTGTAGGAATAAGGTAATATATGTATGATTGATGATTACAATTACATGTTGAATACTCCTATTTATATCGCCTGCGCTACATTTACCGTTAATAATAATAATGCTGCCACACCTTATGCGGACTTATGTACGTTGCCGTACTTACCTAAAATTAAAAAAAGTTTCCACTCGACAATATTTGTAAAGAGTGGCAATGCTTACCATCCTCGTACATACATATACAAATAATCATCATCTGCAATCTTCCTTTCAGGCAGTGTTGTCCATGACACATAGAAATCAATAGCGAGGGGTCACTGTTGCCACAAACGAACACATAGCACATCAATGTGTGCGTGAGTGAGTGTCTGTGAGTTTGTGCTGTATTCAGCATTAATAACTATAACAATGACAATATTAATAATAATATTTGCTGTTGAACAAAGCACACACACACACTCATACACACCTACATACAGGCATAGCCAATGCATTTTGTGTATGTATGTATGTTATCATCGGTTAAAGTATACAAGAAGAAGCTACAATGCAAACAAAAAGAACAACTAGAGTGAATCCATCAGTGAACGACAATGGCATCATCCTCTCTCCCACTCCCGCTCCCACTCTTCCTCTCTTGCTCATTTTGTAACCTGTGCACTCTTATTGTCATTGTTGTTGCTGTTGTAGTGGCTGTAGTTGCTGTTGTTGGTGGCAATTTAAATGCAATCCACAGCAATTAACAGTCGATAAAAGCAGACATAGGACAGATAGGACAAAGTCTATTATTATACAGCTGTTATCGACTTATCGATATACGCACACACATGCGCATACAAATAAATACATATAACAAAAAAAATGCCTGTTATTTTAAAAACAAGCTGATAACGCATTATCAGCGATCTTGTTATTGTTTATTATTTATTTATTATATTGAAACGGGGTTTCCCTCTGCGTCTTTATGCGTCCAAGTGCCAAAACTGGCAACAAAAATTAAGTCAAGATCGTTTGCTCATTTTGTCTTATTACGAATTGTGGTACACAATGTGTGTTAGTTGTGGATTGTATGTACACATGTAATAGTCGGGCCCTTGGCTTGTTGTGGATCGTCTGTTACGCATACAAGACACACTAGCGTGTGTATATGCATGTTCTCGTATGTATGTATGCATGCATTTGTGTTTGTGAGTGAGTGGTGCTTTGATAACGGTAAACGCGCTGCTCTCCGATAATGTTGTTTATGTTTTGGTTGTCGCTGTTGTTGCTTGTTGTTGTTGCTTGTTGCAGCCAGCCGTGAACGAAGAACGGAAACCCGCGACAACAACTGCAACGCTGTGGGCGTAAAAACGTAAACAACAGCAACGTGCATTCAACGTGATCTAGTTTTTATTAAAAATAAAAATATTAACAGCGACCCCCCTATTTTTAGCACAATCTTCTCTCCAGTGCATCACTGAGAGCGAACGAGAGCGATTAAGAGCGAACGAGAGAGAGAGAGAGAGAGAGAAATGTTTGCGATAAGCGATCGTTGGGCCTCGGCTTCGGCAGGGTGTCTACACTTTAATGACTAGGGGGGAGGGGGTGCGGATTGGGGTTGGGAGGTAGGGGATGTGCACTGTGTACGCAACACATTTCAAAGTCCAAACAGGCGATGAGCAAGAATTGTAACCCAAGTTTATAAGGCTGATTTAACCATAATCAATACAACCTGCAAAACCTTGACTTATAATAGTAAGAATATCAAAACTGAGTAGCAATTGAATTTTGTTTGGAAATTAAAACTAGAAAACGAAATTTACAAATATTTATATTAATAAAATATGTAATTTTTTTCCTAATTTTTGTACTCTGAAAATTAAGCTTACTTTAATTTTCGAATTCTTGTACTGTGCATGTTTTTCCCAAATTAATTTTAAAACTTATATTTTTTCCCATTCTTAATTTGTTTTCCTTAAACTTTTTTCAGATCTTTTCTTTTTTTTTTGTGATTCTTACAAAAATATTCGGATATTTAAAATGAAGCTTCGATAAATTACTTACCGCGATTTCAATTAAATTGACTTGAGTTGTCGTGTAAACTAGGTATTAATAACGACAGCTTTCGGTAGCTTTATTTGATCTCAAATATATCCAAGCCACAAATGAATTGTAATAATTTAGGTCAAAGCTACGCTTAAAGCTTGCGTGCTTTGCTCAATTACTGTTAGTTCTGACCTAAATACTTTATCGAGAACATTTATGAGTGCAATTGATCGGTGTATTCAATAAATTTACTATTTCCTGGCAAAAAACTTTCCTTTCAATATATAAATATAGGAACAAGGCAAGCAGAGAGAGAGAGAGAAAGAGAGGGCGAGAGAGAATGTGTGAGAGAGGCAGAGAACGTATGCTGATATGGATGGGACTTGTGGATTCATTGGAAATCTATGATGATGATGACGGTACAGCATGGAATGCTTCGGTCTGCTTCGGCACGCTTCGGTTCGGTCGATTGTCAGGGGGGGGGGGGGGGGGTAGAAGGGCGAGAGTGGGCAGGGGGTTGGCAGGGAAACTGGGGAGTGTGCAAATATTGTTTACTTGTGCTAAAATTGGATCTTCATTGATTGATTACGCGTCAAGCGGGCGCCAGAGCAACTCAGTGCGACTCAGACGCAGACGCAGATTATTGACCCAGAAGCGTGCAGGGTGACGGGTACCAGGCGGGCGATGCCGGGCCTAGACGAGAGTCCATTCCAGACACTACTCTCAATAATAGCAATAACCATAACAATAACAATTACAATTCCAATAATACCAACAACAACAACAAAATGTAAACAATCAACAAACAATTTGTAAATTGAACTTTGATTTTAAGCTCAACTCGTATTCCCTATAAGTTTGACGAATTCACTATTTGACTTTTTTTTTCGAGACTTGAGGTTCCGCTTTTGTACACAGAAAAAAATTCAGTTAAAGATTCAATTAAAAAAATATTAGAAATTCTATTTCAAAATTTTAAAATCTCCTTTTTATATTAAAGCCTGAAATAAAAGTTGTTAAATATTTTGAAATGAATAAATTTAAAAAATACCTCTAAAGAATTACTTAGTCTTTTACCAATTTTTTTTTTATTAAATTGAAATTTTTCTAAAGAACTACTTTTATTTTAAGAATAACTAAATACAGTTGAACTTTCCTAACTCGAATCACCTTTATTTATTTATTTATTAATTTATTATTTCAAAAAACATTAACAATGTACAGTAGAGGTGAAGAACTATCGATAGTCGGCGCCATCGATAGCCGACGATAGTAATTTCAAAACTATCGATAGTCGACGTTAGTCGACGAAAGTGCTATCGATAGTCGACGATAGTACCGGACACAAAAAATACATACAATTTGTCATAAAAACACTTTACACACTGAAAAAACTTAATTTTTTGACTTTACATAAGAAAATAATATCTTTTTATACACTACTGGCCAAATTAATAAGTACACTCTTTCTTTTACGATAACAGCTATTGTAAGTCAAGTCTTCAGATTTAAAAAATATATTTGGAAAGGTCACTTAAATTCCGTTTGAATGATGCTAAACTTTCCTTAACCCATTAAGTACCCATTGAAAATTCAATGGAAACATTTACTTTTTCAAAATTTTTCCTCGGTTTCAAACAAAGAATGTTTTGATGCAAAAAAATTCTTCAGACAATTCTATGAGTGACTGTAAAAAGAAATTTTCAAAAATCTCTTCGCTAGTATTTTTTATGATTGTGGAAAATTGCTAACAAGCCACTTTTTGTATGAAAATGAGGAAAAACGGGTTCAAATAGTCAGTTTTAGCAATTTTTAAACTATCGATAGTACTTCGGGAACTATCGAAAGTGGGTGGCTGCTATCGATGGTAGCTCGATAGCGCCCAACCATCGATAGTGTCAATAGTACTTCGGGAACTATCGAAAGTGGGTGGCTGCTATCGATGGTAACTCGATAGCGCCCAACCATCGATAGTGTCGATAGTGCTTTCGATAGTTCTCCACCTCTAATGCTCAGTAATGCTAAAGATAAAAAATTGGAGCAAACAACAGTCTGCACACCGACCCGTTGTCCAAGAAAAGGCTCGAGTTATGGAGATATTCGACTTATAGAGATCTTTTTCTTAAGTTTATTCATTTTACTGACACTCATTTAGCTCGAGCTAGAGAGAAATTCGAGTTATGGAAGTTCAACTGTATATTTAAACGCAGTTATAGCCTCACTTAGATACATAGATTCACTTTTGAAGTTCCGAAATAAAAGTCTGAAAACTCAAAATATTTATTTCTGATTCACATACAGTCCTTTGAAAAAATCTCTATTAAAATTTTAAGCATTGAGGTTCCACACTTGTAGCACCTTTTACTTGTCTTTGTTATTAAATATATAAAATTGTTTATCTACTTGAAAATTTGGGAAGACGCTCTTCATCTTTTAAGATTATTATTTACAGTTGTAGACTTGACTTACTTGACTTTTTCAACAAATGATTTGAAATAAAAGTTATTCACATTTCTTCATTTCAATTGTGGTATCAATTTAGGGAACATCTCTGTTGTTTTTCTATGAAATACAATTGTTAAAATTTAGTAGCCTTTGACTGTATTTTCATTCTATAAGTTAATTTATGAGAATTGAATCGAAAGATATTCCTTATTAACTTAGATATTTATAGCGTATTACGGAAGCTTAGAATGTCTGGTAAGTATGCGAGAAGTGGAATTATTCTAGATACTCCCCTTGATCCTTCCTTTTCTTATACATATGTACTTAGCTATACCTGTGCCTGATCCGCATACTTCGAGTGAAGAGGAAGAGTCTGATCCTGTGTATACATTCAATATAAATATCGATCTTATCGAGAGCGATGTTATAACTTCCGTAACCGAGGATGAATTCTACATCAATTTCATTAACGAATCGGGATCTGATGAAGAGATTATAACCTATATTAATATAATGTTTTATACTATAATATAGCTAAAGCATTGATGATAGTATAATAATTATTATTTTTAATTTTATTTTTCTTGGCATTTTTCAAATAAACATACATAAATAAGGATTATCGCACAACGAAAAAATTATAAATAAAACAACTCGAAATTATCGCGAGTGTCAATAAACTGTTGAGCGACCAGGTTGACCTCTGACAACAAGAACAACAACAACAACAACAGTGGATATATGTAGCAGCTTCAGTTGTCGCGTCGTTGACATCCCCCATCCACCATCCACTTGCATTGGGATCCCTCGGCTTTTGACCGACCTTAACCGAAGCTTAACCGACACCAGGACGGACATAGACACATATTTTGTGTTACCAATAGCAGGCTGAGATATTGGTAGTACGCCATTTGGGCCACAAGCCACTGAACTCCACAGTCCATTGCACAGTGGTTCAATGCTCGCAATTAGTGCTTCAACATTTTTAATGTTTAAGATATTAAATAAATCTAATTAAGTTTAATACTACTAATATTTGTAGATAGTAATGATACTTTAAAGTCCTGAAGATCTTTTTTAAACCTGAAATAAATTTTAAATTATACAATGACAATGAATTTAAATTAAATTGTTCTTTACACTTAAAGCTTATTTTAAGTTAAGACTAAGAAGTCTGCGTTTCAAAGTAATGTCTTGTGCTTTATCCTAAGAATTTTCAACACTATAAGGATTCTTTTATGATATATTATATTGCTGAGCTTAAAGCTCCAGCTGAGATATTGCATTGCCTTTGAAGCTATTCTATTTGCATAACTTATTATATTATATGAGCTTAAAGCTTCGTTTAGTATAGAACAGCTTAACTTATTTTGATAGTATAATTATGAAGATCTCACGAAAATTCTTCTAAAACAATTTTTTACCATATTGTTAACTCTAAAATAAGTTTTGTTGTAACCCGATTAAGCTTTTAAAGCTTTTTTTTTAAATTATTTGGTATTTTATGATATTTTTTGTATTCAACATCTTGTATTAGAGTAATAACATACTTGTCAACTGAAGGTATGATTTTTTTTTTTACTTTATATATTAATTGTAATAAAAATTCTTAAATATTATTCGAAATAATATAATAAAAAATATAAGGTTATGATTTGTTTTATTGTAATATTTATTTATTATACATTCTTATGCGAAATAAGCTTTAAGCTTCTGCGCATTGAGTTTCTCTACTGCCGCTAGAGGATAAACTTTCTCTAAAAGTTTACTTTCTTTATGAGAATCGCGATTTTCAGAAATCATTATGCGTGGACATTGAACTGAATCGAATTTGCGCTCGAAATTGGCAAAGGTGCCACAGTGCAAAGCGACGTCGGCAACGTTGAAAGGCCTTCGTCAAGGTCAATGTTTGGCACATAAAAAAGACAAAAAATAAATAAATAAATGAACGAGGAAAGTTTCGGTTTTTTTGGGGCTCGTTTCTTTTAGGCGAGCAGATGAAGGAGGGGGGGGGGGCAGGAGCAGGGGGTGCAGGTTAAATTGTGATTTGGAAACTGTGAATTAGGCACTTGAACTGCGAGTATTGAGGACGTCGCACTGTCTGGCAGCGATGACCTTGGCAACGCACCCAAAAAACTGAACATTGGACGTTGCACTCCCCAAAACAACATCATCATAATCGTCAACATCATCATCATTGTTAGCATCATCATGATCAATCTCAAAAGTCGGTCGTGTGTGTGTGTGTGTGTGTGTCTGTGTGTGAGTGTTGAGCGTGTGCCTGTGACCTTTGAACTTAATCTTTAGATTCGATTCGAATCGAATTGAATTGTGCAGTTCTCATGAATTGGAGGCACAAATCAACATCTGTAATCGGCACACGGCAATCACTTGTCCGTCGCGTGGAAGCAATTGTAAACAAACAACAACAACTATGTATTCATTATATAATATATTTAAAAAAAAAATAAATATATATACTATATATACTATTGATTAGATTATATTTAACCGCATTTCTATCGCAAACATTAATCAGTCATTAATTGAATCAAATAATAATAATATAAAAAACACTTGCTGACCTTTAGAATATATAGAGTGCACTTAATTTTTAAATACATTCTTACAAATAATAATGCAATAAAAATATCAATTAACAATAATACTAATTAAAAAATCAAAAACAAGCTAGCAATCAAAATGAGTTCAGTATTTGTACAATAAGTGTGCAAATATATTTAAACTATAACTTTGACCAACAATTAGTAAGTTAATATATGAAATAATAAATTAATGGCAAAATATACTTATTTTATTTTCTTCCTTACTTCCGTGCCTTCGTTTTTGAATTTGGCGCCGCCGCAGCAGCTGAGCGACACCTTTCGGTAGTTTTATGTACTAGCCAACAAGCAGCAAGCTATGTTATCATTAACATGTCCGACTGCCGCTAAAGTAACAGACACAAGCAACTGTTATGAAAACTATCGTGCTTATCAGCGGAACGCCACAATTATGTCGACAATTGTGCGCGTAATTTAAATCAATAATTTTATTTGTATACAATTGTTTAAATTTGCAATAAGATTATTTATACAATTTTAATTACAAAATGTAACTCGGTGACAATGCCAGGAAAGAAGATGAATGCGAAGACCAACAACAACGTCCAGAAGAACAACAAACTCATAATCATCCCATACTTAAAAATATTACACAAGATGCGACAAACATTTAGATTATACATATTTATATGTACAGATGTATTTAATTTACTCTTAGTAAACAACTATAAAAGTTAAATGCTTAATACGTTCTTTCTGCGCTGCACCTAAAAAAGTTCGTGCCTTAAAAAGAGAAAAAGGCAAAAATCGCAATCATTTATTGTGTATAATATGAGTTACTTCGTGTTAATACTTTTATCTAAATAAGTACAACATTTTTTTTTTAAGTTTTAAACAACTGAGCAGCAAGTGAGCAAATGAATAACAATTTCAAAGGAACCTGTTCACTTGCTCAATTCAGTGAGCAACTCTTCTTTGTTCACTCACTCATGAGCAACCCAGCGCCAGTGCTGCCATTTTAGAAATTTAGTTGCTCCTTTTTAATTCAGATCTTTTTTGCTAAAAATATATACATACATATATAAGTAATTGTTGAAAAGAAAAAGTTTAATGATTTTGCATTTTTATTGTGGCAATTTTCACATAATTTTAAGCAACTTTTTTTCCAAATCTAGCAATTTCTGCTTCGAAGATTCTGGCAGCACTGCCCAGCACTAACGTAAACAATGCCGGCATAAATTATATGTCAAAACGTTAACAAGTAAGCAGCTAAATTACAAAAAGCGTGTAAGGTGTAGATAGAGATGTAAGTAATCTTCAGCTTATAACAATGAATTAGGCATACATACATATTTTTATAAAGAGCGTATAAATGCCCCCATTTGTGTGTGCTGTGCAATGTATCAATTTCATTGACTTACGAGTATTTAACATTTCCATAATTGTAAGCCGCCTTATCAGCGACGTGCTAAAAAAGTCGAAATAAATAAAAAACAGCAGTAAGTCAATAGCAACAATAAGTTGCAGATAGGCAGACGTGCAGCTTAAGGCACACAAGTGTGTTTACGTGAGTGTGTTTGCATGTGTGTGTATCTGTGTGTGCACTCCTACTACTTAATTTGGTAAAAAGAAACTTAACAGTTTGCTTTATTTTTATAAACAGTATCTGCAATCTAGCTAATTGTTTTGCTTGTACTTTGATATCGTTTGCTATAAATAATTATTAATATAGTATTGGCTTGATATTTATCGTTAATTGCAAACGTATTGCCTATATGTGTGTATATGTGTGTAAGTAAGATCCGGTTAATGATGCTCCCGCTCATTTCCTCTAGATTTCCGCTACAGTGAATACTACCAACAGTTTATGCCAGTGCACACACAGTGCATGTTGGCCAAAATCTATGTACATAGATATGTTCCAATATCTTGAAGGTTATTTACTATTGTTGTTATTGTAACTTGTTGCGTGTGCTGCTTGTTGCTTTGCTGTTCTTGTTCTCCGCTTAATTGACAATTGCCTAATGCTGTGCGGAACAACCTGGCGATATGCGCGTGCCGTGACACGAGCTGACTGCTGTGCGTGCTTGAATGAAAAGGAAGGAATGCTTAATATGCAATGCTTAAAATATTTAGCTAATAGCAATAAATTTTTAAAAATTACGAAGTTTAATAATACACGTCGTGACGTGTTGACAGTTGCTGATACTAGGGGAATTCCTGACACAGTTTAGATTAGATTTCGATATCGCGTTAAGCTGCTTACAGTGAGCCCAAAATAAATAAGGAATTTTTGGACACACTAAAATATTCAATAAATCAAATCTAAATATTTCTGTTGCAACCTGTTGCGTGTGATGCCTTATTGACAATACTGAATGCTGCGCGCTACAATCTGGTGATGAGCACGCGCCGTGACACGAGCTGATTGAAATGCAAAGCTTAAAAAATGGTTATAAAATGTAAAATTTATTGTTATCATTTTTGCACATCGTTACGTATTGGCTGATACTTTTGGACAGATTGCGCATCTCTAAAGAAAGAAACCGGTAATGCGGCAAGGCGTGGCTAATGTTGGCCACATGCTGGGAGGGACATGACGTTGTTGGCATGCTCATTATTATTATTATTATGTTCGTTGTTGCTGACAAGGTCAATACGATTCGTTAGTCATACACAACATGCTCGCTTGCATAGGCTCCAATTTTGGACATATGTATGTACATGTATACATGTGATGGAAAACGTTTTGCCGCGTCGCAACGTTGCCTACTATCGAAGTTAGTTTGAGGCATACTCGATTCGCAACTCATGAACGTCGGACGTGTTCTCCAAGCGCAGCCAGAACATCAATATTAAACCTGCTGCATGCTGTTGTCGCGCCGGGTTTGTTTTCGTTATTTTGTTTTTCTGCTTGTGTTTTGTGTTGTGGTTTCTCCCACTGTGCATGCTGTGACTCACATACCTACATGCATACAAATGTATTATAGCACTCAGAACTTGAGAGCAGCAAGCGTTAAAAAGAATGTTAGAACGAGAGCGTGAGCTTAAAAGAGCGAGTGCGATATCAATAACCACAGAAAGATGGGAATATGGCGTAATCCCATGCAAAAGCAGAATGCTGGAGAAAATGCACGAATAGCATATATAAAACAATTTTGCTGTGTGCCAAAGAAATGACGACTTGTCCATGCCCTACTAACTTTAAATATCAACAACAAACAATAGTGATTAAGACTGTTTTCGTTATGCTAATTAGCAATGTGCGGGTATTTTTGTGAGCGTGCCTAAAAATATGATGATTCATTGCGAACCTAAATAAATACTATCTGTTCTTTAACATAATGTTTTCAATAATTTCAGGTTGCAGTCAAAAAATTGCTCAGTTTTAAAATTGTTTAAACAATTTCAAATTTTAATTGGCTCACACGCTAGGTACGTATGTACATACATTTGTCGATAAAGTTGATAAAGATTAAATAAATGTAATTCTCTTAATTTTAGTACAGACCGCGTCAAGTGCCATTGGTGTTGTGCCGAAATACTCATAATTACCTAAAACAACAACAACAAATACACACAATGGGTTCTATGCTCTGTAAAGAATACAAAACAACGGGGAAAGTAACGCCCAATCCAGAACAGGTCTCAGGTAATTGAAATATTTTTAAAATTTAACGGAAATGAGTCTCTCAGGCTTTTAGGTTGACCATATTTGAAGTTAGCTTTTAATGTATGGGATAATTTAATTTATAAATATTAATATCTTATTAGTTTTGATTTGAAGTAATAAAAGTAAACTTAAGTAATTTGCTGAAATAATAATCATAATTAATGTTCGTTTTGTATGACTTCAATTACAATTAAATCTTTTAAAAATTTACAATGACCATATTTTAAGGAATTTTTGATAAAAGGCTCAAGAAACTCGTTTAACTATTTAGGGTGACCATATTTATAGTAATTTGTATTAATCGTGCGTTTACCATAGTTAAAGACTATAAATAAGCTGACGCAATTACAGTTCACTCCAATAAAGTTGTAGAAATTATTAAAATAATTAACGATATTTTTTATTTCTCTGTGTCATGTAACTTTCTCTATCCATTAGGTTGCTATTCCTTTCTAAATATTTACCAGGTTGTCAATTGGGTTGATTATAAATCAATAATTACAATTTTTATTTCTCATGTATATTTCGTGTGCTCAACTGTAATTACCATTACCAACATTTAACCTCGATTCGTTGAATCAAACCAGAAATAGCACAAGAGCGTTGAGGTCGTTAAGGAGAAAGAGCGTGTAAGCAAAGTAGCGAAAGAGTGTTTGCTCTCTGCGTTTGAGGCATTCGCTTTTGGCATTTGGATTTGTCGTTTTTTTCGCTAGTCTCATGTCAGTCAGTTTACACTCTGAACTTAGCTGAGACGGCGGACCTTGCCTCTCGATAGATCCGACAAATTGACCGGGCATTCCCTGAAATACCAACAACGTCATATTACTCTTAAAATCCGTTCAAAAATTTCAACCGGATTATTTGAGGTAAGCGAGGCTTAAACCAAAAAAAAAAAAAACATATTTGCTTATTGTTTATCTTGTTGTTTGTATTTTTTTTTCGGTATTTTTTCTGCCTTTATTTCGCTTTTATTACAATTGTTGAAGTGTGTGCGAGACAAGGCTAACTGGTTTGTTGTGCCTGTGTGCGTGTCTGTGTGTGTGTTTTCAAATAGCAGTAAATCATAGCGAATTCACACATTTACATGACTTAAAATTCAACTAATTAGATTGTACACCGCTTTTAGCTCAAGTGCTGCGACTTGTCGCAAGTATTTTGTTATACCCTGTGCCCATTGAAAATGGTCAAAAAGGGTATATTAGATTTGTGTGATGTATGTAACAGGCAGAAGGAAGCATCTCCGACCATATAAAGTATATATATTCTTGATCAGCTTCAACAGCCGAGTCTATTGAGCCATGTCCGTCTGTCTGTCCGTCCGTCTGTCCGTCTAGAGACTTCAAATTTGGTATGTAGGTTGCTGGATACCGGACGCAGATCAAGTTTGTTTTTAAATTTGGATCGGACCACTATATCATATAGCTGCCATAGGAACGATCAGTCGAAAATCAAGTCTCGGTATGTTTGAGATATGTGAACCAAACTGACAGAATATGCATATGGGACGGTCCCATACATGCTGACCAAATTTGATTGAAATCGGACCACTATATCATATAGCTGCCATAGCAACCATCAGTCGAAAATCAAGTCTTAGTATGAAAAACTTGTTTGTTGTTTGATCTATCTGAATCAAACTCAAAGAATATGCATACGCTATGGTCCCTTATAAAATGACCAAAATTGGTTGAAATCGGATCACTATATCATATAGCTGCCATAGGAACGATCAGTCGAAAATCAAGTCGTAGTATGAACAACTTTTTTGTTGTTTGAGATAACTGAACCAAACTGACAGAATATGCATATGAGATGTTCCCAACCAATATTCTATTTTATGGATTCTGGCACATGGTATCCTCCAGTTGAGCAAACTCGACTGTAGCCGCGCCCACTTGTTGTATTTTGGAAATGTTTCGTCGGACCTATCAAGGTCTGAATCATATTAAGATTAAGCTTTAATGCGCTTCGTCAAGCTCTGACGTTATTTTTCTACAGTTTATCCAAGTTAGGTTTTTTTTTATCATGAACTTAACTATTTCTATTGCATTGCTTCATATTAAACTTAACTTGAGAACCTATTAATACATATAATTATTTTTTAATTATGTCAGCTTTTATTGTTATTTTTGAACTTCAAATTTAGCTTATCGACAGATTGTTTTTACGTTCCTGAGTGGCAAAAAATGCACTTAAGAATCAGAGTTTTCCAATCGACAAACAATCTTTAAGTTTAAGTATCGACATTTTGTTAGATAGCTTGTTGCTCATTGGCACCATTAAGTGTCCTCATTATTTTTTACTTGCCCGACCTTTTTTTCCACTCACAAATGACGCAACAAATTGTTTAATAAAACTTGTCGAGTTTCCTTTCGTACGTATTGATTTTTTTTTTTGGCCATAACATTGCGATCTTAATCAATTAATAAAGCCGGTTGAACTTCATTTCTGGCACAACAAAAGGAATAGATACATAGATAGATAGTGAGTACGAAATTGTAAATATGGAAATTAACATGTGTCTAATTTTCTTGTGGGACAGCCGTGACATTGATGTTCATGCATATCATATCATGTGTAAGCTCTTATCGGTAGAATGATACAGCATTTAAAACTGCCATATCATTTCTTTTTAATTCGCCAGTAAATTTCCTAATCTTTGAACATGCATAAAACTTACAAATCAATTTAGCAATTAGGTGAAAAGTTTGTTAATATACATATGAAAGTGTAAATAATATCGTTTTTATTAAGTAATTTTTATGGCAATTTCGGTTTATAATTTCAACGAAATATAGTTAATAGTTTAAATAATATGTATTATTGAATGTTCAGCTAACTTAAATATTTTGAATCTTTCACATAAATAATTGAATTAAAATTTTGTGTACTTCTGAAAAGACTTTGGAAAATACGAGTAATTATATATACCTAGATCTCGATTAACTTAAGTTTTTATAGATAGCTCTAAAAGTATTGTTGAAAATAGAACTTATGTGATTGCGAATCTCTCACATGAATTCAAAATTTTTAATAATTGAAAAAATGTTATTATTTAAAAATTTAATAAATTTAAATTTATACGAATAATCGTTCCCAAAGAAACAAAATCATTTTCATTTAAAAGAAATATTTTGAGATATCTGAATGAAAGTTATAGATTAAACTTTTAAGATCAAAAGATACACACAAAAAACATTTTAAAGTAACTACAAAATTGTAAAAAGTCTTTTAAGTTAAAAGATGCTTAATATTTTGGGAAGTTTGGGAAAATATGTAAAAACTGGAATAAAAGCTGAGTTTATTTATTTTATTTTGTTTTCTATTGTAACTATTTTTATAATTTTTTAAGTGCAATTTAAAATAATTCACTTAAAAGTATAATTCCACAAAAAAAAATTAATTAAAATCATTGAAATCAATAGATAGATGATTGATAAAATGAAGAGTTGCTGAGTAAAATAAATAGATAGATGATTTGTAAAATTCAGAATTGCTGAGTAGCAGTTATCGATTTCAGGCTTCGCTGTCACTTTGCTTGGCGGCAAGCTGCTCGAGCCGTGTGATGGCATCGTCCAGGAACTGGCGTTGCAACTGCAACTGTGGCAGCAGCTCCTCGGCGCTGAGCAGCTGCAACTTGTGCTTCGTCTTGAGGCTGGATGACGATGAGTCCAATGATGGCCAACGGCCGCGCAGGAAACCCGAAGAGGACGCTGTGGATGAGGCATTGGGTCGTAGTATGGCCATTAGACGCTTGATGAGCGAGGGGGAATTGTTGGCAGGTTGCTTGATGATGCCACTGCCACTGGAAAACTCGGGCATTGACAGCAAAGGTGTCCAGAAATAAGAGCTGCTCGTTGTTGATGAAACTGAAATTGGAGCTGGTGTTGGAGTTGCCGTGTCATCACGTTGAGCTTCTCCAGGCTGCTTTAGGTTTTTGTTGTTGCTACCGTTGTTGCCTTGTTGCATTGCGTCCAGTTGTTGCAACTGCTGCTTCAGCTCGTCCAGCTTTTGTTGCAGATACCCAAAGTCAGCGGCCAAACTGATGGCCAACTGTTGTGCATCCTGCTCGTGCGCTTTCCCCTCCAACGTCTCAATCTGCCGCTGAACATCCTGTTGACGTTGCTGCAGCTCCTCGAGCAACAGCGGCGTCTCCGGACTGAATCTTTCCATATACAAGCGTGCAATCTCCGCCTGCAACAGTTGGCGATGCACTCGCAGCGCGCTCAGCTTCAGTTCCAGCTGCTGTTCCGGAGTGGTAACACTTCCATTGACATTTCCAGTGACGCTGGAAGGGCTGCCTCCAGCAAGTCCAGCGATCAGCATGAGAGCAACAAGTTCTGGACGCGACCACGACATCTTTTCAACTGACATCTCAGCAGATGGCCCTCCTGGGATCTGAGCCCGCCCTGAGTTCTGCTTTCTTTGCAGCCAGTGCTGCCAACTGAAATTGCAGCGAAAAAATGCTAGCTTTTTAGCTAGAATTTTAGCTGTGTGTAGTCGGAGGGACTTTGGCTAGGGCTGCCAGTCATTTCAAAAATTTGCTCGATTGGGTTTCAAATTTTAACCTATTTTATATGTTTTGCAGTTTATGTAATAAAAGGAAAAAAAGGAAAGGTTCGAGTAATGGAGATATTCGACTTATAGAGTTCTTTTTCTTAAGTTCATTAATTTTATTGCCACTCATTTAGCTCGAGTTAGACAGAAATTCGAGTTATAAAAGTTCGAGGTATGGAAGTTCAACTATATTTCTTTGACTTTCGATTTAAAAAAGCTTAAAGACAATAACAACTATTTGCGAAACGAACATTTAACTCAAATTAAAATTACAATTAGAATAACTTTTATTTGAATGTCAAAAATATACAAGTTAAAATTTAAGTAGTATTTCAAATAAAAAAATATAATAAAATAAATAAACATTTCTTAAGGAATATCTGGAATTTTGTCCATTAACCAGTTTATTTTTATTGTTTTAAAAGCAGCCGACACAATTAATTTAAAATCAAACATGAAGATTACAAATATATATATGTATGTATATTTAAATTACACAATAAATTGAAGTTAAATTAGAGCTAAGGATTTTTTTCCTTTCCTTTAATGAACTAAAGTTTTGAGAAAGTAACGTATTTATTTGTAAACATTTGTATTGATAATTCCTTCGAATTAACAAAAAAAATAACAAAAAAAGCTGACTTAAATCTAGCTAGACTTGCTGAAAAGGCAGCTAATGCTGGCAACACTGACACACAGCAGGCGTTTGACGAAACGAAATAAAACAAAACAAGACTTTCTATCTTTTGGGTCTGCCCGAATTTAAATTGTCATTAAACGGGAAAATTTTTATGTTTTTTAATTTGAAACAACTAGAAGATACACACAGAGAGAGTGAGAAAGAGAGAGAGTGAGAGGGACAGCAAAGTAGTGGGAAGAAAAAGAAGTGATACATGTGTAGAAAGAAGTTTGAGTTGGGAAAACCTTTCTAATCGAATTGAATATTGCAGGTGCCGTTGGTTCATATCAATCGAAGTGCAGCACGGAAAAGATGTCGTCGACTGTGGAGGAGCTGGATGTGGAGTACACGGCGCCGGTGGCCGTTTGCAAGGCGACCGATCTCAATGAGAACGAGATGAAGCAACTGGAATTCAACGAGGACACCAATATCCTTCTGGTTAAGCAAAATGGTCGCTTCCAGGCGGTGGGTGCCAAGTGTACACACTATGGAGCACCGATGCACACTGGCGTCTTGGGATCGGGTCGAGTCCGTTGTCCCTGGCATGGCGCTTGCTTCAATTTGGAGACGGGCGACATTGAGGACTTTCCTGGTCTGGATTCGTTGCCCTGCTACAAGGTGGATGTCACCGATGGCCAGGTGATGGTGCGGGCCAAGCACAGTGATCTGGCCAAATCGAAGCGTCTCAAGAATATGGTCAAGAGGAATCCCCAGGATGAGCGTTGTTTCATTGTCGTCGGCGGTGGACCGTCGGGTGCCGTTTGTGTGGAGGCACTGCGTCAGGAGGGTTTCACCGGTCGCTTAATCTTGGTTAGCCGCGAACAGTATTTACCCTACGACCGTGTCAAGGTCTCCAAGTCGATGAACCTGAATATCGAGTCTCTTCAGTTCCGTGATGAGCAATTCTACAAGGATCACGATATTGAACTGTGGCTCGGCGTCAGTGCCGATCAATTGGTCACGGCACAAAAGGAACTCCACTGCTCCAATGGATATGTGGTGAAATATGATAAGATCTACATCGCCACCGGCTGTTCGGCCTTTAAGCCGCCAATTCCCGGTGCTGATCTTAAAAATGTAATGACAATACGTGAATTTAGCGATGCTAAAAACGTCTTGGCATCGATAACACCCGAATCCCGAGTCGTTTGTTTGGGCTCCAGTTTTATTGCTTTGGAGGCAGCCGCATTCCTTGTCTCGAAGACGGCCAGTGTAACGGTCGTGGGACGGGAGAATGTGCCGCTCAAGGCGGCATTTGGTGAACAGATTGGCGAGCGAGTGCTGAAACTGTTCCAGGACAATAACGTCAACATGATGATGCAGAGCGGCATCACGGAGATCATTGGCAACGATGATGGCAAAGTGACTGAGGTTCAACTGGCTGATGAATCGCGTATACCCTGTGATCTGCTCATCATGGGCACCGGCTCCACGCTCAATACTCAGTTCATGGCCAAGTCGGGAGTGCGTGTGAATAAGAATGGTTCGATTGATGTCACCGATTTCATGGAGAGCAATATACCGGATGTCTATGTTGGCGGCGATATTGCCAATGCCCATATCTATGGCTTGGCCCAATCCCGCGTCACCATCGGTCATTATCAGCTGGCGCAATATCATGCCCGGATTGCGGCGATCAATATGTGTGGCAGTGTCAAGAAGGCGCAGGCGGTGCCCTTCTTCTTTACCATGCTCTTTGGCAAGGGCATTCGCTATGCGGGACATGGCAGCTACACGGATGTCATCATCGATGGCAGCCTCGAGGATCTATCGTTCATCGCGTACTTTATCAATCATGCCGATAGCGTTACGGCCGTTGCATCCTGTGGCCGGGATCCAATTGTCGCTCAGTTTGCCGAGCTCATATCGCAGGGCAAATGCCTGGGACGCAATCAGATCGAGGATACCTCAAATCGTCAGGCCTGGACGGCGATGCTCAAGGAGCCGGTGCCCAAAGTGCGCTAAGGATTCAGTTGAAACAAAATTCAGATTCGGAAAATATCGATGACTCCATGCCAGTATGTGTGATTATTACTCGCTGCATTCAAATATCGCCGCTCATAGATATATCTATGTATATATATTTGTATTTTAAATATTTGTATATATACAATATATTATGTTAAATTTGTTTAATGTGTACAAGCTGCAACCGCACACATTCATATCTGTCCATTTATCGTATCCTACACATAACATAGTTTACATACATATATTCGTATAGTCTGGAAATTCGATTTTTTTTTTGCTATATTTTAAAATTATGTCGTGACTGTGACTGTGCATCTATGCTTGTACCAAAGCAAATGAGATTTGTACAATAAATACGTTGAATTTTCTTATCAGCAATTTGTTTTTCTAATTATTGATTTAACAATAACTAAAGAGTTATTAGAGAATATCTTGCAAGTAAAGATAATTATAATGTGTTCAAAGACAAATTAAAGAAAAAATGGCATAAATTAAATTTTCGACTGATCGCTCAAATTTTACGTGGATATTAAAAACAACATCAAAAACACAATCTGCAAAATATGAAAATAAGTTGGATTTTCGAGAGATTGTTTGCATCATAGACCAGCAAGCAAAGTTCAGAGGACTCAAAATAAAGTATCTGAAAAGAGTTGAGCTTAAGAACGTTTTGGGAGTAAAAACATAAATTTGGGGGTTTTCGGAGCACATTCCGTGCTTTCTAAGCATGGGCTCATAGAAAGCACTTCTGTCTAAGCATCTTCGGAGTTGACTATAACGGGATGCAGATTCATGCGATTACAAGACGACAGACAATTAACAAATTCATTCAGTTGTGCAATAAAACGTGATAGACAAAGACGTGTTGGCAAAATAGTAAAGGGATTTCGGAAAACATTTTTAGATTTGGTTTAGGTTCAGGGACAAATCAGGGCACACTGAAATTTTTGAATGGAGAAATCCAAACCAAATCTAAAACGGTTTTCCGTGTGCCCAGAGCAAATCAGGGAAAAATCATGGCACACTGACAATTTTGCATGGAGAAATCTAAACCAAATCTAAAACTGTTTTCCGGAATCCCTTTAGTATTCAAGAATGTGAATATAATAAGTTTTAATTTAAAAATGAATATTTGAAGTCCAGCGTTCTTTCTTAATGAAGATATTTATGTTTAAGTTTCAACTTTCTTTTCATTTTGTTGACTTTTAAGTCAAATATAAATATATTATTAGATAATTAAAATTAATTTCGTTTTAGTCTCTTATTTAGAGCACTTTTTGCAACTAAATTTAAAAGAACCTTTCAGGAACCGATTCAAGTGCCTAGAAACGTAACTTTTAATTGTATTTTTTGAGGTTTATATATGCTGTCAGATGTGTCAGAAAAGATTCAGATTAGACTCAGAAATCTTCTACATTAAGTGCGACCGTTTTCATAAAAAACAACGCTCATTCCAGACTCCTTTTTGGGCACAGTGTCGAAAAAATGTCAGAAAACGCACATATTGCTTTCTGGGTAGCTAGGCACATATATATACTGTATTACAACTCGGCTGGTTGCGACATACAGTGGCTCTTAGCTGATTTGAGCCACTACTCTTACATACTACAAATTTGAAATGACTTTATCTTTCAGCGATAAGGAGTTACGAGTATGT
Organism: Drosophila limbata; assembly: GCA_963924055.1. Lineage (NCBI taxonomy): Eukaryota > Metazoa > Arthropoda > Insecta > Diptera > Drosophilidae > Drosophila > Drosophila limbata. The sequence continues at coordinate 21,683,227 of OZ001351.1, forward strand.
ATAATATAGTAGTGGATCAAATAAGCTGTGAGTTACTGTTCATACAAACTGCCCCTTTTATTTTAATGATTATAATCCTAACGCATTCTGGCATAATTAAACTAAAAATCCACTTTTACTTTTTTATGGGAAAAATGTTTTTTTTTTTTTTCAAAAATTCGAAAATTAAATGTCACGTTTATTTGGATTCAGTCATTTAAGAAAAAAAGGACGCTGTATTCAATGTGCAGTGTGACCGTATTTAGATGGGATAAAAATGCTAGACTTGGTGTGCTTCGTGCTCTGAGTTCAGGCAGGAAAATAAATTTTGTTGGCACGAAATCAACACGGACCGAGGCCACACCTAATGAAAATAATGCTATCTAGGTATTTTAAACGAATATTGTAACTAATTTTTGAGCTCATTGGAAAAGACCCAAAATAATAAATTTGTTTAGCCTTTTTAAACCATTCAAGAACTTCAAATATGGACCCCTTTTCACTTGTCACCCACTTAACAGCGCCCCTGTTAAATAGTAAAGTTTTTGCTTTGATTCAATTTAGTCTTTTAGTTTTTCTATAATTTAGTTTTTAGTTTATCTAGAAGTTTTTCAAATATTGCATTGCGAGCCAGCTGAATGGCATTGCTCTCTTCCAGAGCAACTCGCATTTTGCGGAATTCTTCAGTGCACGCACAATGAGTTTCTTTGGCATTTTTTCTCTTCGGGCAATACGTGATCGACTGTTGTTCATCCGACTTCCGCTTACGTCTTATGAAACTAGTGCTTTGCTCTTCATCGGAGGTAGCCTGGGAGCTGTTCGATAATTCCTCGGACATGAGCATGGAGTTGCAGAAAGGTGCCGCGGACTCCTCGAATGTGGCCTCCTCGAAGTCTGGAAATATCTGTGTGGAAACATTTTCGTCCTCCGTCAGCAGGGCTGCCAATGTGTGACGCCCTGGAACTGTTGCAGGTCTGTTATTGTCTCTACCAAAGATGGCTTCCATGTCATCAAAATGTTTCCATTTTGTTCCGCTCTCGCCGGTGCTCTTGATTTTTTTCTTGATATTGTCGAAAGTCACCCGTAAATTTCGTATCTTTCTATCTAACTGCAGCTCATCCAATCCTCTAACTCCTTTGTCTTCCATGCCTTTAAGAATCTCGCGCCAAATTTTCTTATTTTTTATTTTTGGATCGCGAAATTTGGATTTCCTTTCGCCATAAAGGGCCAACAACAGTTGCGTATTTTCCGATGTCCATTTCTTTCCCTCCACTGCAAAGTAATAATTTATTTATTATTAATTTACTAACAATTTGTTAAAACTTACCGTGAAATTCCATTTTATTTGACAAAACAGGACAAATTTGTTAAGAAAAGCGATAACATTCATTAATAAAAGCGATAACTTTAACGTAGAGATGGGGAAACATCGATGCAAACATCTCAGCTATCGATGTTTACAAAAATGTTGCAACTGTCGATGTTTTCGTAGCCCTGCAGCTATTATACATACATCATGACAAATTTAAATTTTCATTTTCAATTCATATTAAAAGACTTTTTTTGAGAAAAACATTTAAATTTTGTTTGGAAACCTCAATGAATTTCGGAAAACGGAAAGCCAGCTGATTTATAAACGCATAATTTGTCAAAATTCGAATTATTTCCTTTTATAAATAGATATCGATATAGATATGTCAAGTATGCAGTTGGAGTCGGCAGAGGATCAGCTCCAAGTAAATCTTCTAGAGCATGCCATGTACAATTGGTTTGCCGCTTGGCGTGCTCTGAACGACGAATTTCTTCGGCTACAGACGAAGGCTATGAGATTTCAACAATTGGTAAATATAACTGGAGATTCCAGCAAGTAAATATTATTATATATTGTATTAATGGTCAGATCGAGCTGGCAGCAAAGCAAATCGAATGTTATGAGAATATCTTAAAGGAGCGACAATTTCTCAATGACAAATTCTTCAAATGTATTGCAAATGCCGGAAAGAAGGACTTTCTCTTTCATAAGGAATATAGAGAAAAGGTCGATCAAATAATTATGCTGAAGGATCAGCTGTGCTTGGCCAAAAATAATTTGAAAACCCACAAATTGCAGCTGGAACGTGCCAGAGAAAAGCTCTTCAGCAAGGCAGCAAATTTCGAACTTGTCAGAAAAAGTCTAGAAGAAAGTAAAGCAATTAACAAGAATTTAAGAGAGTACAATCTTACGCTAAATGCATTGGTAAGTGGTTATCCAACCAGGGAATCAAACCGAAACCGCTTTCGGTTCTGGCAAGTCCCAAGAGAACTCTTTTGGAAAAAATTGATTTCAGTTACGGCTCCGTTACTAATATGAAACGGTTAATTTCGGTTAACTGTTCCGGAACCGGTTCCGATATTATTCCCTGTTTGGAACTGGTTTGTTAAGATATTAATCTTGTGCTTGACCAGAAGAGGGAAACAATGGAACTATATAAATCACGGGATCTAATGTTCGTCTATCAGCTGATCGAGAAGGAGCAGGAATTAATCAATGCCCAGGACAAAACAAAGGCCGTTGCATCTGCCGGTTCGTGTCTTCAAACGTAAACGTTAAGTACCACCTAAAACGACATAATTTAATTTCATTTTCATCAACAGTAATATCGATCAAATACAATTGCAAGAAAGTGTACTTAGAAAACAGCTGGCCGTTGGAGGAGTTAAAAGGAATGACAAAAATTTCAAATATCATCACATTGTCCTGCAGTATATGCGCTTCCTGTGGGACTGTGTGTCGAGTCTGGCGCAGTGTCCTAAATTGGAAGAACCATCCAATAAGCTTCAATTTGCTTTAGTATTATTTTAAACTGCATTTGTTGTTAGTTTTTTGTTGGCCTCTGGACGTCCAAGGAATACAGCTGCCAGGGATGCACAACTGACATGGCATTGCCAGGGCTGTTGAGCATAAGCCTTTGGTAACAAAATTACTTTAATAAATTGAGCAGCTTTCTGTTGTATTCAACTTTTTGAACCGTAGCTTATTCTAAATAGCGCACGTATTTAATTTATTTAAAATTGATAACATGATGTCACAATTGCTTATCGGCTGTTGTGTCATCGAGCCGGCATTTTGACAGCACTGCAACGATATACATATGTATCGGTTTTGCATTCGCGATGTATCGATTTGTTTCTTAATTGTTTTATGTTGTTTGTGTGCCAGGCGATGAATCGTCGTCGATACGTTTTGGGAAAAATTTTTTACACACCAGCAGCAACCAGCACACACACAAAAACGCCCAATAAATTACAGTTGCAGGCAACGCAAGGCAGCAAAACACAGGCAAAAAAAGTTTTATAACAAATTCATCAGGGTGAGGACGCGCTGCTGATCACAGGCAGACAACAACAAACACCCAACGAGCACAACAAGCAACTAAACATTCCAATAAGCAGAGTTGCAGCCTACTCTGCGCCAGCCTGCCAGTGTAACCAAAGTGTAACAGCAACAACAACAACAATAATACGCCAAGAAAAACAACAAATCATATTTATCAATTATGAATTTCTTGGGCTTTGGCCAATCAGCCGAAATTGAAATTGTTTTTGATGGTGCCGAGAGCAGGAAAACCGCTGAGGTGAAGGGCGAGGATGGCAAAGTGGAAAAGATGCTGCTCTTCTACGATGGCGAAACAGTATCCGGCAAGGTAGGAAAGAAACAAGGGAGTTGAGGATGTGGGGGTAGAGTCAGAGTCACTGGCAGAGGGAGTTGCAATAGAGGCGTTGATAGCAAGTTGAAAGAGACAGACGGCGGCTTCCGTTTTTAGTTGCCTCCCTCCAGTGAGAATTATCAGTGTCAGTGTTGCCAGAATTTGACGGGCTTAAATTGATCACAAAAAAGTAGCCAGAAATAGCTAAAAATATGATCACACATTCTTAAAAAAAAACCGGCTTTTTTAAATTTTGTGTTAATTTTCAGAAATACTTTTAAAAAGAAAACAGCATATTCTTTCGTACCAGTAATTTAGAAATATCTAGAATCAAGGTTAGCATTTTTCATTACACAATAGCCAAGTCTAGCTATAAAACATCGATTTAGATCAGATTTAGATCAACACTGATCAGTACGTCACACAGAGAGACAGAGATATATATGTACATATATCGTTTACATTTTTAAATATGTGATGATTATTAATTTTTTGTATTGTTTCTCGATAGGTGAATGTTACGCTGAAAAAGCCGGGCAGCAAACTGGAACATCAGGGCATTAAGATTGAGTTTATCGGACAAATCGAATTATTCTATGATCGAGGTAATCATCATGAGTTCAAGTGCCTTTCCAAGGCGCTGGCACGTCCTGGCGATCTCATCCAGAACAATAGCTATCCCTTTGATTTCCCCAATGTGGAGAAACAATTCGAGGTCTATGCCGGCTCCAATGTTCGATTGCGTTACTTTCTCCGGGCGACAATTGTGCGACGTCTCAGCGATATAACGAGGGAGGTGGACATTGCGGTGCATACGCTGTGCAGTTATCCGGAAATGAATAATCCCATCAAAATGGAGGTGGGCATCGAGGATTGCCTGCACATTGAGTTCGAGTACAACAAGAGCAAATATCATTTAAAGGATACAATAATTGGTAAAATCTATTTTCTGCTCGTACGCATCAAAATCAAACACATGGAGATCGCAATCATAAAACGTGAATCAACCGGAACCGGACCAAATGTCTTCAATGAAAACGAAACGATTGCGAAATATGAGATCATGGATGGAGCGCCGGTTAAGGGAGAGAGTATACCAATAAGAGTATTCCTAGCCGGCTACAATTTAACACCGACGATGCGAGATATTAATAAAAAGTTTTCGGTCAAGTATTTTTTGAATCTGGTGCTGATGGATACGGAGGATCGTCGGTACTTTAAGCAGCAGGAGATAACGTTGTGGCGCAAAGCGGACATACCACGTTATCATGCCACCCAGCAGCAGCATCAACAGCAATCCCATCACCAGCATCAGCATGTGCCGCTCCATGCGCCACCGCATTTGGTTAGCGGCCCGGCAGCGCCAACCGTTGCCCATTCCCTCATCAGCAGCAGCACCGATAGCGAAGGTGCCGCCACAGCAACGGGAAACGTTGCTGGCGGTGTAGGAGGAGGAACAGCAGCTGGCGGGGTCGGTGCCGAGTCCAAAATGGGTTTATTCACACGCGAGAGCCCGAATCAGGAGTTTAGCCAACAGCAATTGGACTCGCCACTGCCCAATTCACCAATGACGCCTGGCAATGAAAGCAATATCATCGGAGGAGGAGTGGGAGTGAGCGTGGGCGTGGGAGGAGTATCTACAGCTGGAGGCGAACGTGAACGTGGCATGGGCGATGGCGCTGCGGCGGCCACGAGCAGCGCCTCGCCGGTGGCCATGTTGTCCAGCTCGCCGCCACCGTTGCCCAGCAGCAGCAGCGTTGGTGGAGCAGCGGATGAATCAAGCTTGTTACAATCGCCAACACATGCTGCCGGCGATGGCGATGGCACTATGCAATTGGATTTGAATGTCGATGAGGAGCACGCTCCCATGGATCCAGATGATGAGTTAACGGAAGTGGCGTTACCGTCGCCACCAGCTCCTGCTCCAGCTCCAGCTGCCGCTCCCACTCCCGCTGCTGCCAAAAGGGTCAACACAGCTGCGCCGCTGAGTGCGGATTGAGTGACAGCGAAAACGAAACGTTTGCGATTATGATTTCCGGAACAACAACAACAACAGCAGCAACTCAATGGCTAGCGGGAGCTGAAGAAGCACATCCAACTAACAACAATATACATATACATCTATTTTTTTAACAAAAACCTTTATTTAAAAAAAAAAATTGTTACGAAAATGTTTTCATTGAGGTTATGCGCGCACACAACACGTCGTTTCCGTTTTCGAGAACACCCCTCAAATAAAAAAAAAGAAAAAGTAAAAAAATTCACTGTAGACAGTGACGCTTTAATACTATCACTAACTCTCTCTCACTCTCACATACAACATAAAGCACGTTAAGCTCTATTCGAAAATTGTATTAAAATTTGCAAAAAGAAAAAACTTATTTATAAATATTTTTGTTGTGATCCTCACCAACTCTTAGTCCTATTTAAACGCCTAGAAATATCACCAATCAGCAACAAAACAAAAATACATAAAATTAAAATTGAAAAAAAAAACCTCATTCCCCCTTTTTGGAAAATTAAATTTTTCAATCTGTAGCAATATTTTCGAAAATGTTCAAAAACAAAGGAAGAAAAAAGAAATGCTTTCTAAAAGTAATAAAAATAAAAATAATGAAATGAAATTGCTGCGTAGGCCTAAATAAAATTGAATAAAGATTAGAGAATAAAATAAAAACGAAGCTGCCCGGTGTTGTTCTGAGCTCGCCTAGAAAACATGTTACATGCATACAATATATATATATATGTGCTTGCATATGTACATAACATAATTCATATTAATATACAAATATATATATTATATATAAAATTTATCAAATTAATAAAAACGAATGAAAATGATGACGTGTTTTCGCCAATCTAAGAGCTAATATTTCAAGATTTTCAAGTAATTTAAAAAATACATGAAACTGAGCGAGAGAAACTGAGAATTATTGCTTTTAAGCTCTCTTCGTCTTTATTGGCAAAAGCAAATGAAATGGATTTTAAAAAGAATTTTAAGATGGTTAATGTATGATTCGATAATTCGATATAATGGTTCCAAGGGATATAAGAATTTAAAAAAGGACGGACGGAAATAGACTGGAAGAAAACTATTTTGCAATTAAATTGAATAGTCTATAATTATATATTATCACAGTACAGCACTCAGTAAAAAATATCTCTGAAATTTGGATGACAGAAGAGCATCTATCAACGAATAATTAGAATACATTATATACTTTATACATGTAGATTCTATGTGTATGTAAAGGGAAAACTTGGACTATGGAAAACTTGGACAAGCAGAAAATCATTTACGAAATTAGGAGAATTCTTTGCAAGACAGTAAATAACAAAAGGTAAGTATGAAAAACATTTATATATCAACATAAAGTGATATATGATATTGATATATGTGTAACAATTTGATGTTGTATCAATGCAATACAATTCCATAGAATCATCATAAATTTTAAGGCGACTAATCCAAATAATTAGTTATAGTTACACATTTATTCTATAATTTGTAATGCCATTGGTATGAAGAAAAACAAAACCACTTGAGTGTATTTAATCCCACGCCTCCTTGATCTTCAGCTGATTGAGACGCTCCTCGATGGTCACATGAGGCTTCATCTTTCTCAGTGTTTGCTCATTTGTCCACTTGGCCACCAGCTTGTCACGTTTCTGCAGTTCTTTGGCATGACCCGAAGATTGGTCCTAGAGACACACACACAACATTTAGTTTAGTATTATTTAGTATATAATGTATATACCATTAACATACCAGCGTGAGGTAGGGATGCCGCAGCAGAAACATGATGTGCTCCTGACGTTCGTATTCCCGGGTGAGTGTATCCATGGCATTTTTGCTCACCGGCTTGACGAGGCGCCGCTTGCCGCGAAATATGTGTCCGGGCACGGTTTTCTTAAAGAAATTGACAATAGTTAACTGCATATTGTGCTACTTTGTCTCAAGTTTATTTTTCCTTCGGTGCACGTTAAATGTTGTTGCACAAGTCGCCCCACAGCTGACTGACTAGGGCAGCATCGTTAATGAAATCGATAGTACTTTGTGCACACTTTTCGTGACTATCGATGTTATTGCAGCCCTAGTCGACCCGCATAGCTCCGTTAACTGCCACATGCTTTAAAATTTCGATAGCTTCGCAATTAGCGCCAATTTGAACAGTAATAAAAATGTTAATTATATTGTGAAAACAATTGACATATTGCTAATATAAAACACGTGTATATGTGTACAGCTTAGGCACTATTTTCGGAAATGGGATATGCACTGGCCGAATGAATGGCATCTGATCCCTGATGCAATGCACCCTCGACGAAATGCAAAATCTCGAATCCCACCTCTACCATAATCAGTATAATGATCATCCACTCTAGGCGAATGTGATGGGCATCGTTCAGATTGTGGGAGACAAGTTCAGCGAGCTCGACACAATGATTGATCTTCTCGTTCATGACTTTGGTGCGACGCGATATGCTAAAATAGGAGCACACTTGCAGATAGAGACCCTCGAGCTCCTCGCGATCCCAGTAAAAGTCCGGGGCATCCAGTAGATCCGATGACAGGTTGATGGAATGCCGCAAGGCGAACAATTCACCCGTTTTCCGTAGCATCGAAGCACGCGAGATGCGCAAACGTCGTCCACGCTTCAGATCCTCCGTCAAATATTCCATGGAATCAATATAACGATCCAATGTCGCCTCCCACATACCCAGCTTAATGGACTGTGCCATCGCATTGGAGAATGTGTATTTGTACAGGAAATTATCGCTATCCGGCGTCACATAAAACTTGCCGTTCTGGAAAAAGGCACGCGATGCCACATCCAAATCATTGCTGTCCGCAACGAGATCCCCTTCCACATCCACAGCTGTGGATGCAATATAAGTATAGGGCATCATTTCACTCTCACCGTGCACCAAGGCACTCACATACGATTCCCGCTCAAAGTTGCGCAGAAAGTTGAGCACATTGTTCGTCTCGATGTCATTGCAGTTCCAAAACACAACGCTTCCCTCGCGAAAAAAGAAAATCTCTCGGGGCTGCTCACCCGTCGGATATTTAGCGGCCACAAATAAAACATTCTGTTCGATGCCCAGATTGTCGGTGGAAAAGAAACGTTTCGTTTCATACAGATTCTGTTGCTTGAGAGCCGCATGCAATTCCTCCAGATTGTATTCATCGGCCGTCGTATAGCCGCGTGTATTGAGGAATCCCAGTGCCGACAATTCATCGATTGCCAGACGCTTCTTGCGCAACGCACGCGTTCGACTTGGCGATAACGCCGTCTCTAGCGGCTCATCCACCTGTGGCAGTGTCTTGACACCACCGGCACCGCCCGCCACACGATTTTTTAGGTTCTTTGCTGCCGATTCGGCGGCGCCTCCGTCACCTCCCGTTGTGTCCTTTATTATGCTCGACGCTAGGCGTTTGTTTACTGTTTGCAGCCAGTGTACTTGTGTCGGACTCCAGTTGCTGCTTTGCAGCTTATACGTCTGTGCTTTGGGTATGGCGCGTAGACTTCGAACGAACGCCGCTTCCACAGCAACGCGTGCTAATATCATTTCAATTTATTTGATTATGTATACTTTAATTCAATGGAAGACAAAAAAAACTACTTAATTGCCATAACTCTCAATTCGATATAATATTATTTATCGAATTGATGCGATTAGTGTGGTGGCAATTGCAGGCGCTCAAATTGTTTTCATACCAAGTTCCAGACGCAAGATATATCGCACACACTTTTTTTCTTCTCATTTTCCCAGCGAATACAACGTTTAAAGATCACAAAATTTATAAGCACCACTGACGATCAACACATTAATGGAATTTTATTATAGTATTTATGAAATTAAATAAATTTTAGCCAGGTTTAAACATCGATGACAGCAAAATTATCAATGCTCCAACGATAACATATGGGTGTATCGATAACAATATCGATTGTGTTGAAGCAGTAGTGTGTTTGTTCTCTGTGGCGGCAACACATCAAACATTATGGAAAACGCGCTGTTTTCTAATGTCCAAAAGTTATATGACAATGGGTTATACGAATGCGTGATACCGGCGGTAAGTACCAATGCACAGCACAGCAGCTAAAGCTTTAAAAAGACATAACTTCACACTCACACACACAACTGCATATATATGTACATATATGTAAATGTGAAAATTGCAGGCAAGCCTTTTGTCGACAGTGCTGCAAAGTGATCGAAATGTGGCGACTCTGGAGATGGAGTACCAAACGATGCTGTATCTGAGCAGTGCCAACTACGAGGAGCGTAATTATCGCATGGCGTGCAATCAACTCGAGGCCGTTGTGATGCAGCGCAAGGCGATGTTGCGATACAAGAGCAGCCACCTGTCGGCCATTGAAGTCTCCTACAGTCAGTTCCAGGACGTGGAATTGAGCTACAGAATCGCCGTTTGCTATAAGGAACTTGGCGAACATAGCATGGCAATTAGCACCCTGCAGGCAGTTAAGTCACGCACGCCTCGTCTCAATATGCTGCTCGCCCGCCTCCTGCATCATCATGGTCGTGGGGTGAGCAAAAGCGAAATTGCTGTCGCTTACAAGGATGTGCTGCGGGATTGTCCCATGTCGCTGACAGCGATTGAGGCGCTCATTGAGCTGGGCATCGATGGCAGCGAGGTGCATTCCATGGTGGTGAATGGTAGGCTGCTTCAAAACTACTTCAAATGATTCTACTAATTTCCTTTTCTTTGCTTTGTTATTGAGATATCTTAACCAAGCTCTCAACATATGCATTTTCCATTATCTTATACATTCTTGAATTTTATTTAATTCAGTCTACTATATCATATAGCTGCAATAGGAGCAATTGATAATATTTAATTTCTTGTTATTCCTTTTAGCCGCTCCGCTGCCCAAAAACATTGAATGGCTGAGCAGCTGGATTAAGGCACATGCCCAGATGTACGGCTGCAAGCATCGGGAGGCGGCCAAGACATTCCAACATCTCAACGATACGACAATGTTGCGACAGAACGAGCATTTGCTGACAAAGATTGGGAAATGCTTGTATTATTATGGGAATTACCGGCAGGCGGAGCAGTATCTGGCCATGGCAGCCATGATCAATCCACACAATATGAATGCACTGTGTCCTTTGGCCGTTGTCTATGGGTACAACAGCAAGAAGAAGGCGGAACAGGAGAAACTAATGACACCGATGAGAATTCGAGGCAGTGGAGAATTCACTTCGGCACATTGGTTTCTCTACTCACAGCTATCGTACATGAGCTCCAAGAACGAGCGGGCATTGATTTTCACGGATCGTGCCCTGGCCATAGATCCGCGCAACATTGAGGCATTGCTGTTGCGTGGCAAGCTCATTGGTGAGCTGGGACGGCATAAGGAGGCCATCGATGTGTTTCGCAGTGCACAATGCTTGGCGCCATATCGTTTTGAGGTCTACAAAGGTTTGCTCGCCAGCTATTTGGAGCTCAAGCGTCTGAAGGACGCCCAGACCATGTGTGTCCTGGCCGTGCGCTATTTTCCCACCTCGCCACGCGGCTACACAATGTTGGGCGTCACCTTGTTTAGTCGAGGCAATGCGGATGCCAAGAAGAGTGCCAAGAAATTTGCGGAAAAGGCGCTGCAAATTGATGAACATTATCCCCCGAGCATTGCCCTAATGGCGGGCCTCCTCCAAGATGAAGGCGCCTCCAAGGATGCCATTAAACTGCTACGCAAACAAGTCACGAATTATCCGCATCCCAACCTGTTTGCCATGCTCGCCGAATACCTCAGCGAGGAAAACGATTTCGATGGTGCATTGCACTTTTTCACATTGGCTTTAAGGTGCGTTCTGCTGTCCTTGTGATTCATGTGTTTCCTTAAGGGATCGATGAATTATTAGCTTTAAAATTAAATCCGATTAGAGTTCAGTTTGCTCACAATAGTCAAACGGTGATGTTTGCAAATTGGCGTCACAATGTCACCTTTTTCATCGTCGACGAGACAATAGTTTGTTGATGTATTATCATAATAATAATCGTTACGATCTCTGGTTTCCTTACAGGATAGAACCGACATTCAAGCGTGCTTTGAAGGGTGTCAAAGAGTTGACGAAGGCGGCACGCAACAGCAATGTTGCCAGTAAACCCAATGCGTCCGCCACTGGCAGTGGCAGCAGCACCAGCACAAATGTGACAGGCAGCGGGAACGCGGCAGTGAACGCAATGGCAACACCATGTGGCACACCGAATCATGAATGGCTGCTCGATTGCGAGGAGGTGTCCAACGATGTATTGGAGCTGTCGTCGCCCGCTGTTGTGCCGCAGGAGGATGCCGAATCGGATACCTTCTCGGAACCCTTCTGGCAGGATGTCGATGGAGAGATGACAAACTGATTTCATTTCCACATATGTTTAGCTTAAGATCGATTTTAAATATTTATTGTTTACCCAAACTGTATAGTTAAATATGTAAGATAACGGCATTTCCATTCCACAAATCTGATGAATCTTTAATTTTTAAATGCAAATTTTCCCACCATCCCGCAGGGATTTTGAAAATCCTTTTCGAAGCGCTTCATAATATTATAAAATACAATGTTTAAAAATAAGTTAAATTTTATCCATTTATTTATCTAACTGTATAGTCAAATTATGTAAGATAATATTCATCTCCATCCCACAAATCCCACAAATCTCATAAAATTCTTTTTTGGTGTTTTTATTTTTTGTTTAAATTGTTCCTCCAGCCAAATCCTTTTCGAATATTTCATAATATTACTTTAATTAATTAAGCTCGATTGTTATTTAAATGTATGGTATTACTAAATTAAAAAGGCGTTTTATCGCATGTCTGTCGCACATAAGTACATAATTGTTGTATATCAAGCACTCTTTTATTTACTTTAAACATTTATTGTTGAAACAGTTGTTGCCATCCTTGTTTTTGTTGGGTTTACACATATGCCGTAGCTTATAAGCATAATTTGTCACAAATGTCGTCAAGCCCCAGTGGCCTAATGGATAAGGCATCGGCCTCCTAAGCCGGGGATTGTGGGTTCGAGTCCCATCTGGGGTAAAGTATGTGTAAATTTTTTTGAATTTTCGTTATTAATTTTTGTTTTTTCTAATAATTACAAATGCATATACTTTAAATCTCTTTTCCAAATTTGTTTATGTATTTCACTTAAATATATTTTAATAATTAAATGCATTTAGTGCACACTGTTAAGTGTAGAGCAGTGTGGCCAATTTAGCTATTTTCCCGCTAGAACTATGCGGGAATTATAGCTATTTTCCAAGCGAAATTGGCGTAATTTTAGCTTTTTAAAATCATCTGGTAACTTCATGTATTTTCATGCTTTACGATGCCAGACTTAAATACTTTGTAGTATTTTTTACATATGATAAGCCAAAAAGAGCATAAAATAATTTTTTTAAAATTGCAAAAAATTTTAATAAATAAAGAGATATTTGAAAAATTTTTTGCAGTCGCTATTAGAATTGTTTGAAGAAAATTTTGCATCAAAACATTTTTGGTTTGAGACCGAGAAAAAAATTTGAAAAAGTAGACGTATACAAAAATTTTAAAATTTCAATGGGTACCTAATGGGTTAAGGAAAGTTTTGTATCATTCAAAGGAATTCGAATGACCTTTCCTTTGATGCCAAACTTTGCATGAAGTAAGTTCAAATTATGAGTAGAATTAACTTTAAATGGTGTCAAAATACTTATGGCCACTGCTGTATATTGCCACACATTCAGCTGTCAGCCCAATTGACCATTTGGGATTGTTGTGCGGAACCAAAAACACTGGATTAAATCAATAAAAATATCGCTTTACTACTCTATCTTTTTTTTTTAGCTATCAACAAAATTTTCTTGCGATTTCTAGCTTTTTTCAAAGGCTAGTTTAGCTTTTATATGACCCGAAGAGTTTGCAACGCTGGTGTAGAGCAGATCATCTTACATTAACATAAACAGTGTCTGTAAGTTAACATTTGCGCATTGAGTGTGGCCAGCCATCGTAATGTGGACAAGTTGTGGTATTTTTCGGTTTTTGCTCAGCTGGTCGCACAACCGCGCAGCACGCGCGCCAAAACTTCAGTTGTTTATCAATCGCGTGCACCGTTGCATGTGCGTTTCCGTTAAGCGCAATATTTTTCCGACGGCCTTTTCTGTTAGTTACGTTTTTTTTTTTATTATTTTTTGTTGTGTATGTGAATAAAATAAATATTAAAAATATTAACAATAACATTCAAAGTCGCATAAAATTTACCGAACTTTTAGTGTCAAATTCAGTTCTTGTTTTTCGAAACAAATTTGCAAAAACATCAGATTAAAATAACAAATTTACAATCTGCGAATCAAAATTGAATTAAACTATATATGATATTGGCTTTCATGAATACTTATGAATTTTTTATTCGATCTGAGCTAATTTCGTGTGTTTTTTTCTTGGTGTGTTCGTGAATTTGCATATAATTTGAATAAATTGAATTGACATTAATCGCTTCGATCAGTTGCAGAAAACGATACAGAAAAAGGTGCGTGGTAACTGTAAAAAGCTAATTCTTTAGAAATAATACATACATAAATAAATATATCGAGAGTGTCAAAGAGAATACTTTCAAACAATAATAAAATGGCGATATAACGGTATTGTCGCTTCTTCTTCTTGTCTATGGATTTGTATGCTTATCTGCCCCCTCCTCTTTTCGATGCATCGGCATTTTAATAATTGCCAAAATGTTGTGAAAACATCTAAGAACGCTTTTGTTGAGTCGGCACGACTGCGCTATACCCTTCGTCTGCGTGGTTAACGTCACATAATTGTTTTAAATATGTTTATAAATTCAGAAAACTAGATTTTAAATTTAAAATAATAAAAGACATAAAAGAGTAAATAAAAAACTGATAGATTAAAAGCAAATCAATAAAATAAAAGGTTTCAAAGCTCTGGATGCATACAAATTTTATTTTAAAGATCCACTATTTGTTGCAAGACTTATGAAGAATCCAGAAAACTCCAGCAGATCAATTGGGATTAAAATACTTATTATGGGTGCCCAAGTTCAAGACTCTAACTTTAAAATGGCCCTTATAACTCGCTTTTTCGACTTGTTTTTTTTTATTAAATTGAAATATACATAATTGATGATTGTATGGAATTAGAAATTAGTAAGTTAAAAAAACAGAAATTATTCATTTAATTATTCTTTGTCAAAATAAATACTAGATATACTGTGTATGCTTGCAAGAGGCTTTCCCATCATTGCTGGCAATTTGTCCTTATTAAACGATTTTTGAACATTACCAACGTTATTTAAATGAAAGAAAAAAAAAGCATTTAAGTTGAGACTTTAAAATATTTTTTTGAGTGTACATTTTTTATTCATGTTAATTTTTTTTTATGTTTATTTTAACGATCACTACACATAAATTTGCACAAAGTCACTAGTACCCTATTTAGTCCACTTTCAATGGGTACACTGTATCAAAACAAAAGAGATCGTCAATGTGCCGTTACACATGTTCCATGTTTGATTTGATTGCAAACGAAAACGAATCTCGGATTAAAACTGAATTTTTTTGTTTGCTGCCACTCGATAAGCAACAGTAACAACAACAACAACAACAGTAACATTAACAGCATCAAAATCTGTGACAAAAAAAGAGCAACAAAATAATAATAAAAACTATTGGCAAAAAAAATAGTTTTGTTTAACGCACACGTTTGCAGACTTGAAACAACAACAAGAACAGCAAGCAATGACATCTCGTCTCAGTCCCCCTCATTTCCATAAGATACTACTTACTCGTATGTATATATATATGTGTGTGTGTGTGTGTGTGTGTGTGTAAGCTGCTTTTGTCTGACTATCTGTAGGTCACTTTCTGAAGCATATCAAGCAGAGCTGAAGCTCCGTTTATCGGTTAGTTGCGTTCTCTATCTCTATAGCTTCAACAGTGCAACTCAACAATTCGTAATTACACGCACTTGTTGATTAGAAAGATCTGCGTTATGTGTAAAAAATAGATGCATGAAAAATAACTAAGAGTGTATACAGTATGTCAAGTAATTGTTCTGACAAAGATAAAAGCATGTTACAGTCGAACTTCCCTAACTCGAATCACCATTATCCAAAGAAAAGGTTTGAGTTATGGAGATATTCGACTTAAAGAGTTCTCTTTCTTCTTAAGTTTATTAATTTTATTGCCACTCATTTAGCTCGAGTTAGAGAGAAATTCGAGTTATAGAAGTTCGAGTTATGGAAGTTCAACTGCAATTGCATTTTATTTGTAATAATATTAAAGCCCATTGAATCTCATTATTTCTTTATTATGTTTGATTTCTGCTAAGCTGCATAATATTTTTTCTTTTTAAAGAACTTAAAGTGTAAAAACCATGAAATGTTTTTCTTTTGCCAAATTCAATGCATGAGTTTTTATTTTGTCGATTTATTAAAATAATATTAAATTCGAGATTTATTTTTAAAAATTCATTTTTATTTGACGGTAGAAGAAAATTAAATAATACAATGATAATATGTTATTATTAAACTTGTGATAATTTTGCAAAAACTTCTAAAGAAAATTTGAGATTTTTAAAAGTTTGCTTTTAAATTAATTTCTGCTTTAATAGCATTAACTTGGCCTTGTGCAATTTTCCTAGGAATTTTCATGGTATGCATGAAAGTAAAAGATATTTAAATTCAACAACTGTCAAGTCAACATTTATAGAATGGGAGTGGGTCACTGTGCGGCCAGGAAGTGCATCAGCACCCACACTACTCACACACACACACACACACACACACACATGCATACAATCAAGTACAATCATAACTTAGACAGCTGCTCTAACGGTACCAGGCTGCTAATTAAAAACAGCAATCAGCAAATGACAAATGACACAGAAAAAAAACCAATCAAAACAAAATGAAACAGGATACATTTTGATAAGAAAGACATCCAAAACAATACGAGTACCATAAAAAAATGTTTAATTTGCATGGGCCCTTTATCTGTATGTATGTGTGAGTGTGTGTGTGTCAACAAACATGACAAACAATTGACAGCTGTTTACGCCTGTTGGACGCCGCTTTGCAATTACAATCGGATCCACAATCTGCGAGAGCCAAGGATTGTGCCAAGTGCGAGTGCGAGAGCGAGAGCGCGAGCGACCGAAAGTGGTCGGAGAGTAAGAATATGAGAGCGGATTTATTGCGTGATGAGTTTCTCATACTTAAAGCTCGCTGCTGTGGTAATTTCTTTTCAAACGGAACGAATGCAACTACTGATAAGCTAAAGAGCCGCTGGCCATACACTCAAAACACACAAATGCTGATAAATACACACACACACACACACACACACACATGTTGAGTCGAAGATTGAGTCTGTTCTCTCTTCTGGCATACATATGTTTTGTCCCCTTTCGAAACGCATGCGCCTGTTTTACTCTCCCCTCTTCTCATGTAGCCTGTTTCTTTTCCCCACTGCCATTTGCTACTATTTCCCAAACAACAACACAGATAGCATTTTATGGATTACATTTTAATATTCAAGCAAGTTGAAGTCCATTGTACATTGGTTAAAAAATGCAAGAAAACCTTAAACGGTTGAAATTAAAATGTATGAAATACATGTAAAATTAATCGAACATTTTAAATTTCTAAATAGTTTAAAAATACTTAGAAATATTAATGTAATTTTTATATTTATTTTGAAATCAATAACAATACTGTATGTAATGTTATTTATGTGCAATTTTTTTTTGATTGATAATTGATTGCTAATATCATGCGAGTCTTTGCATTGAAAATATGAGTTGTATAATGTGATCTAAACAATTTATTTTATTTCTTTATTTATAAAATTGTAATGAGAAGTAAACTTTCAATTGATTTCTGTTAGCACTTGCACCACTGTCTCTAACCGCACTATTTTGTCTGCTGCGGCAGGACTTGCGCGGAAGCTGTTTAATTCTCTCCCGCTCTCTCTGTCTCTCTCCACGACCGAGCCCGAAAACGAAGGTGGCCACGAACCCGAGGCAACCCTTGCTGCCGTGCATTGGCGACTGTCATATGGGCAGTGTCGCGAAACGCAAAATGTTAAACGTAATTGGAATTCGAATTGGGACCCGTAGTCGCAGTCGCAGTTTCGTTTCATCCTGTGTCGCTCTTTGTCGGGCTGACGTCGCTGGCAATCGCCGCAGTTTTCGCGAATTGTCTGCGGCTTTGCACGGACGTCGTCAGCGTCCAGCGTCGTCGTCAGCGTCAACGTTAGCGACGTTGCCGTTTTTTGTGCTGTTTGTTTGTGTTTTTCTTCAAAATTTTATTTGGTTTTTGTCGGTTTTTTTTTGGCTAAAGAAATAGCAACAACATCTTAGCACATTGACCGTTATACATAATAACGTGCTTCCTTGTCGATAGACGATTTTTTTTTCATCTGTGTTTCTGGTTTTATTTTTTGCATTGTGTTAATCGCGATTTTTTTCGGTGTTTGCGTCGCGTGCAGCAAACTAAGCGCAGAATTAAACGTAAGTTTTCTTGATGTTGTGGTTGTTGTTGTCTTTATTTTTTTTTTGTAGGGTGGCAACCATCGATTTGCGTGTCGCGCAGCTAAACAAATCAAATGGGAAAACGCGATTATGTATAAAACAATTCGATTGTCTAATTTGGGTGCTAAAAATTATTGTTATTATTGCCCATTATCCATTTGCCAGGCCACCCAATAACTGTCAGATTGTCGGATTGCCAGACAAGCGGCAGTATGACACTCTCTCTGTTTCTGTCTGTGCTGTCTCTGTCTATCTGTGTGTCTGCAGAGGAATGTGCATGTAAAATGCACTGACTTATCCATGCATTATTCACTACTTACAATATAGTATGTAGTATATTGGCATCAATTAAATGCTACATTAATTTATAATATATTTTGATTCACATTTTCTATATTTCTTTGTTTTGTATTAGACTTGTAATGATAAGACTTTAACAAGAATTACAATTGTTTTACAAAGCCGGGAGTGATCGAATTGCAGACACCCTATCGGTTTCTTTGCTGATTGCCCTGAAGTGCCCTGATCTGTTTATCAAGTTAACTTAACTAAATACCATATACTTTTATATTAACAGTGGGTCAAACAAAAAACACTTTTCAAATTCATATTGGTTTTAAATTTTAAAAATAGTTTTATTTAATCAAATCATAGTTATTGTTGTATTTTTCTGAGGACTATAATCTTTCTACTCCGGGATTCATCTATTTAATTGACTGAATGCCAAGTTTTATCCAAGCCCCAGTGGCCTAATGGATAAGGCATCGGCCTCCTAAGCCGGGGATTGTGGGTTCGAGTCCCATCTGGGGTAAAGTGTGTGTTAAAAACATATTTTTTTTTCCGCTCTTGTGATGGAAGTCTCTCATTTATCTAAGTTCTCAAGGACTATTAGCAATTTAGATAATTTTACTTAGCATTTTCTAAAGTTCATAGGGTATAATTATAGCAAATGCAACTCAATATTTTCTTGCAAATTGTAAATAACAAAATGAGCTGTTTTTGTTTTTAAATTTATTTTATCTGAAACTTGTCGAGGCCAAATGGAAATTGCAATAGAATGTGATATAAATGACGAAAGTATCAAAATTTTGGCTAGGTAAAAGCTCTAGGTGGGAAATGGGAAACTAAGGAAAATTGCCATGAGTCATATGAAATGTGTAATATAAAGTTTGTTGTTGTTTGCACAAGGAGTATTGAAGGGGGGAGGGAGGTAAAGCGATTGAGTCATGTCAGCTGTTCGGGCGGCGACCTTGATGACCGCATGCGCAGGCATTTGTCACCCACACTCTCACACACACACACTCACACACACTCGAAGCCAGTTGACGCACCAAGGACCAAGCCAAAGGTCAACAATTAATGCACAACAGGGGCCTTTATTAACGGCTCAAAAAAAAAATATATATATAAACATGTACATATGAAAATGTTATGGCATTGACCTTGTCCGAGGCACGACTCTACCTGGTGTTAACCTCAAGGAACAACAACAATAACAACGACAACAGGCAGCCCGTGACAACCGCTGAAATCATCAAACAATTTTCACTGGAACGGCAGGAACTCAAAAAAGTCACAATGGAAAGGTGTCAAGACGTGCTGGGATGCCTAGAACTCTCAATGGACTCAATAGTAATTCAGTTGTCTCGAGGGCTTCAGGTCTGAATGAAAGTATCTTACCAAAATTGGAAGTAGTCCTTCGCGTCTTAAAGTATCTTCAAATATCTTTAAGTATTTAAAAATTTATTAACGACTCTTTGATGCTCTATGGTTTCTAAAATTGTTCTCTTTAGCACTTTCTGAACATTTCCGTGCATTTTGAAGAGTGTCTTTCCATTATTGGAAGCATTTTTCGACAACTGAAAGTGTCTGTCCAAAATTTAATGTATTTTCTGACGACAAAAATACTTCCAACATTCCATAACTGGAAGTAGAATTTCAATTCTGCTTTGAAGCTTAAAGTTGAACTAAGTATAGCCTAAAAGTTCTTTAATGGTACCATAATTTATTTGCACAGCTGCAAGTAGTTTTTCATTATTGGAAGTATCTTTTCAAAATTGAAAATGTTTCCACCTCTATGTTACTTTCCACACTGGAAGTACCTTTGTAGAAAACCGGAAGTTTCTTTCGACAAATATAAGTAGTTTTAAAATTCTTTTCTACTAGCATTTCCAATGCAACTGGAAGTCTCTAATAAAAGAAGAGAATTGATCACATTGTAAGCTCTCAAAAGATCAATATCTTTCGTTATGTTGACTCAGAAATCGTTTTATGGTTCCTGGAAAGCAGGACTTCTTGAAGCACTTAATGTTTCACTGATCGGTTCTTATTTTTTTTTTCTTTTTTTTTTTGGGATGGTTTTAAGAGCCAAGTCAATGGATCTCGGTCTCTTTGAATTTATTGTGTGCTGTTTTCTGCGTGTGTTTGCTGTGCTTTTTGCCATTTCCGCTTGTCAAACATTTGTCGGCTTTTAGCTTATTGCCAACTTTGCGAATGTAAGAATATGTGTGTGTGTGTGTGTGTGTGTGTGTGTGTGTGTGTGTGTGCTATTGCTATTGCAAAACAAGCCTACACGAAGCTGACGAGTTGTATCGGTTTTACTCGTATCTGTCCGCCTGTCCATCTATTCATCTATATATGTTTTATATATATATATATAGTATATATTTTTAATGTCTGTCTATCTGTCTCTCTGTCCGTCCGTCTGTCCCACGGCGTATTCATCATGACTCGTACTCGTAGTTTTCGCGCATTTCATCGCATATTTACGTAGGCCATTCGAACCAAGTTAACGCCTTTATTTATTGACTTATTTGTTTAGAGCAACTCACTCTGTGTGTGTGTGTGTGTGTGAGTGTGCGTGTGCGTGTGTAACGCTCAATGACAAAAAGCAAATAAAACTCCATTTACCGTTTTTCACTTACATACTTATTTCTGATGATGTCACACAATAACATACATTCGCATACTTGTAACAACATTTAAATACTATTTAAATTTAATTTTAACATTCTCACATTACAAGTATTCAAGTCTTTTGTTTTCACTTTTCTCTTTGCAGGGCGATTCCAACAAAAAAAGAAAAAAATACATAAAAACTCAGCAAACTGAAGTAAGTATCTTAATTTCCATGATTTTCGAGGTTCATTTAGAAATATTTTCAGTTTAGTCTTTAACTTAATTTTACTTATATCATATGCCTCATTTTAAGTGGATTTCGGAACTCGATTTGATAGTTGTTTCCCAAAATTTTTCATTCTATCCTAACTATTATCCCATCAACATATCCATATTAAAAAAAACTAAAACATAGAGAACGTTATGAAGAATTCTTCCAAAAGCATGTGGATGTGTTTAGGATGTGACGTAAAACTCTTCCAATATCATTTTTTTCAGAATTGTAAAAGTTGTTGGCTCCAAATAAGAATTCTTTCTTAAAAAATCAACATTTTTTAATTTTAATCATTTAGAACAGCTAAATTTTGTGTCAATCCCAACAAGAGTTTTCCTCAAATTTGTATATTAATCGGTTGCTGCTTAGTCAGAAGCTATGTAGATTTTTATCTTATCTACCTTTTCGTCATTTATAGTTATTATTTATACATATAATAGTCTACTATTTATAGCTCTGTAGATATGCACTATTATCAGTTGTTTTTAGGGTTCATTCATAAAAAGTTGACGCTATAGACTCAAGAATACTATAGATACTATGTACTAGAAGTGGAGAACTATCGATAGCACTATCGACACTATCGATGGTTGGGCGCTATCGAGCTACCATCGATAGCAACCAACCACTTTCGATAGATCCCGAAGTATTATCGATAGTTTAAAAATTGCTAAAAATGACTATTTTGACTATTGTAAATTTCTTTTTACAGTCACTCTTAGAATGGTTTGAAGAATTTTTTTTGCATCAAAACATTTTTTGTTTGAGACCGAGGAAAAAAGTTGAAAAAGTAGATGTTTACAAAAATTCGAAATTTTCAATGGGTGCCAAATGGGTTAAGGAAAGCTTTGCAAATATTGTACATATAAAAAGCTATTATTTCCTTATGTAAAGTCAAAAGATTAAGTTTTTTTCTGTTTGTAAAGTGTTTCTTGACGAACTGCATGTATGTTTTGTGTCCGGGACTATCGTCGACTATCGATAGCACTATAGTCGACTATCGATGGTTTTGAAAATACTATCGTCGGCTATCGATGGCGCCGACTATCGATAGTTCTCCACCTCTACTATGCACTGCTTGGTAATAGTTTTTCCCCAAAGAAGACTCTTTCTTTTTTGCACTCTTCTGAAAATACTCTTTGGCTTGCAATATTTACACTCACACAGAAGTGACGCAAAGTGGGCTTATCAGTGGGCCAACGGAAAGACGCAGACCCAGTCCCAGACCCAGTAATGATCCCAGATACACACTCATTGAGTGTGTGATGTTGTATAAATGCCACAACAATAATCACTTTGTTCTGTGAAAATCGGTGTGAATCATCGGCATTGGGCCAAGAAATTGAAATAAAAATACCAAACGTTTCGTCATTTTGTCGGCAGATGCTGTCGTCCACTATATATCGTATGTAGATCGTATATATAACGCTTAATTTGTCGTAGGTCAAGAATTTGGTTCTGTTTGCCAAAAAAAAAAAAAATGTGACGCATTCTCATCATCATCATGATTTTGAATTGGATTTTTGGTTGTGTTTTGGTTTCAATTTCATTTCGATTTCTTGTCGCTTTTCCACTCGCTTATCATAACTTGCCTCAATTGTTATTCAAACGAGGCAACAACAAATAAATAAAGAATTGGAGAAAAAAAAAAGGCTAAAGACAAATTGGGCACAACGACGTGGCACAAATGAATTCATAGATGGAAACAGACGTTAAAGGTGAACAGCGAAACAATAAACGACAATCCCAACGATCCAAACAATCCATCGATACACCAACGATTTGATTTTGACTGATTCCAGTGATTCCATCGATTCGAACGATTGCTCAATCGGCCGGGAAACCATTTGTCGTCGTTTGTCATTAATCGACAGTTTTTTATTTTATTTTTTTATATGTATTTTCTAGCCATATTTCAATATTTATTAATATCTATTGGACAGCTTCAGTCAAATGGACAAACGCAATTGACGAATGTGTGTATGTGTGTGTGTGTGTGTGTGTGTGTGTATGTCAAGTGCTTACCCAAGGGTTGAAACAGAGGCGACGATGATAATGATGCATCGATTTTTGTAAAGATCTCCCAAGTTAGATAATATAACGATACGATTGCAATGGGGGCCATGCAGGTTGAGTTCTTGGTTCAACATTGAACATATCAATTGAGGCAGATCAGTTAGAAAGATACAGAAAAGAGAGAGGGAGCGGAAGAGAATGAATGGTAGAGTAAGAATAACTAGTGGACGGTGCTACAGTCGAGCATACTCGACTGTCGGAGACCCCGTACTTACTATGGAAAAAAAGTTTTTCATACTAAGACTTGATTTTTGATTGATCGTTCCTATGGTAGCTATATGATATAGTGGTCCGATTCCAATCAAATTTGGTTAGGATGTATGGGACCATTATACATGCAAATACTGTGAGTTTGGTTGAAATATCTCAAACAGCAAAAAAGTTTTCCATACTAAGACTTGATTTTCAACTGATTGCTTCTATGGGAGCTATATGATATAGTGGTCCGATCCAAAATCTAAAACAAACTCGATCTGCTTGCATTATAGACGAACCTACATACCAAGTTTGGTTGCTCTAGCTCTTATAGTCTCTGAGATCTAGGCGCTCTTACAGACGGACAGACGGACATTGCTATATCGACTCGGCTGTTGATGCTGATTAAGAATATATATACTTTATGGGGTCTGCCACGCCTCCTTCTGCCTGTTACGCACATTTTTTTTTGTGACAAAGTTAATAGACCCCTTTACTTTTTTAAAGTACGGGGTCTAAAAATTAATAATTGAATTCGATTGCAAGAAACTGACTTTGGTTAAGTTTCCAAGTACTTCCTAACTTCGGAATAGACTTTATTAAATTTTAAAATTTAAATGTTCGTTTAGTAAACGGTCTCAAAAAAACGATCACTTACTGCTAGAAAATGTTTGAGTTGTGTTCCTAAAATACCGAGTTAAACTCTGTTTTAATATTGTTACAATGTCTTTGTCACTAAAAAAACTATACGATCAGTGATCCTCATTTGTTTCTCAACTGATCAGTTTATCATATAATTTCGGGGTCTTTAGAAATGTTTGAGAACCGTCAATGATCAGTCAATGGTATTTTTGTTCAATCAAGGATTGCCATTTTGCAGCTCGGTTGAGTGAATTATCATACATAAATTCTGGCACTCGATCAGTCAGAGAACAAACTGTCTATCAGATTCTTGTTATTTTGCCTTAGTCATTAATGGAGCTGAAAGATTGCCCTTACTGTGTGGCAGATGCCACATTGTGTTGCCACGTTAGTCTGTCGCATTTATCAGAGTCTTTGTTGTCGTTTTCTTTTCATTTTTTCACTTCATTTCAATTAATTGCGCAGACGCATCTTCGTTTGGCTTCCCATGTCCCATCTGATGGCATCACATCAACATCATGATCATCATTGTGATCATCATGATCATTTGGCGGATTCACATCATATTGTAAATTTAGTTGTTGCCCCTGGGGGCGTGTTGTGGTCATGGACCCGCATTGTTGCTGCCATTTTTATTTGTTTATTAATTGCTCCAAGTTCCACAGATCCGAAGATCTCTGCAGATCCGCAGATCGCAGATCGCACATCACATATCACAGATCGCATGTTGGCCATTCCAGCTTTTGATGGCTGCCTCATAATATGTGGGCTGTGGGTGAAATAAAACTCATTTGAAGTTTGCCTCAACAATGGGCTAGACGACAATGTAACCCCAAAGTTTCACTTGAAGTGAAACCAACTATAATGCTTAAACCAAACGATCGCGAGTAAAGCGACTGTTCAGTTCAAGCTTATAAAGGATGTATTCAATAAAACAATCGGATGTTGTTTCTTACAATTTCCTTTCTTATCAAATTTCATCATTCAACAATGAAACACAAATTAGTTTTCTGAAAAACTCGACTCGGCTAGTAGTTTGAGAATCTCTAAAGAGATTTCCCATCTTAACAAATCGATCGAGACTCGACAATGCGATTTTGCAAAGATCTTTCTGCAGATCAATTTGTCACAACCACTTAACTTGGTAACTTAGAAAGGTATTGGCTGTCCGAGATGATCTTGCATTGATCTTGGCCATCGAAATGTACAATATCTGACAATGCAAATTATAAGGTATTAAAAAAAGAATTTGATTTAAAGAATATAATCCCGCAGATCTTAAATTCATCCCAAAGATCACATCTTTTAATGATTTTAACGATCATTGATTAAGCCCCAAGCTTGTTTATTCTTATTATTGAGATCAAAGTATACTTATTTAAATCTACTATAAGATCTTTGGCAGATTTAAGCTGATCTTTAAAACTGATCGTACATTGATCCTTGCTTGTGTGAGTCTTTTAAAAGTAATTTTATTTATTTATGCTCAAATCTAAAACAGACTTTTAGCGATTTTAATTTTTCAAGTGATCCAGCGATTGATCTTGAATGAGATCAAAGTTTATCTTCACCTCAAGATCTGATCAAATGATGATTGTTTTGTAAGTAGCCAATTTTCAGTTACCTGTGGCTTTTGGGCTTCGGCTTTGGCATTGTCGAGGCAATTGTCAAATTAACACTCCATGGGGCCTAATCATTTAAGCCGCTCAACGTTGGGCGGGGCACGAGGGCGGTGCAGGGCGGGGCGGAGTGGGGTGGGGTTGGTCGATTAAATGCCTCGCCACGATTGTTGCCTATTAACAAAATCAACTACGATGCGGGCGGCTGGCGGCTCAAATCAAAAGCATATTTATGAGATATGAACAGACTTGTATCTGTGTGTGTGTGTGTGTATGTGTGATTATAGTGTGTGTGCTTATGTAGTGTGTGTTCCTATTACAAACTCGTTACTGGGTCAGGGGTAGCAAACGACAGCGGCGCGTACTTAAATTTCATTACATTTAATAACGTTTAGTCATCAACGGATTTCATTTTTTTTAAACTCTCAATACCCTGTAACCAGTGAAAATGAGCGAAAAAGGGAAATTAAAACTGTAGACAAAAGTTTGTTACGGCCAAAGCGAAGGAAACTATATAAAACAAGTTGAATTTTGATATTAAATTTAATATTAAGACTTCATTAAATCAATTAAAATCAACTTTATGTCAAAATTTTCTTGAAAATCAAGAAAAACGATTTAAAGTCACAATTTTCAAGATATTCTCTTGAACTTTTCCGAAAATTTCACAACGATTGCATAGAAAGTGCAAAACTTATTCGATTGGCAAATTTTGCATTTTGAAGAGCAAAGAAATGTAATTTTAGTGGCGCCATCTGGTGTGCTTAACTGGCAACGTCTTGCTTTGTATGTGAATGTGTTTAAAATGGAGTGAAAATATGGATCTAAGAATTTGAGATATAACAGGGCATCTTGCAGTCGAGCACACTCGTTTGCAGCGTTCTCAATTTTTTTTATTTTTCTTTTTTTTCGTTGGGTGGTTGCACTCTGTAAACGAGTGTTAAACCCATTGAACATAATGAAACACCATCAAATGCCATGCGAATGAATGATGAATGAATGAATGTTACGGGCATGAGTGTGAGTAGTCTGAATGTGAGTTTCAAATGAGTAGACAAAATGCAAAAAAAAAAGACAAAATATAAAATATGAAATAAAACTGAGTGCCAAATGGCTGCGAAAATTGTGCAAAAGCTTATGAATTATGATGGAACCGAACCGGACGAACCTGATGAATAAAAGGTGAAGACAAATTAGGCAGCTTACATCATGATCTTGCCAACTGAGTTTTAAGAGTTATGCGAAAATAACGACAACCAAACAACAACAATTTTGAACAACAAACAACAACTACAGAAAAAACACAAAATTGCCCCAAAGGCGTGCAATTAAGAATTTTTTGGTTAAAGTTTCGTTGGGTGGGCGATCGGTTTGGGGTTACTCAACAAGAAGAAACAGACAAAGTACTGAGTAAGAAGGGAATACAAGATGAAGAAGAAGAAGAAGGGAAGGAGAGAAACAAAGACCGACAGCAACTAAATACTTAGCCTCAAGTGTCTTGCTCATTAAGTTGTTCAAGCTTCGCTCAGATGCTATTTATTGATGCCAAAAAAAGAAAAAAATAATAAAAATAAACGATTCAAGTCGAAGTTTAAATACCCTATTAACTAAATAATACACTGATGGATGGACGTACCAAACGGTAAGGTTAACGAGGCTGAAATTTTCACTTGGTACAATTTAACTGATAATGAGACAGCTTTTTGGAAAACCTGTTAAATGCAAAAAAGCAAACGGAAAAATGTATTTAGAAGATGGGAAAAAGAAACTAAGACTGTCTATTGTCCTGGCTAACAATTTTTAGATAAATAAATTGCACAAAATTACATATACTTAGGTATGTTAAATATAATATACATATTTATATGTCAAAGACGTGGAACTATTTTTGAAATGTATATTCATCATTTCATCATCATTCATCATAGGAATTAAAAATTTAAAAACATATTCTAGCTTTATTTTCTCATTTATCACTTGGGCGGTTGATTTTCCAAACATTTACAGACATGTATTTTTTTATTTATGGCCTTGATCTTTTTAGTTAAGATAACTAAAAGTTATCTTTCTATTTTCCCCACTCGTGTTGGGAGAAGTTTTGTACCGAAATTCGTTACTAAAGAGCATTTATACTCAATTACTTACATGGCTATAAATAAAGAGCTATCTGCATACATTTGGTATACTCCCGGCCAAGTTCTTACAGGGTATGCAAATGGAAGAAAAAATAAGAACTGAAGAAACAAATCGAAACAAAAGAAAACTTGTCAAAAGTCTCACAAGCGACACACGCCGGAACACAGTTGCCGTCACATTGAAAGACAGCAGCAGCAACAACAAAAGCAACAACAACATCAATAACAAACAACAACAATAACAATAGAAACAACTTTGAAATTGTAAACGCTAACTAAGAATCATTATGTCAATGTCATTTGTGTTGTTGCTGTTGTTGTGGTTGTTGTTGTTGTTGTGGTTGTTGTTGTTGTCTGTGATGCGGGTCTTTTGGGCTTGTCTCCCTCTCCTCCTCTCTCTCTCTCTCTCTCTAGCCCTGTCTCTGTCTCTTCTACTCCATCTGTAGCTCCATCTTCAGCAACAGCTCCCTCTCGTCTCTTGTATTTATCTAATTTGTTGTGTGTTTTCTGAATTATCTCATTGTTTTTTTTCAGTTTTTTTCAGTTTTTTTTTAATGCACTTCACACTTCATAATTGTATTGTGTTTGTGTGTGTGTGTGCGTGTGTATTGAGTGTGTGTTTCCTTCAGTTCAAAGCCAACTTCCATTCTATTCTTGAAGATTTTGCAATCTTAAGTTACGTTTAGCATTGTTGTGTGTGTGTGTGTGTGTGTGTGTGATCGTTTTTCATAGTATTGATGTTGTTATTTTTTTCCCTCTTCGTCTTCTTTTTTGCTAATTTTCCTGCACATCTTGTGAAAGTCAAGTGCAACCCTGAACAACAACAATAAATTGACCCAAAATGCATCTCATAAAATGAAACGAGCTCAAGAACACTTGAGATTGGGTTTTATCTTATAAATACCCTAGAAGGGTGAGAGGGGAAAGGACGGAGAGATAGAGAGAGAGAGAGAGGACCCTTCCAGTTAATCCCTGCCCAAAAAGCAACACCTTTGGGGATTACCCTTTGTTAAACGATCCTAAGTCTATTAATAGACAACTCGTCCTAAACAGCTTAAAGTATGCTCGACAAGTAAGTATGCTCGACTGACAGATACCCTGTAAGCAGTTTTAAAATAACCTAACCTGCATTTGCACGCACTTAAATATATTTTTAAGCAACAAACAAGCCAACAAGTTGCGAGTTATGCACGCTAGATGGCGCCACTGATATTGTTTTGCTTGTTGCTTGAATAACTTTTGCATTTACTATGCGATCATTGTGAAATTTTCAAGATGGCAAGAAAGCATATTTAAATCGTTGTATACCAAAGCACAAGCTGATATCTTCTACATTGTAGATTTAATTAAACTTTATTCAATTTCGGTGAAATCTTAAAATATGGTTGAACTAAGTTTGAGACGGAAAAAACTAATATTGATGATGATTCGGAATAGATATACTCCATAGAGTCCTATCTCTGTTACATACATTTCCACAGAATTGTAATATAATTTTTAATAAATTCTTTTGATGAAATCTTTGGGAAATCCTTTAAGACATTTTTGTTTTTTGATTTCCCTTTGAGCTCTATTCAGGGTCTAGTGTTGATCTATTGTCTGGTATTAAGCCTGTTTTCTTCTTCGAAGACAACACCTTAATCGCCTGCTCGTCGTCTTAGCCATAAAAAAGTGAAACGTGCGACTTCAGCAGGCCAAAGCCAAAGCCAAAGCCAACATCAGCATCAACGTCAAAGTGTGGCTCGCCCACTTAGCCCAGTTTAATGGCCAGCGGTATTTTTTATGGCCGAGAAGACTGGAAGCTTGAGCTACAGCAGTGGCTCTTAATTGAGCCAAAAGCTTAGTTTGTCCAACAAATGCACGATATGTCGAGCATTGAGTATTTAATTTAAGCATTTATTGCTCTTTTATTGGTCAGAGGGAAGTTCGAAATGGATTTGCATATAAGGCAATCGCTTGATTCCCGCAATTTGGCCAACTTTCCATTTTCAATAACGAACGTTAATCCAAAGATGGCTTATAGACTTCAACTATAATAAACATAAAAATAGTTATCAAACGCTTTTTTTTTATTGGATTTTTAACTTTTATCTGTATGAAATGCGATCATGAAAGAGATGGAAAATGACCATTTAAGCTGCTAACTAAACAGGTTATAGATTAATTAAAAGCTGATTAAATTCTAACAGCTTTACAGAACTTTCTATTGAGTTGCAGATACAAATGTATATAGATTGAATTGGATTGAGATACTTTGTTAAATAAAGTAAAAACTTCGAAACTATGTATCGATTTTTTAATTAAAACCTTTGAGTTTCTCTTCACATACATGGAACTTAAAAGATTCGATTTTTTTAATGCAAATTATAAAAAAAATTTAACTTTTATTTATGTAAAGAAAAGTTATTTTAATTTTATTTGAAAAGTATTACATTATCGAAATTCGAAAATAAGTATAATAACTAATAATAAATTCGGATTATTCTGAATACTAAATAGATGTAGCTCGAAACTTTAGTTAACCATAGGTTACAGAATCTGTGAATGAATTCAAATAAGTTAATTATCCACAAATTTGACATTCCCAAAAAAATGCTTGAAAAGATCCATAGTTATTTGTACTAAATACAAGTGAGTTTATATCCAATACCCAATAGTTGGTCGTATTCGTATCAATCAAGCCACAAGGCAAACAGCACTGGAATTTGAACCAAATGTAAACACTGAGCGCAAATGCTCGTGGCTTTTCTTATCTTATCTATTGTATTTGGTAAGCCGTTCCATATGTGCACGATTGTGATTGTGATTGGAATTGGGATTGTGTGTATTTTCCCATATGGTAGCAACAAGAATACGACGTGCGGTGGATCACATCGAACCAACAACAAAAGAAGCATATAAACCATTTGTCTTCTGGGACTGTTTATTAAGTTGAATTCTCTCCTAATTTTTTCCTCCTTATGTTTAGTATTTTGTATCTGTATCTCAGCTACTCTCACTCCATTCTTATCCATCGAATTGTGGTTTACCCAATCTCTTTTTTCTTTTTGCTACTTGAACCACTTGTGGGCCATGCGTGTCCATAAAGTTGTCTAAACTGTTTGGAGAATTGAGATACGAGTACATCTCGTTCTTGCTTGCTTCTTTCTTCGGATGATTCTTTGGCTCTTTGGTATTTCGATATTTAGTTTTCTTTATTTTTATTATGTTTATGCTTTGTTAGAGAGCGTTGAAAACTGTATTTTAGCAATTAGCACGCTTTCAGCACACACATACCACAGACACATCGACCACATAATTTGGGTCAAGGTTATTAGCCCAACCCAAAAACATAAAACAAAACTTAACCCAGCCCAACCCAAACTAACCTAACGTAGCATCAGGCATCAGGCATCTGCATCTGCATCTCTATATCTATTGGTGGGTGTAAACAGACTGAGAGCAAAGAAAAAAAATACAGAAAAAACTCCACTTGAGGCGTCTGTCGATATTCCTCCATCTCGTCAATAGCGGCACTTCACTTATGGGCTAGGCCAATGCATTTCCAGTAATTGAGTGGCAAGATCAGTGCGATCAGAAGTAGGCTAACCTGATATTGCAAAGAAAACGAAAGACGGAAAGAGAGTTAGGGGAAAGGACAAAATGACATTAAATATGATCAGTCTCAACTAGGACAACGATCAATAACAACAACTTAATGACTTAACTAATTGAATTAAGTATGATCACTTGACTGATAAAGCTCATTAACATTTATTGGCTCTTTAAATGATTATACGATCACTTAATAAATAATTGAGCTGATCTACAAGAACATAATGAAATAATACACAATATGATCAACAGTTGTACATGAAATTGATTTATTAATGCATTCAAATGAATTGCTTTAGTTTTAAATCAATCATTGATCTAGAAAGGAAATGGTTAGCTAAAAACTCAATCAGATCAGTGGTAAGTGATAGAAATTGATAAAACGATCACTTAATTAAAAAAAAAGTTATCTATAGAATCGTCAGGAATGATAATAAAGATATTGATTGATTAATCATATACTTAGTGAAGAGCATTCGTATCACTTGACGATCATTCTTCAATTATGACCAGTTGATCAGTTGACAGATCATTGTACGATCGCTTAATGAAAACATAAAACACGATCAATTATTGATTAGCAATTAGAAGAAATCAGTTGACTGATTACATTTACATTAAATTTTGAAGTGATATAAATTGATAGTAGGTTTTTTTTAAATATGTAGATCAATATATTTAAATAATTTACAAATTTCATTAGAAAGACCTCAAAGTTATAAAAGACTGATCGATTAACGGCCTAAAAGCTCAACGAGCTCGGTAAGATCACGTTTTAAGTCAGATATAGATAATTCTAATGTGCTACATATTGATTATAAGTAATATGATCACTAGCGTCGTGATCATTTCAGTGAAATCAGTTTTCCAAAGACTTAATCGTAGTCTTTAATCACTGACTAGAAATCTCGTAGCAAGCCGGATTTGCGCATTTTGACCCTGACTAGGGAATGCGAAGGGCAACATACGATTGGTTGACACTGTAAAATGTTTATTGCTTTTCACAATGGCAAACGGCATTTGTTTTGACTCGTAACGAACCCCTAATTGAAGAAATATGCGAACCACACACTTCTGAGGAAATCAACTCTTCTCCCTCGCTCTCCCCACCGTCCTTACTCTCCCTCTCGCCCACTCTCCCCCTCTTCATCTCATGCTCTTATTCTTGGGAAGCTGCAGCTACCCCTTCGAGGCGTGCATATAAATACGTATGTACATGCATATCTTGTGCAGAGCATTGAAGTAGCTGCAGCTGTAGCTCCCCCATTTGCAGCACTCAGTCCCCTCTCGATACTCCTCTTTCTCTTCCTCCTCGTCTTCCTCTCTCTCTTTCCCTCCATTGACGCTTTCATCTTTTGTATGCTGCGACGCACTATGGGGACTCAAACCGAAAACCGCGACAAAAATGTATATCTAATAGAGAATTTCTCAAAGTTAAGAAATCACAAAGAATTTGAAAATCGGTTAAAAATTTGATGTGTGTGCAAGTTTAACAACTAATTATTTAATTAAAAAAGTATTTTTAATAAAATTTTAAATAGTATATAGAAAAGTAATACTTTCATTCAATTGGAAATTGAAAACAAATTTAAAATTTTAGTTAGTCTATAAAACCAATTATTTCTCAAAAAAAAGAAAAAAATTAGGAGACACAACAGATATGGATTTTTTCAAATATTTACACAATCCGCTATATTTTTGGATAGTCTTTAAATTTTGCTAAAGCTTACACCACTCAATAAATTTAAGAAGATGATTCTTTAATGTGAATATAAATTTCCAAAAATTTAAAAAACTAAAACGGCTGATTTTGAACTGTATACTTATAATTAGTAAGTATTTCCAATTAATTGTAAATAAGCCATAAAACCGAATGCTTGTTTGGCTTTTTTACAAAACTCAAACAATTTTATTTTTGTTTGGGTATTTATTAATTTTGCTAGAGCAGACACAACTCAATAAATTTAAGAAAAAAAAATACGCTTTGAAAAACTAAGAAAAAAAAAATTTGTAATTTTTGCGAAAGAAAATGACAAGAGATGCCACTGTGCGGCGACAACGACTTATTTCACTTTCCGTTCTTTGCATTTCGGTACGGTACGGTTCAGTTTTGGTATGGTATGGTATATGATATGGTTGGTATATGGTATGGTATGGTATGGTATATGGCATGCTATATGGTATGGTATGGTATGGTTATGGTTCTGGTTCTGTTTTTGCTGTGACGTTAATTAGAACGATGCACCATGCGTGGATCGTTCGAGTTTTGTCGGGGGGCACAGATGAAAAAAACACACAACTGGGGGATATGATATGAAAGCGAGATTCGGGGTGACGGAGGGTAAGGCTAAGGGTAAGGGTAAGGGGAAGGGGTTACTCCGACTTGGGGAGTGTCTTCTGTGTGTGCTGTGCGTGTTTCACTCGGTTTTTGGGATTAACAGCACACGTGTCCGCATCCAGCGCTTATTTATTACCTTTCAGCAGCAAAGAAATAGCACAAAAATTTGTTTTCCTTTTTTCATTTTTTCTTTTTATATGTTTTTCCTTTTTCCATTTCCATTTTCAGTTTCTGTTTTTCCTTCTAATGAATCTCATAAGTCGACTGCGTTTTTGCCATACTTTGAATTCTTGCGTTGACAAAATGAAAATGTTGTGTGCTGGCCAACCCCGTTTGCCATGGCATTTTCTTAGACTTTTCCAATTATCCGGCTTTTCCACACACACATATCTAGAATACGTATGTGAAAATCACTTTGCTGGAAAATTTATATTTTCTCATTGCATTTTATTGGTTTTTAGCTACGCTGCACGTGTCCTTTCCACCTCCTTGCACTTTCCTCCTCTACCACTCTCTCTCTCTATCTCTCTCTCTCGCTTGTGGGAGGGCTTGGCAGAATATATGTATAAAGCATTCTCTGTCGCGCCTATCTGAATTATCTCGCTTGCGTCCGACTGCAATTCCAATTTCAATTTCAATTGCGAATGCATTTATTTCATTTAAGCAACTTGCCACTTGCCACTTGCCACACGGTGGCAACCTTCCCTTCTTCCCTTCTTCTCTTCCTCTTCGCCTCTTCGGCCCACTTTGACTGTGGCATAAGTTGGACTCTTGACAATTCAGTGTTGGCATTGGGGTTGCTCACTTTAATATAGAAATCATTCACTCATTCATTCATTCACTCATTCATTCATTCACTCACTCACTCCTTCATTCAACTGATATACTCACATTTTTACATCACCGGATACCATCACTTAAGGTCCGCTTTAACAGAGATGCTCCATGGCTCAAAGTTTCTTCTTCATTATCATTATCATTATCAATATCATCATTAAAATATTAGCATTCATTCGCTTTGACATTGATTGATCAGTTGAATTCGTAACTATAATTGACTATAATTATCGTGGCACGTGCAGCATATTAACATTTTCACATAGTCTTCAATTTCAATGTTAAAAATGCAACTCCTAACTTTGTGAACTCAGCTCGCAAGCTAAACAACGTGAAAAAACTTTGGTACAGTTGCTTCTTATAGTGTTAGCAATTATATATGCTGATAACATATGGATCAGATAACTTTTACATATAGAAAAATTGAATTTTTGTGCAAAAACTTTTGTTTTACTCAAAAAACTTTTGTATTCTGATTGATCAAATTTAATTTAGTAATTTCAAAGAACGTATTTGCCTGGGGTTGAAGTGAACTAAAAAACGCTAGGGCTAAAAATTAAATATTCGAAACTACTCGAAATTATTCAAACATATTTGAATATCTTAGGGCAACAACTTTTTTTTTCAATATAAGTGATATTAATATACGAAAATATGTCTTATAAACAGAGTGGAATTAAATAAATAACTGAAAAGAAGTATCTTAGAAACACTTGCATCTAAGAAACGTTAGCAGACTTGATAGATTTATTTGAACATATTTACAGATTTGCACTTATGAGTAAGAATATTTAGCAGCAACTCGGAGCGTCCATTAATGGAGTTAGAGCTGATTGACTTATGGATTCAAATAGTTCATTAGCTGCAGTCGCATTTGATTTGACATCTGCAACTGCAACTGCTTCTGTCTCTCTCTCTCTCTCTCTCTCCGTCTCTGTCTGCGTCTCTCAGTGTTCTGTCAACAGCTTGTTACCGTTAGACGAAACTAAAATTGACTTGTCAAGGCATCCAAGATCTAGACGCTGTTGCAGACGCAGATACAAAGATACAGATACGAATGTATAGATATAGATACAGCTACAGCTACAAGACGCCCATTTCCATGTCTGTCTTTCTAGTCGTATATGTGTGTGTGTGTGTTTATATCTGTGTGTGTGGCCAAGTCGATGGCCCTGAATGCAAAGTGGCATTTGGCTTAAATCATTTGAAAAGTTCAATTTAGTGACTAAAACTTGCCGCCTGCCAACGACGTCGTGGTGCGTTTCTTATTTGTTGTTTCTGCATTAATTAACTACAACAACAACAGCAACACCAACAACAACAAAAACTAGTAGCAATGGCTTAAGTCAAGCAAACTCAACTGAATGACGACCCTGTAGCTGTTCTGTAAAAAATGAAGAAATTAAAATATAAAATTTAATTCAAACAATTTAAAAAGTTAAAAAGAATTTCAATAAATTTCATAAAATACATACATTAAAAATAAATTCATCACGAATTGCAAATCTCTTTACAGAACTGCGAATCTATCTTTTAAGCTCTGTTTTAATATTCCGAATATTCGACTTAAATATGATTTATGTTTTTACAGTCCGAAAACTTTTTATATTTCTCTTTCTTTAATATAGTAAATATGTCTCCCCTTGCATTTTACACATGTTTCTCCTTCAGCAAACCTAATACACCCCTTGTACTTCGAAAGTACAGGGTCTAAAAGCAGCAACCTGGTCGCTTGGTAATGCTTTTATACTAGCTACAGCTACAGATATAAACATTTGTTTGTATAGATACTTTTAACATAGAGTGTATGGCACAAAATGATCATGCTCATGTGTGTGGAGGAGATTTGTTTAATTATGTGGACACATGTTGCATGCTGACTGCGTCGTGGCAGCCTCATTAGTTGCATGCGTCTGTGGCTCACAAAAGATACACACTTTAGATACAGATACAAAGCAAACCAAGTCGAGGCTTGGCTTGCAGCTCAAGAACAACAACAACAACAACAACAAGTTGCCGCCAATGTCGAAGTTGCAAGTAAAACAAATCGGTAGCCAAATGCCTTTGACAAATGCCGACAACAAAGCTCCGCCGCCCCCGCCCCCGTTACTGCTTCTTACCCGCCCCCGTCTGCTAAACACGCCCCCAGTGCAAAGACTCGACTCGATTCGTTTCAAGTTGCAAAAGTGCATTAAGCACACACACACACACTCAGCCATCTATGTTGTTATCAGTATGTGTATATATTTAATGAAAATGCAAGCGATTTTTAAGACCCTGTACCTAAACAATTTAAAAGGTTCTAATAAGCCTTTCAAAAGAAAAATGTGCGTTAAAGAGATTATAATAACTAAAGAGAGCAAATTTGGCATTTCTTTTTATTGCATACTTTTAGGCAACTATATTGCTTAAAAACTTAAATCACCCATTACCACCTTTCTATTTGTCCGATCTTGTTACGAATTAGTAGGATAATAGGTAATAATATTAGTTAACGTTAATTGGCAAAAATCTCCTGATATCTTAAAAACTTCTCCCTGTTACATACATTGCAACGAATACAATATCGCCTTTTACTTATTTTTTAAGTAATGGGAATAATTACGCACTTTTGTTGTGTTTACGTTTGTATATATTATTGTGTAAAAATCAGGGATTGCAAATAAGAGTTATGAGGCGGAAAAAAATCAAGCCCTAAAAAAATGCCAGGGACATCGAAAAAATTCCTCATA
This sequence comes from Drosophila limbata, assembly GCA_963924055.1. NCBI lineage: Eukaryota > Metazoa > Arthropoda > Insecta > Diptera > Drosophilidae > Drosophila > Drosophila limbata. The sequence continues at coordinate 21,720,790 of OZ001351.1, forward strand.
TGCTATTTTTGGAAGGTCAATCCAGCTACCGGATAAACTTTTATTTCCAATTTTTATTTTAAAAATTATTTTTAACTCTTATTTTCAATTTTTATGAAAAAAATTATAAATAAGAGTTATTTTTCAATTTTTATTTAAAAGTTGAAAAATAAGAGTTATTTTCAATTTTTAAAATAAAAATCAAAAATAAAAGTTATTTTCAACTTTTATCATAAAAATCAAAAATAAAAGTTGAATTGAAATATCTTTTGATCTGGAGGGCCCATTTCATTAAACTACACTGAATAAAGGTATGTTCATTTTATGGGCCATGATAAAGTGTAGATAAAATATATAGGCAGTTTAATTAAATGGGCCCTCCAGATCAAAAGATATTTCAATTCAACTTTTATTTTTGATTTTTATGATAAAAGTTGAAAATAACTTTTATTTTTGATTTTTATTTTAAAAATTGAAAATAACTCTTATTTTTCAACTTTTAAATAAAAATTGAATAATAACTCTTATTATTGATTTTTATTTTAAAAATTAAAAATAACTCTTATTTTTCAACTTTTAAATAAAAATTGAAAAATAATTCTTATTTCATAACTTTTATCAAAAAACTTATAAGAGTTACGATCCCTGGTAAAAATGTAGCCTTCTAGATCATACCGTTTGGGCTCCACAAAGCTCAGTCCTTAAGTCAGGACAAAGTGTTTTTAAATAGATAACGTAACATAACGTATTTAAGCATTTTAAAATGTGTCCTTAATATTTTATGATATTTACCCCAATTAACTTTTCTTAAATGAAGTACAGGGTCTCTCCAAGTCGGGTTCGCTCATTTAAAGCATTTTCTTCTAGTTTTTGTTGTTTCTTTCTGTCTGTCTTCATATTTTTTTGTGCTTGCTGCTTTTTGCGTTTGCGCATAAAATTTGCATAAATAATTTCACAAGCGAGTACCCGCAACGAGTAAGTGAATAAGTGAATACGAGTAATATTCACTATCACTATATGAATACTTGTATATATGTATATGCTGAGCAAGCGGAGGGGGCAGCAGGTCTGAGAGGGGAGAGAGTACAAAGTTGTGTTTAAGTCAACGAGTTCATCCGGCTAAGGAAAGTGCATTAAGTATCTTTCTGAAGAAGAGGAGAGAGAGACAGATAGAGAGAGAGAGAGGGAGAAAGAGAGAAGAAGGGAGTCAAACAAGAAATAAGAGATAGTCAGTCACATTTATTGAATAATATATATAATATAATAATAAGATGCTCAAATTGTAAATGGAATATTAGATGTATGTACTTATATATAAAGAATTAGATTTGGCTAGATATATTTTGACATTATCTTCTTTATTTCTCTCTCTTAATTAAGGCGTTTGCGATTATCATATTTTTTCTTCAGCTCTCCTATTATTCGGCCTCATTGTTTTCAATCAAAATTTCTCTCTTTCACATATACAGGCATGCCACATAAATCTCTTTCACTTGAGTTTCACGTCAATTTCATTTCTCCGTGCCACAGTCTCAATCACCTGCACAATTTTTGGTGAAACGAAATCATCGCTCAATTCACTGGCATCCGATGCCATGAGAATAATGTCACATATTTTGTCCGAAATTTGGAAATTAGAGTTGTTGAGTAACTTTCATTGTTTGTCGCGCCAATAACTTTTAAATTTTTTTAGGCTATACAATATCAATTATTAAATAAATAAATTAAATAATATTAATTAAAGAAGAAATAAAATAAAAACCTACTTTTCAGCAATAATAAACTTACAAAAATTGCTAAACAAACCCTTGGGAAATTTAATCTGAAAAGGGGCCAACCCTTAGCAGCCTAGTACGAAAAGGTTGATGAACATGCTTAAAAACCTAAATCACACGAATTTCTGTGGCACGGAGAAATTTTCGAAGTGGAATTGCTTTTTTCTGAAATCACTTTCACTAGTGTTTTTTGTGGCATGCCTGATAATATTTAATATTTTTCTTTAAAACTTCTCTATCTCATTTGTCTCCCACAATTTCTTGTTGTACCCTTCTCTCATATACTTCAATTCAAAAACTTCTCCCTCACAATGCAGTATTAGTTTTCTTTCTCAAACTTCTCTGTCTTTTTCTCTTGCTTCTTTCACATTTGGTTTTCCCTTCTTTTACTATTTCTTTAAAACTTCTGTCTAGTACTTTTCTCACCCATTTCTTGCACCCCTTATTCTATCTGTCCCCTTTCTTGCCACACTTTATTCCCATCACAGTTGCAGTTCTTTAATGCAATTTACAACACTAGCGAAATTTCGCTGTCGCCTCGTTACGCCTCGTTTTGGGGACGTTTGGGCGTTTCGAATTCCTTTGTAATTTATCGCTGCGCAATTCGTTTGGGCTTTGGTCATTCGCTACGTTACAGTGTGTGTGTGTATCTGTGTATGAGTATCTGTAGCTGTATATGTGTATCTGCTCTGTGGGGTGGAATAGATTGTTGTCGTTAACATTAATATTTATCTATGCATGCGCAGTTCTAGGCAATTAATTGGTTCGCCGTTGCACACGAGTATTTTCCAACTAGTATTATCATCAATATATTTACCCCGTTTCCCCTCATCTGTTATTCCCCAACTCCCCTTTCGAATTGCCTCTTGTATTTATTCCTCCTCTCACATTAATGCAATTGGCGCCGTTGTCGTTGGCCTGTCACCTCCTCCTGTCAGCAGGGGCTCGATCGTGGCAATTGCCAGTGATATATGACGGAACAATATTGTATATATATATATATATAAATATAGTATCTACTCGTATATATCTGATAATGCAGTGAACGATGGTTAAATGGGCGTTGGTTGACAAATATGGTTAAAGCTCTCGGCCGAATGTCGCGATATGCATGCGAATGACAAAAGACGATGCGGAAATGACAACAGACAGCGATCATCGATTGCGATAACGCTACACTTATCGATAATCCAGCGTTAGACTGATCAGGCAATGCCATCAACTGATCGTACTAAACAATCAATATAAATAATAAAATATAGAATCGATTGACTGAAAACAAATGTTTTTACTTTTGCAATAGTTAATCTCTAAAGATTTATATTCTTCTAAAGAATCAACAATGATCACATGCAATGATCTAATTTGATTGTATTGAACTTTTTATAACTCAATAGATATTAACATTTGGTAACACTCACATAGATCAGTCTAACAATGATCGCACCATATGATCTTCTGCTTTTCGCTGATCACTTTCAATGATCTCTGCAAGTTTTCCTTTTGATAATGTTATTGTTTGTCAGTGATCATGTCAAAACATCGCAGTGATCGTGTCAAAGCAAATTTTTGCTTGACGATCAGCTGCAATTGATCAATCTAACAATGATCGCGTCAAATAATCTTCTGTTTTATAATTGAGCATATTTAATTATCTGTGATTCGCTATAATTTCAAGTTTATCATTCTTGTTTGTTAGTGATCATGTCAACTGATCTCAATGATCGTGTCAACGAAAAATTCTTGACTTCTTATTCAATACTCACTCAGTAATCACCAACTGATCTTCTCCATATATTATGTGGCTTACTATTTGTTAATATGCCTTTTAAATGATCGTGTCAAATGATCTTAGTAAAAGATTAAAATATCATCTCATTATTTATTTAAGAATCAACTTCTTAATCAATTTCCATTAAATGGAAATGATCGTTAATGATTGCAATGAGCTCGTTCGCGTTGCATCAACATTACAAAATATATCGTAAAGCTTGTTATAACCCAATAATTAAAAGCAAAACACCAAAAAAAAAGGCAAATTAAACTTTCTATGCGTGTAAATGATCGTTGTAAAGCCTTCAACATGATTTAATTGCTGGTTCGATGTCGACGCGAGACAAACTTGTAAATGTAAATGGAATTAGAGTTGGTCAACCTGATGGCCTGCTGTGTATGTTTTTTTTTTTTTTGTTGGTTTTTTCTGAGTATTGCGTTGTTTTTCAACCTGAAATTGATTTTGATTTGGTTTTCGATTTGGATTTCGTTTGCCTTTTCCGAATGCAAGTTCATTATAATGCCATTGGCATGTTTATTATGTTTTATTATGTTTGTAGGGCTCCGCGTCTGTTTATTGACATATATTTATTTGTTGAATCTTAGGTAAATCAAAATGAAGTGCGTGCTAGGCGCTGTCTTGGCCATTTGCCTGGCCAGTGGCCACTTAACCTGGTCATTTGACATGCCATTGACTTGGCATTCACACAGTTTTCTTGTTTGATTACCCACGGATCATTATCGCAAATGATCATGATGATGAGTGAGCTAATGATTGAGCCTCCAGTTGAAGATGATGCCGTTGTCTTTGGTCTGTCCTCGAAACTTGATCAGTTTGCGGGCCCTTCGCCCAAAAATGTCTCTGTAATTGCCCTCAAAGAGTCATAAATTAATTACTAAAATGCTTCCCAAACAATTGTCTTTAACAAATGCCAATAAAATCGAAATCGAAAGTTAATTTTTATTTAATTTACAATCATTTTGAGTGCGCACATGCGCAACACACTTTTCTGTCTGTCTGTCTGTCTGTCTGTCCGACTTTTGGTCCGACTCTGTCCCCTAAGGTCAGTCTCTCGATCAGTTGTGATCGTTCATAGATCTTTGACTCTACCATCTCCAACCCACTTGTTTAACTTTGTTGTTGTTTATTTTGGTGCGTTTTGTTTTATTTCGTTTTCAAAAAATCGAAAAGTTAACTTTAACAAAACCAACAAATTAATTGTTCTTTAACAATTAAGACAAAATATGTCATTCTGTTTGCTAAGCCGGAGATGAAAGACCTTTTAAAGACCAAGACCCAAGACCTTTAGCAGCTTGCAAGGTCATTGTCATATATCTATATCTACAAAGCCAACTAGCTTTATTTATTTTCTGTCGAAAAAGTCGTTAATCTGATTTAAACTTTGGCAATACTTTATTATTCTTTTTGTACACGTTGTGGTTGCAAATTGATTATCTGAGAAATATTATTTTGAATGGGGGAGAGTGGTAAATATATGAGATTCTGTATTAGTTAAGATCGGTTTTAACCATTTCCTAGATAACGATAACAGATGCTATTTATATATTTTCTGATCGACAGTTACCAGTAATATCTACTTACTAAATGATTTATATCATGAAATCATAAGGAAAATATTCAATTTATTTAAAGGATCCCTCTTATTAGAGATCGGATAGATCCCCAAAATCAACCGATCAAGTTTTTCATCGATTTAAAATTAATTTAAAGTGAGCGATCAGTACACAATATTTTTATAATTGTATTAATATCAATGTATCTTTACTGATCAATTGATCGACATTCTTAACAATTTATTAAAGGATCTTTAGAATGATCGACAGTCTTAAAAAGATTTAAAAGATCTTTCGCAACTCTTAAAGTAGAGATCACTAGGATATCTGTTTACATTATCTCGATCCTTTTCTTAAAACGATCTTACTAAGCGATCTTCTCTCAGTTTTAATATGAACAGCTCTTAAGGCTTTAAATACTTATTGTTTTGTCTTTCCAATGATGATTGAATCATTAGCATTTGATCATTTGTGGCTGATCGCCCTCTTCGCATATGCAGATCGTCTAAATCCGAAACTATGAATTTTACCTGTTCCTGTTTAACTCAAAGTGTCAAAAAATGAGAGATTAACAAAGAGCATTCAATTAGGGCAAGAGGTCAGCTGCGGTTTTTGCGGTTGTTCAATTTGTTTTTTTTTTGTTTTTAGGCTGCCGTTTGCCAAAGGGAAACGGGGCAAGATTCAAAACAAAAGACAACAGAGCAAAAGATGGATGGAGGGAAAAAACTACAAACACATCACATTAAAGCGAGTAATGATGATGATCAATGAAACTAATAAACAGCAACAACAATCGACAGTCGTCAGTCGACAGCAACAAGAACAACAACAACAGCAACGCCAACAACACTCATGCCGGAAATTGTAGAACGTGTTTATGCCACAATTTCAAGTTGTTGAAGCCACGCACAACGCACAGACAATGCGTCAGACGAGACATGCGTGCCAAACAGCCACAGATACAGATGCAAAGATACATAGTTATATAGATACAAATACAGCTACAATTGCAGATACATCCTAAAGATACACGCCGGTTGCACAGTAGCCGCCAAGAAACCTTTGAGTTACTCAAAGTGCCACACACAAAAATCGGTGGGCGTTGCGGAAATTTAGTTGCATCTTGGCATTTGCTGAATGAGCTGTACAACGGGAGAGACAGAGACAGATAGAGTGCATGTGTGAGTGAGAGAGCGAGAGCTAATCGGCTGCAAGTATGCGCTATGATTAACGTTTATCGATAATCATTTGGCACGTGCGACTAAGATACATTTGTATCTTTCTATCTCACAGATTGTGGCATGAGCTCACATACACTGAGAAAAACTAATGATTCGGGATTCCGGAAATAAAATCAAAACCAAACGGTGTCAAAAATTATAAATAGTTAAAAAATACTTCAATGCCAAATTCAATAGTTTTTAACTTGAATAAATTTAGAATATATAAAAAAAATCGGCAAATCGATTATTACTTTAACTCGATAATATTTTTTTTTGACGATATATCGACAACTTGATTTTTATTTTGACGATTTTAACATTTCGATTTGAAACTCGATCCATAATTTGGATATATGTACATAAAAAATTTCGATTGATTTTGTTTTTTTCACTGTGTATTTTTTGACGCTGCTCTGGGATACGATCCTCCAACGTGCGAAACACACACACACACATAGTTGTTGTTGTTGTAGTTGTTGTAGTTGTTATTGTAGCTTCGCTCACGCATTGAGCTCCATTCATAAATTCTTCATTCAGTCTGCAGATCACGTGCGTGCTATCAACTTGGCCAACACACACACAGACACACACACACAGACACCGCACAGTGGGCAGCTTAGCCAAGCCAACTACGCAGCTTATAGATGGGTTAAGGGAGGGAGGAAGGTAGGGGGGTGGGGCAAAGGTGGTTATAAAACGTGTGTGAGACGCCCCAAAACGTCAGTTGATTGACCCGATTTGTTGTCCAACTCTTTGAATGTACTTTACACTTATTTACGAGTATTACAAGTTGTTTATGCTGTCAACAGAGAACAGAATAAAACTGAAGGAAGGGGCCGCGGTGTGGATTGGGGGGTGGGGGGCGGCACAGCTGTCAACGCCCCCTAAAAAAAAAAAAAAAAAAAAACACGACACAAACATCACGTTGCATTTGAAATCAGTTTTGTGGATTGTTTTAATTTATTTTGTCGCTTTGACATATCGCTGCATCAATTGGATTGATTCAAGTTCCAAGTGTGTGCTGCATATTAATTAAAGTAAAGTTAAGTAAAGTAAAGAAAAGAGAAACAAACATCAAGTAAACTAATCAATATTCTCTCTCTCTCTCTATCTTTCTCTTTTGCAGCATTATGTGCAACAAGTGCAACGAACACTGGAAACTGTCGCAATGTAAGTTTAGAAAAAAGAAAATTAGTTAATTTATATTTTAGTAAAAATTTGTCAACAGTTACCGTTTATCGATAACATATAACGATATAATGTGCTTAACTTCTTGAAAGACTTGTCAAATTTCTCAAAGTTTATTTGAAAAGTTATCGACTATCGATGTCTGAAACCGATATTTAATGTTGTCTAACAGTTGTTTAGTCAGTTTTATCTCAATAACTAGACTTGAAAAACTCTTGGACGCTGTTTAATAATTGTTTATCGCTTATCGAATGTTATCGATATAGAATATAAATTTTTTTTATGGAATAACAGGCAAATTTAAAACAATTCACCATATTGAAAGTTAGTGATAATCGATAACATCTGTCTCTTGCAATTTCATAAGGCTTATCGATAGACAGTAAATTCTGTATGTTAGTAGGAATCAAAATCGCTTATCGATAGTAATATTTCGATACTTGTCTAATTTTGAGCCCTTGTGGCAATTTTACGACCTGTTTGCTTCACTCCAAGCCGACCTCGATATACTTCTTTCTAATTTACTGTGTATCTATGAATGTATTTCTGTCTTTCTTGCCATCTCTATGTCTCTCTCTCTCTCTCTCTCTCCTGCTTAAACTGTCTGTCCGTTTGTTCGTCTGTCACTCTGCAATCAGTCCGTAAATGGTTAATTAACAACAGCGCATAACTCTCACCTGATCTGATGCAGCAACTAAAGTACACTAATGTTGCACCACACACATACACTCACACACATATAAATGCATACATGAATATGTACACAAGTGGATAGAAAAATAGTTGTGATTTTTTTGGTATACTTTTTTCTTGAAATATCTCGATAATTTTAAACACTAGATATCATTTGTGTTTTTTTAAAAATAGTTTTATAAAAAATAAAACAAAATTTAGATTTGGACAGGAAAATATGTACGTTATTAAAAATAAACCATAAATATATATGTTCGATTGTTTTTAATTGATGATTTATGTTTTTAATACCTCATCAATCATTCATTTCGCATAACTATATTAAACAAAATCAAATACTTGTTGTAAAAAATTAAGCATGTAATCTAATCTTAATATGAATAAATATTTTTAAAGTCCCTTTTTGTTCACTTAATCCATTATTATTTGCATATTTATATTGACTTATTCAAATAATAAAATATAAATATAAATAAAGACGTTATTTAAGGTATTTTTGATATGGTTTCATACCAAGACTTGACAATTATTTTTTATGCAAAAAATTTTAAGTTTTTAACTTGATTCTGATTGTTTTAAGTTGGGCTACGATTAGGGGAATAAATCAAAAAAAGGTGATACAAAATGTCACACCTATTTTTCTGTCCACATGTGTACTTGTCTTATAGACACTTTGTGTTGTGGCTAATGCAACAATGCCAATTATGTCCATGTCCATGTCCATGTCCAGACTCTCGAGTCTTTCTAGTCCCCAGTCTCGGACTTAATCTCAATCTGTCGCTTGCATTGTTTAACATCTTTGTTGTTATTGTTGCAATTGTTTTAGCTTTGGTTCTTGTCTCAGCTGTTGTTGTTGTTGTTGTTGTCATTTAATATCGAGCAATTGTGTCACACCTCTTGATTGTCAGCTCTGGACCTGGTTCCAATTACATTAAAGCTGCTGTTTCCACTTGTCCAATGTCATTTGGCACAAATGTTCTGCCTTTGTGTGTTTGCACTTGAAACTGCAGAGATGCTGCTGCTTCTTCGTCATCCTCTTTTTCTACCTATTCTTTATATATTCTTCTTCTTAGTCACCTGCTCCAGTTAACCACTTTAGCCTTAGGCCGAGTCACAGTCACAGTCACAGTCACAGAGTCTCCCAATCTCGGTCTCAATCCCTGCAGTCACAGCCTCAACCTGCAGCTTCCGCCCCAAGGCTTTTTTTTCATCTCCCCTCTCTGTCTCTTCTCTTCTCTTCTCTCTTGCTCTTTCGTCAGTCTCGTCCATCCATTAGCCATGTCTAGCTCACCTAGATCTGACGGTGTCTGTAATTGAGATTGAGTTGCAGCTTAAGATTGTCAGCAAACACGGTCTCTACATAAGGCAAAATTCGCTCATGAGGAAAATGTCACGCTTCGTGCAACAACACACTTATAGTGTATGTGTGAATGTGTGTGTGTGTGTGCGTGTGTGAGTGCATCACATATGGACACATCCATCCATTTATGCCAAATTGCCGTGCTGTAACACTAGCCCATATATCATGTTTTGCTTTTCAAGACTCAATTCAACGAAAGGAAGAACCAACTCTGAGATTGTAATTAGCTCAGATGAAATACATTTACACAAGATTAAAAAATCATATATAGAATGTATTGAAATAATTTATATATACACATAAACTCTTGTGTCTCTAATAACACTAGTTTACAAAATTAAAACTTTTTTTTGCAAAGTGAGCCAAAGTATTTTTTTCTTATGGACATTGGCCTGCTAAACACGAAAATGGCACTTAAAATTTTTTTCAACACTTTGAGTATATTTCCATTAAAGGTGAGTTAATTCTCTTCAACTTTTTTTCATACAGTATTAAGATCGGCTCAGCAGTTGAGGTGCTAGCGATTTTAGAAAGTTCGAAAATGGTAGTTTTTTGTGATTTTTTCAGTTTGAAAGCTAACATATCGTCCTGGAAAAAATAGAAATCACATAGATAATTTTTTTTTTAAAGATTTAACGTAAAGCTTAAACTGTTCCAAAGAAAAAAAAGTATTGTTCATTTAATTTCATCGACAGATGGCGAAGTAATATATATTTAAGCGTTTTTAGATTGTCACGTTTTTTCTTTATTTGTGTTAACAGCTATGTTAACAGCTATGTTAACCTGCCGACGCCCTTGCACATTGCAAGTGCATTTGGTCGCCTTATGCGGAAACCGCCTAAAATAAGATTACTCACTTTTGCATTACTTCGCCATCTATCGATGGATTTTAATGAACAATACTTTATTTTCTTCGGAACAGTTTAAGCTTTACGTTAAATCTTTAAAAATAATTTTATCTTTGTGATTTATATTTTTTCCAGGACGATATGTTAGCTTTCGAACAAAAAAATCGCAAAAAACGCGCATTTTTGAACTTATTAAAATCGCTAGCACCTGAACTGCTGAACCGATCATAATACTTTATAAAAGAAAGATAAAGATAATTAATTCACCTTTGATTTAAGTCCTTGTTCTGTCAAATCGGATCTGTAGAAATGGAAATATACTTAAAAGTGTTGAAGTAGCCTCGAAAATTCGAAAAAAATTTTAAGTGCCATTTTCGTGTTTAGCAGGCCAATGTCCATAAGAAAAAATTACTTTGGTTCACTTTGCATTTTGGCTGTAAACTAGTGTAATATACGCAATTCTTTAATACATTTAATCAAAAAACATTATTTAAATTAATTTAAAATAATTCTAACAAATCAAATAGAAACTATTTTTCAAATCCTTAACTCTTTTTATGGAAAGCAAAATGTTTATTGAAAGATTTCTTCGAAGAAGGTAAATTACTGAAATTCCTGTTGTTTCTGTTTCTTTTACAAATATTAAATGCATAGATATCCCCTGAGATATCTCAAATCTTGAGTTCTTTTGTAATTCTAGACTCTTCAAAACTGCAATCTGAAATTCTTAGCTTTTTAGGTTTTAACTATTTATGTACTTTGGAGAAACTCTGCAAGCTAATAAGTTTTCAAGATATCAACACATTCTTGAGGGAAGAAATCCTTAAAGTCCTTGAAGATACCAAAAGCAACACCTAACTTGAATTCTTCTAACTAATAAATCTTTAAATAGAAAGAAACGCGTGTTCTTTTTTTTTTTTTTTTTGTCTCACTTCAACTTACCACAAAGGTAACAAAGAAGAATTCTTTTCTTTATTTAGACTGGCTTTCCGGAGAATCGGAAGATCAAGCAAAAGATATTAATGCTTCAAGTTTTGTTTGGAATTTCATAAATCGCATAAATCTTTTGCATATACAAATATGTATACCCTATAAAATGAAGTACGTATCGAATTTGAGTTCTGCATAAGTCGATGGAGGCTGTAAAATGATTCCTGGAAGTGTTTCGTTCATAATCCTGGGCTGATAAAAAGAGCAACAAACTGAAAAGCAACGCAACGGCATTAAGCCTGATTAGGTTAAAAATAAAAAAAAAAATAAAAAAAAGGCCAAAAGCGTAGAAGACGAAGACGAGAAAAGGAAAGGCAAATAAGACTTGAGAAAAGTTGAAGAGCGGACGAAAAGCTGAAAGCCAAAAAAAAAAAAAAAAAAACGAGCCAAAGAAAACAAAAGTAAACCTGTACAAGTTCAAGGTCAAGTGCGGGTCTGTCTCACAGATACAGATACAAAGATACAGATACAATGTTGTTTGAGATGCGCAGCTGCGTCCGAGCGAAGCGACCAGGCCAACAACGACAACAACTCCAACAACAACGCGACTTGAGCACCCCAGACAGAGCTCAGAACAGCAACAACAACAACAACAACAACCACAACAATATACATGCATAAAAAGTATCTCTTGAATTTTGCCGCCTGACAGCGGCGTCTTGAGCCAGATCTTTCTCTCGTTTATCTTTTTTTTCTTTTTTTTTTTTTTTTTTGGCCAAGTTGCCACTTATCAAGTTTTGCTTATGCTTAATGAAAGTGACTTTAGAACAACGCTGCAACAACGAAAACAACAACTTTTTTGTTGCATTTAGTAAGGTTTTTTTTTTATTATTTATTTATTTATTTGTTTTTGGTTGCAATTACAGTGAGTTGCAGTTAGTTGTGCCCACCCAAGCAGAGGCCTTAATAGCGGCAACTTGTCGATTATTTATCGCACGGATATTGCGACCGACAGCTACAGCTACAGATACAGATACAGCTAAAGATACAGATACAGATACTTGGCTAACAAACTAAATGAATACGCAGACGATAAAGCGCTTTCCTCTGTTTGCTCGCTTCGATTTGTGCACAAGAGACAAAAGACGATTTTTGAAAAGGCAATTTAAGAACTTGAAATACTCTAACAGCACTACACTGAGAGAAATACTGTCAAGTAATATTTGCAAGTGAATATTTTGTGTAAGCTTAGACTTAACATTTTTCATTAAATATTTTTTATGAAAATATTTAGATATTGAATTAGATCTTAGATTTATTTTCTCTTACATTTTAGATTCCCCAGAGCGTTTTATTATTAATTTTAAATATATATATTTTACTTTAAAAGTTAATTTTAAATTAATTGTTGTGTCGGCTGCTTTAAGCCTGACAATAAATAAATAAATAAATGGACAGGATGAATGGCAACATTTTAGAAAGCATCTTTTCGGAAATTTGTACCTAATTTTTACATTTTTATTAGTAAAGTTATTTGAACTTTTAATTTTGATCAATATAAAATAAAGTAAAATAATATTCATACTATGATTTATAGCGACAAAAATAGTAGTAACTTTTTTATTTTGTTTTCAAAATCATTTTATGTATTTTATTGGTTTTTGAGTACAATTTAAAAAATTACATTTGTTAAGAAAAGAAGAGTGAATCGCAATCTTACATTAATCTCAAGTTAAGTGCAGTCAAACTTCGGCTTCAATTAAACAAAGTCACACATAAGCTATGTATGTGTGTGTGTGTGTGTGTGTTTAGTTTGAGATCTTGGGTCTCTGCAGGTCTCCAGGTCTCTGGTCTCAGTGTTCAATTCTCATTTTTTTTTTTTTTTTTTTTTTTTTTTTTTTTGAAACAACCCACACTGCGACTGCGCAAATGAGTTGACTTCGAGTTTGACTTTGTGTTGGACTTCGACTTCCACTTCGACTGCCATTTGGCATTCACACAGCTTTCGTTGTTGTTGTTGTTGCTGTTGTTGTTTGGTTGTTGTTGTCATTTAAAGTCTAATCAAAACATTTGAAGTTACTTAAGAAACCTACGCAGCTTAAGTTGCGTTTCTTGTTTCGAATTCTTAACTTGTCGCTGTCACACACACACACACACACACACACACACACACACACACACACACACACACACACACAACATTTTGTAAGCAAAGTTTCTGCGACATTTTTGTTGTTGTTCTTAAGTTTCGACAACATTAAAATGTTAAGAAACGAAACCCAGCCAAGTTATTATTTTTTTTTTTTTATTTTATTATAAACGAAGGTTAAAAGCGCTTTTCTGGTGGATTGACGAACACACACACACACATAGATACAAGTTATATGTGTGTGTTTATATTTCTACTGTCAACATTCAGATTGTTGCACGCTTTTAAATGCAACACACACTATGACTCAGATTTTTTGTGCAGCTGCAGACTTTTCTCCTCCTCTCACTCTCTCCCTCCCTCTCACTCTCTCTGTCTGCCCCTCTCCCCATCTCTGTCTGGCATTGTGCCCATTGGACTTTTAGCCAAGGTCGTCGTCCTGTTAGTCAGCTAGTTTCTTCCCTCCCCCGCATGATTCTCTCTCTCCTTTTTGCTCCCCCACGTCAGTGTGACGATGAGTCAAAAGCAACGACAACAAATGAAATTGTCAACTGATTTTGTTGGCCAACTTATACTTAATGTGGCCAGTAATGGAGTTGTTGTTGTTGCTGCTGCTGAGATCCTTTGTCTGTGGCGCCGCGTAGGCGAAGCGTCTATTGATTTTCCTTTTAGCCATTGCAGTGCATTTACCCTAGACAAAAAAATACAAATACAAAATAAAATAAGTAAAGAATGAAGTGACGACATTTATGGCAACACTTCATAACAGTGCTCATCATGATGATGATAATGCTGTTGATAATGAAGTTGTTGTTGCTGTTGCTGTTGAGTTTGACGATGACAATGGCCGTGTTGCACATATGGAAATGCAGACACACACTAAAAACTAAGCCGACCAAAGGGGAAAACAAGCTAAAAACCAAAACGACGATAGACTGCTAAACTAACGCATACCCTGTAGCAACAGAAATACAATGCATATCACATGTAAGACGATAATATAATATAATAAATTGTGAAAACTAATAAAATATCGAGAATTTATCGATTATTTTTACAAGAAATGCAGTTAATCGATTTGTATTTAGGAAATAACAGACTAAAACAACTTTGTCGCCATACTTAGGAAAATTGATTTTTTTTTCCCTGTATAAAGGATTAATCGATTATGATAACGATATGTGTAGCACTTATTAGCAAATATTATAAAAAGATGCTATAACTACAGTTCTACATAGCGATAACCATTGGTATTTTTAAATTGGCAGTAATTTTTAAAGATGATGTAAATAGAATGATCGATAATGCTATCGATATATTTTAAATTTTTATTGCAGCAAATCAGGATACACATGGTAAATGTGTTCGATGTGAACATGTTTGATTTAGAATGGTTTTTGCATCTTCCAATTAATACTTCATTAAAAACTATCATATCATGCCCTTTGTCCTTCATTCAATACAGGGTATGCAAAAAGAGCAACAGCCGCAGCACACAGCGAACGCATCCATCATAGGGCTTTACATGCCACACTCTGTGTGTGTGCGAGTATCGGCTGAAGTGTACGGCACAAAAGACGGCTCTGCGGAAGGGGCAACAATGCAGACGATACCGATTGGTGGGGGTGGGGAGAAAGGGGTGAGGACAGTGGAGAGGGGAGAGGGATGGGGGGTTAGGAGCACGGTATGGGGAGCAGAGCTGTTGTTGCATTGGTTCAATGGATAAATGGATAGATAATAACTTGTGAAAATAACTCTTGCACTTGACGGTGCTTGTTGCAAATACCCTGTAAATGTTAGAGAGCAAATGGGGTACATTAAAGCTAGTGATGTCTAAAAACATCGGAGAATCGACAACTCTATTTTTGCGATATATGGAGGGAGGGTGGAGGGTAGTGAGGGGATCTGTCAAAATCATGGTCCATGGGTGTCGTCTGCTCCGTTTGCAGCTTCAACAGCTTTGTCTGCTGCTTGCAGCATGTTGTTGCATGCCACAAAACGAGAGAAACAAAAAAAAAAAGCCTCGACACTGAAATCTGACAGATGCGAAGTGCAACAAACGCTTCAAATTCGTGCTCCACATGTACAGCAACAACAACAACAACAAAGAAGGAAATGGGATTTGAAATGGTGATGGAAGTGGGAAGGGGAAGGGGAATGGGAATGGGAATGTCTCTGTTGTTGCCATTGATGTCATTTAGTTTGAAACAAAATCGTTTCGATTGTCGCTTCAAGTGTCATTCAAATGGATCTCAAGTTGAGCTTGGAGTTGTTGGAGTAGGAGATGAAGATGGAGAAGGCGAAGGCGAAGGAGTTGAAGCTGTATGCAGAAGGAGTTGTAGCTGGAGATTTGAACATTTCAAGTTAAGAGAGAGCAGGGGAAAATGGAATGACTTCCCTAACTCAACTTATTTTCCTTCTTTTTTACCAACAATATCAATATCAATATCAATTCAATATCAATATCATTTTCCATTGTGCAACAACAATTAAGTGTGTGACCCAAAAATAACAACAAATGTAGCTGTATATATAGATATAGTAATAGTAAGTATTGCGATTGCAACAACCTGTCTCATCTATCAAACGGCAATTGTTAATTGAAAGAGTCAACATCTATTTTGTGATATGAGATACAATTTTTCCAACTCAACAACGAATTGAAAGTGCTTTCGTTGTTGCTGTTACTGGCACTCTTTTGTCTGTCTGTCTGACTCTCTGTCTGTCTGTCTGTCTGTCTGTCTGTCATTTGGCAATTCACACTTAACAACCTTTTTGAAGCACCCCATCGAAAGACAGGCACTCGTATGTACATTCATACCTCCAATTTCGTAAAGTCTTCGTTGTCGTTTGATAATGAAAAACCGACCGTTCGATAACAACAACAAAATCGTACAACAATATTAAAAAAAGAGTAAAAAATGTGTAGTAACAACAATGATAATTTGTGCACATAATAAAGAAAAACAAACATTGCACACAATTTTCATATGGAGACCTAATAAATTCATTAGCTTTATTGTTTCATTTTTTATTTTTTTTATAACATTGACTTTCCCAACCAGAAATTCATTTTCTCAACTACTTTAAGCTATAAAAACGTTATGCCAATCTATATACTAAATTTCAGCTCATTTTGTTGAGTAATTTACAGAGGACAAAGTTAGTTCTTTAAATTTTCAGTTAGCTAAAGCTAAAGTTCATTTAATTACAGTTTTAAAACAAATATCTAATAAAATGGGAATTTAATTGAATTTAATTCACATTATACCATTATTTTCACAAGCTATAAATAAATTATTGAAAATTATTTATAAAGGAAATTCTGTAATATGAAAAAGAAAAAGTTGTCATAGCATATGCCATCAATTTCTATGCAAATAAAACTCAAAGTTGGATCAACAAATTTGGAAATTACGAAATTCAAAAGACAAATTCAAATTGCAGTTGCCAAATTTGAAAAAAAAGAAGAAATATACAAAAAAAGACGCTAAAATTCAATTACCAGTTAGAGGAACAGAGAGTGAAAGATATTTGGGGACGGGTAACTGGCGATTGGCCTTTTAAGCATTATGGCGATGGTGCATCCTATGCACAATTTGGATTTTAATTAAATTCACTTTCAAAAATACCGCTAATCATTAAAAACGTAAATTAAAAAAAAAAAAAAATACAAACGAAATTCAAAATCAAAGAGGGAAAGGGGGGAGAGGGAAGCAAACAGAAGAAATACATGCAAATAAATAATAATATAGTCAAATTTGCATATTTGTTTCACTGTTTTCACTCACTCATCATGCCCCCTCGCCATGGGTGGGATCGATCCCATCGATCACAATTTATAGAGTCATTCACTGATCGACGATTATTGAAGATCTACGCAAAATTTGCGCAACATTTAACATAGGCGAAAATCAAATCATTGAGGAATCGAAATCGTAATCGAAATTGAACACTAAGTTGCTTATACGATCCATCGAACATCGATCCATGCATCTATTTGTTCCAACCGATCTCATCATCAACTGTGATCTCGACACCATGGGGCGTTTTGTTTTGCTACAATTTCCAATCAAAAGTTGCACAAACTATTAGAGGAGAGTTTTGCAATCCGATCTGATCAGCAAATCCGATCAGCAATCGCTTGATCAATACCACTAATTAGCTATATAACACTCGGTTTTCGCGAGGGTTGCTCAATTAGTTAGCCTGCTGCTGCAATTTGTATTCATTTACAGGGTTTCCATGTATGTGAATCATGTAGTCCTGTAATATTTAGTTATTTATACACGACTTTAATTCAATTTTTGCTATAAAATAATTCTCTTTTTACTAAAAAATTTAATTAAATTTTTTGTAGATCAAAATTTTTGAGGCTTTCTTTTTATTTTAAATTTGTATCCTATCGTAATTGAGAAACTTGTGGGGAAAAGAATTTGCAGCTCTCAAAATCTATCAATTTAAATGTCTACATTTGACTATTGTTATGGTATTTAAAGGGTCTATCACTTGTGGAACTTGTTTAATTTGATGAACTTCTCAATTAGCAAAGTAAGAGTATCTGGATTTTTCGGCACTGACAATTGCATGCATTTAGCTTTCCTTTATTGTTTAGCATTAAGTTGCGAGCTGCGAGTTAAATAAACTGGGCAAAGCTGGAGCTTAATTAAGTCCAAGACGCGTCGTCGTTTCATCGGATTGGATTGCTGGGAACGTTACATAAATGGCACAAGCGAAAACAACAGCAAGTAAAACGTGCCCGACTTCTCAATACCCTGTAACAAAGTATTGAAAGTGATGTGAAGTAGATAAAATATTTTTAACAAATTTAGAAGAGTTAAATATTATGCTATGGAAACTTTCAGCTATTTACATTTTATAAGATATTAGATAGAAAGATTTATCTATTATTGAAATAAAATAAAAGTGTTTTTCTTTTAATAAATGTTTTTCATACATTAAGCCCGCTTTAACTATTGTAGGGTACAATGATTGCATATGTAATTGTTTTTCTTTTCTGACAAATTTTTACAATTTTTTGCCAATACCGAAATAAAATTTTCAATTTTATTATTGCAGTTTTTGTTTTTTCATTTAATTTGTAATTGTTTTTGGACGAGAAGTTTTAATGGTTAAAGAAAGTTTTAAATTCAGAGGTTTATGAGAACACGTAATGCTCAAATGAAGAGAGAAAGCGGAAGGATGATAACTGATTAGAAAAAAGTAGTGCTGAAGATTAATATCGGATTTAAAAATGAAAGGAGATGGCTTTAAAGAAACAAGTTGATTTGAATAAAGGGATGGTAAAGAATAAAAGACTTTAGAAGACTTAAGTTAAGGATATAAAGGATATATTAAGGAATACAATGCTTAGAAGGAAGGACTAACAAAAATTAAGAAAAGCATAAGTACAAAAAAAAGGAAGAAAGGGGCTAAGAATAAATCACAGATGAGAGGCGAAGAGAAGAAGCAGAGAAAAGTACTAAAGAGTAAACTCCGTGAGTTCTACGACTTCAGCAAGGTCAATTGGGATTGGGATTGGGATTGGGATTACTTGGAGCGAGTTTAGCTGAGAGTTCGCCTCGAGCTGTGCTTGCAACACTCGAGATACAGCAGAGGTTATGCAAGTTATGGCAACAACAACGACGACAACAATTTGATAAATAGATAAGCAATAAGTTTTATGAGCGTCATAGCCTTGGAAATAACTATAAATATTTAATATATATATACATATATATGTATATTAAATATTTATAGAGATTTGCCAAAAGGCAGTCAAGATACAAGATACAAGGCACAACATTTAGTTGCAGCCACAATTCGTTGCGGTGGCATTAATCTTGCAACTTGCAACACAGTCCTTCCTTCCACAGCAAGTTCACAGTTCAATTGAGCTTACCGCTAATTAGCTCTGCAGATGAGTTAAAAAGAGAGGGATGGGGTAGACGTGAGGGAGGGAAAAGGGGAAGGTGACCAGTTGCTGTTGGCGCCCAGCAGCAACTGTTGTTGCTGGTTGTTGGTTGGTCGTTGGAGGCTTTTAAGTAACCGACTGCCGCGAGTCACTTTTATGTTTTATTTATTGATTTTATTTGTATAATTTGTGTAGTTGTTGTTGTTGCTGCTGTTGTTATGGCTGCTGCTGCTGCTGTTGTCGTTGTTGCTGTTGCTGTGGTTTTGTGTGTCCCATAATTATGTCAGCTGCAGTGCCAAAGTCATAAATTTGCGCCGTCTTTTCAATGTACTTACATTCGTTCATTTGTTCAGGCTGATGGAGCAGACGGAAGGGGCAGAGAGAATTGCATGCTAGGAAGGTGGGAAAGAAACATACTTAGCCACACAACAACAACAACATCAGCAGCAACAACAGCACCGAAAACAACAACAAGAAAAGCAGAGAGCAATCCATTAAGTGCAAATATGTATACGGAATGCAGATTTAATGGGAATTGTGCATATTGAAATTTATGATTCCACTTCAAGCTGTTGTTTTTCCTCTCTACCCTCCCCTCTTTTCTACCCTTCTCTGTGCATATATGTACTTTAGTTTTTATATCTTAATCAAATTCCTAAACGTGCAGTTCATTTGTTATGCCCAGTTGATAGGCAAACATGTTCCGCTTTTCACTTTCAACTAGAATTCACGTTCGTTTTCACTTCAGCTCATTCCATTCCTTTCCGTTGCATTCCATTTCATTGCGTTCCATATGCCCAACTTAGTTTGTAATTTTAGCGATTAAATTTCTAGAAAGAACAACATTTGCAAATGGAATGCGGGAATGAAATACTCGCTGGAATTGTGGCGAGTGCAATTTAGTTTTTGTATTAACATTAATTTCGTTCCATCCTGATTAATCCTTCTTGTTTGTGTAAGTGAATTTGCGTGAATGAATCACTCGCTGGCAACTCGCAACGAGTGCTGCTGACAAATTGGAAAAAAAATAAACTTTACCCATTTCAAAATAAATCACCATTTTATTATGTAGAAAGATTGTTAGACAGCGTATGAAGTGCTGAAATGCAACACTCGTCGGAATTGTAACGAGTGCTAAAAGCAAATTTAAAAAAATTCAACTTTATTGAAGAAAATTAACCTTATCCACTTAAAAATCAATCACAATTTAATTATTTAGAATGTATATAAAATGCTGCAATAAGACTCGCTACAATAAGTAACGAGTTAAACCAACAACTTTATAGTGTATAAATATATCCAATTAACAACCAACAGACTCTTTATCGATTTATATTTATTTGCAGAACTGAGAAATATCGAGAGCGAAACAGAGAGAGAAAGAGAAAGAACAACAACGAGATCGCGAACGAGAGAAATAACAATGCACAACTCTCTGCTCTTGCCCGAGTCATAACTGACGAGCGTGTTTAATCAGAGCACGATAGCTAATTGATTTCCCCTCCATTCTTGAGAAAAACGTAACGAGATACAAATTGTGAAGCAATTGCTTTTCAATATATAACGAGAGATTCGAAATAAGTTCTTGACCGACGAGTGAAAGTAACGAGTAGCGAGTAACGAGTAACGAGGCGCCATGGCAATGCTCGAGGCGCGGCCTTATAGGCCATTCAAATCCAGCGAGGAATATCTGGAGGCAATGAAGGAGGATCTCGCCGAATGGCTGAGCACACTCTATCCAGAGCTGAGCATTAATGCTGAAAACTTTATGGATCGCCTCGACACGGGAGTTGCTCTCTGCAAGGTAAGTCAATCAGACAATCAATCAGACGTATATATACTTTGAGTTTATTTCCCCCCTAAAAAAGGGGGTTTCATTTGGCAATTGTAAGCAACTTTTTATGACCAGCAGCTGGCACACATTTTGTACAGTCCAGCTGAAAATCTATTAGATTATGGTATAGGGGAATCAGCACCATTCTTGGTTTCGACCCGATTCCCAGTTCCCAGTTCCATTCCCCGTTTGGATTTACCTTTTGGTTTGTGCCTTGCAGTCCATAAAACAAATTCACACATGCCTTCGATTGTTGGTGGGCGGCGAATTTAGTTTCGTCTAGAGATGTGAGAAGACACCTTTTCGTAGTTATTTGTCAAAGTTCAGGTTATTATTCAGCTCACGATTGCTACAATTTTCCGACAGCTTCACTTAAAATGCGAATGAGAAACATGTGAATTTCAATTTTTATTTATATTTTTCTGATTTCATATTCGTGTCACGACACGAGGCGCATCTCTAGTTGCAGCTGATGTGGCTGCAACGCTTCATTGATGTCTGTTTGGTTAGGTGTTAAAAGCGCTGGCGATTTACGGATTTAGGTGCATTCGACTTTTATGGCCCAGACTGAGGCTGAGAGATAGTCAGTCAGTCAGTCGGTCGTTTGTTATGGGCATGCTTTACTGTATCACACAACAGCACCATCAGCTACCAGGCACAAGCTGGCGGTAAATTATCAAAGCCATCCGGCTTTGGGCCCAAGCTAAAGCCTGCTCAGTAAGTGACACAGACATGGAGAGAGAGGAAGAGTGAAAGAGAGGTAGAGACATCCTGACAGTCGCTTTCGTCATGCATTTGCATTATCCTCCTCCTTCGTCTCCTTGTGCCCAACTTGTTGGCCAGGTCAAAGCTCCTTACTAGCCCACAATAACACCTACCCAACAACCCATCCTTGTTTTTATACCCTGCTTTGAATTGAGGTTACCTCCGTTCGTTGTGCCAACTGACTGCCAAAAGGCTTCATCCATTCATCCACCCATTCATCCATCCATCCATCCACCTGGCTAAATGCAAATTCAAATGTAAATGCAAAAGTTTTGCTTTGCTTCTTCTTGTTGTTGCAGGTAAAGTGCTTCAAATGTTGCACTTTGTGTAAAGTGGAATAAATGTGAAGTTTATGCTTTATTTTGCAGTTGCAGTTGCTCCACTTTTCATATTTTCATTCCGAGTACCAGGCGTATACTTAATATAAGTAGCCTCACTCATGCATTTTAATCAGCTTTCAATCTGAATCAAAGTTGAATATACTGTTCTCATTACGAAGATCTTAGCTTAAGTTTTTACCAGCCTACATTTTAGGAAGTAGCTGGGAAAATACCTTCTGGGTCTCCCTTTTTATACCCTGTTCCCATTGAAAATGGTCAAAAAGGGTATATTAGATTTGTGTGATGTATGTAACAGGCAGAAGGAAGCATCTCCGACCATATAAAGTATATATATTCTTGATCAGCATCAACAGCCGAGTCGATTGAGCCATGTCCGTCTGTCTGTCCGTCCGTCTGTTTGAACGCGTCGATCTCAGAAACTATAATAGCTAGAGACTTCAAATTTGGTATGTAGGTTGCTGGATATCGGACGCAGATCAAATTTGTTTTTTAATTTGGATCGGACCACTATATCATATAGCTGCCATAGGAACGATCAGTCGAAAACCAAGTCTCTGTATGAAAAACTAATTTGTTGTTTGAGATATGTGAACCAAACTGACAGAATATGTATATGAGATGGTCCCAACCAATATTCTATTATATGGAGACTGGCACAGGGTATCCTCCAGTCGAGCAAACTCGACTGTAGCCGCGCCCACTTGTTTTTATAAATAATCTGTCAAATTACAAGTAATGGTGTGTTAGTAATCTCTCTCCAGAGGAAACTATCTATTCTATATTTCTTTCTCAATTTGAGAATCGATCTCTACATATACGAGTATAAATTCTGCAGAGCTTGTGGAAGGCAAGATGTGAATTCCTTACCCACAAGAGAACTAAACTCTTTGTTTATCTATGCTCTGAAATGGCAGTGGAAAAACTAAAATAAAAGTCAATTCATTTCTTTCAGGGGAATAATAACTTTCTACTTGCGGGGGGGATGCGAATGGGAAGTAAGGAAGCATAAATGGAAGGAAAGTCATTCCTCTCAGGAGAAGACAACTATTTATCTATCCATCTTTTTTGCTTTGTATCTTCTTTGGGGATTCCTTAATAGTTCTTGCCTTGTGCTGAGTTTTGTGCTAGACAAGAGCAAACTAAAAATCAGGAGAAGAAAAAGAGGGAAGGAGTAGTTTTCTGAGGAACTCGTAGACTTCAGTGCAAAATGCTTTTGAGCATTTGCCGCTGTGTGGCACAATCGAGTTACGCCTGCCACCCTTGCCCCCTCCCCCTCCTGCCTGCTCCCTCTCTCACCTCACAATACTCTAGTTGACTGCAGCAAAAATTCCATGATGCCACTTTTAATTACCGATGCGTTGCCGTTGCCGTTGCCTGTTTTGGTTTTGGTTTCGGTTTCAATTTCGGTTACGTGGCGCATGCCATAAAAAACCTCTGCCCATTGCCACTGCAACTCCCCAAACCATCCCATTCCCCTTTCCTCTCTCTCCCTCTCTCTCTCTCTCTCCCTCTCTGTCTGTCTCTGTCTGTGTGTGGTTTGTGCTGTGATTATGGCGCTGAGTGGCGCTGCCCGCGGCTACTGGCGCCAACGTCTTGTGCTCGACTTCGGCTCCAACACCGACAACAACAACAACGTCAACAACAACGACAATGACAACAACAACGTCATGCTCAGGCTGGAGGCCAATAGCCAAGACCTCAACGCGTAGACAATTTGTCTTGACTTGACTTGTTGTTGTCGCTGTTCTTCTTCATCTTCCTCTTGTTGTTGCTGTTGTTGTTGTTGTTGTTGTCAAGCAGAAGAGCTAAAAAGTGCAGACCAAATGAATGCAGCCACAATCTGAAGCTGCACTGTGAGAAAATGAAAGAGTTTAAATAGCTACCAGTGAATTTATTTATTAATTTATATATTATTATTACTTAAGTAAAAATTTAACCATAAGCTAATTAGCATAAAATTAAATTAAATATTAAAAGTTATATTTAAATTTAAACTGAAAAGATAAAAAGTTAATTAAAAAACTAAAATTAAAATTGAACTTAGTTTTCAAATTGCATATTATTGAAATTCGTAACCTTTTTCAGTTAAAAGTGGTTTTGTCAGCGAATTTAAAAAAAAAAACAGTTTTCACTGCATCCACGAAAATACAAAGTATGGAAATATTTATTAAATTTCAATTTTAATCAATTAATATTAAGCATATCACAAAAAAAAAAATATAAAAAGTATAACACATATTTTTAAAATTTAGAATACAATTTATTTAAAATGTTTATTATCTTTTTATTAAACAACTGTATTAGGGAAATTACAGCAACGTAATGATTATAATTTTTAAAACATACATTTAAAAAGAAACAGTTTTTTTTTTTAATTATTATTCCTTTTATCAATTTCCATAATGAAATTGATTTAAAAATTGAATAAACTTTATAGAGTAAATTTAAAGCACTTAAGAAAACCAAAAAGTGTATTTTTGGTGTATAACATTATAATAATGCTCTGGGACTCTTAAAACCTTAAACGTGTTAAATAGATCCTTCGAAATTTATAAAGTTTTGCAACCTTGATCTTCACTGTACTACAAGGTGGCGCAAAAGAAGTCATCCGATGTTGTTTGGCTCTTATTTTTTTTCTAAATGAAAAACTTCGATTCTGTTTTAAGATTGTGTTAATTTGAACCTTTAGAATTTTATTGGTCAAGTCGAGAAGATGATTTCGGCTAAGTATTCGCTGCCATAGTTGATGACCATACACTCGTTTTATGGCTTTTCCATTACTTTTGCCAGAACTTCGGGAGACAGGTTCTCGCATTCCTGGCGAATATTCTCTTTAAGGGCTTCAAGAGTTTGAGGCTTGTTGACGTAAGCCCGCGACTTCAAAAAACCCATAAAAATATGTCTGGAACGGTTAAATCGGGTGATCTGGCCGGCCAGTGGAAATCTCAAAAACAAGAGATTAAGGGGTTATTATTATTACATTATTACAAATATTCCGCATTCTTGGGGAGTGTATCGCTACCATTGCTTACTCACTTGTATTCTGTATCTGTCTAGTCCACAAATGTCAAAACAGATTTGACATTGGCGGCCATTTGCAAAAATGAGAGCATCTTCCAATAGGGTGACTTCTTTTGCGCCACCTTGTACTTAGAAACTAAAGAATTCCTTTCGTTTTCTAATACAAAATTGAGTTTTTGACTGTTCAAAATTTTTGCCAAAGGTTGGAAATTGATTTTAGCTTGTTTAGAGTAAGAAGAGCATTTCTTTAAGTGTACTCGGATGCGTATCGGAATCGTTGCATCGCATTGCTTTGGGGCTCTCCCGCTGTGCGGTGTGTGTGTGTGTGTGTGTGTGTGTGTGTGTTGCATTGTTGTGGCTATTCCTGAAAGTAAAAACACACCCAGGCAGAGCAAGTGAGATGGGAAATGTGTGACAGAGAGGGAATGAGCTGAAAAGAAAGAGAGATAGAACTTACATACACACAAGTACATATTGTATATTTTCACCCAGATGCAGGAACTCTTTTCTGACTGACTGTCTGACTGACTGACTGTCTGTTTGTCTTACTGGTCTGTTTTGTGGTCCGGTTGGTCGGCAGATCAGCTGCTCCATATGGTGATGGATATGCATGGAGCATAATCATAAAAATGCTTTGATCTTCAGACTTGTGCTGTCTTTAAATGCATTGCACACACATATTTATTTATTTATTTAGTCACACACACACAGCATGCGTCACATTTCGATTTTGCAGTGTGGAGTCTAGAAGGGGGGAGGGGGAAGGGGAGGGGAGATTGTCGACTGCTGCCGGAAATGTCATAAGCATAAATTTAATTTTTGATAATTGTGTGTGTCGCGAAGCGTTAATGGAACTTTAATTGAAACTCACGATGTGGATGCAACAGCAGCATCAACAACAACAACAGGCAGGCAGGCGAAAACTGCATGTATCTAGATGCATTTGTATCTTGTGGATGCGACACTCTCGAAAACTGAATGAAAATAAAGCAACTTTGTTTGTCATGTCTTCATCTCCAGCCAACAGTTCATAAATGTACACATACATATATATGTAAATGTACATGTATATGTTTGTATTAATTATATGTATATGCTTTTCAGATATATCTCATTTGGTCTTACGGATACGGCCGTTCTGAGCGTTTTGCCAATTAGCATTGCCAGGTCGTTAGTTGGCATCATTAGCGAATTGTCTAACGATCCCAGCATCCATTTACCATCCATAGTTTCAGTCAGTTTTTCAGCTAATTAATATGCCAGCTGGCACTAACTACACACTTATAATTACATATCTAATCCATCTAGACAAAGATCATAACTATCATAATTACAATTATAATTGAGATAAACAAAAACCAAATAATTATAAGTAGAAATTCAATTTAATCTCAAAGTGCTTGGGATTAAAAGTCATCTTTTTGTGAGTCATCCTTAAACATATCTTAAGTTAGGTGATTATTTATTTTAAGATCTCTATGGATCATTGAAAAACTAGAGAAAATCGCAAAAGTCTTAATTATGAATACTGTGTTTTAATTACCTTTTTGTATTTTTTTTTTAACTTTTTCTTCCTTTCTTTCTTTTAGCATCGCAAGATCTTCCTTATTAGGTTCTGATTTATATACAAATTTCATAAAAAGTGAACAAAATAAATATATTACATGCATTTAATGTACACCGTTTTTTATATTTATTATATGAGTATTATTTATTACTTATTTTTATACATCAATTATTTGTAATATTCCACAATGATATCAAACTTTCTGAGATTCTATAAATTCTTCAAACCACATTCAAAGTTGCTTATGCTGGTACTCTGAGTTATTTTATACCCTGTAAGCATTTGAAAAACGGGTAAAATGTATAAGTGAAATTGTGTTTAAATATTTTCTCAAACTCGCTCTGTAGATAAACTTTCAAATCAAATAGACTTAAAGTAAGGTAGCATTCATATCAATAAGCTCTTTTACAGGGTATCTGCTACACAGAAAAAAAAATCCGGGATATTTAGCCCGGATTCAATCCGAAACGATGTCAAAAGTGGGGTAATCTCGGATTTACTTAAACCAAGTATGAAATACTTGATTTTTTCAATCCCGAATTCAATCCTAAAAATTCTTAAAACAAAACATAAAAAAAAAAAAAAATTTTTTTTTTATTTTTTATTCTGGTTTTTTTTTTAATTTTTTATACTGGTTTTTTTTTTATTTTTTATTCTGGTTTTTTTTTTAAATCTTCTTTTTTATTTTTTTTTATGGTTTTAAGCTTTTTAACTTTTTTAAAATTTTTGTTTTTTAATTTTTTTTTTAAATTTTTTTTTCAACCTTTTTTATTTAATTTTTTTTTAAACATTTTTTATTTATTGTATTTTTTTAAAACATTTTTTATTTAATGTTTTTTTTTTACATTTTTTTTTTAATGAAGGGAATGTTTGTGACTGCAATTGACTGTGGGAATCGAACCCAGGTTTTTTTTCAAACATGGTCGGCGACTCTAACCACTGAGCCATCGGACCAGTTGAAATGAGAGAGGCCGAGAGAGAATCAAGTAATTTGGGCTTATTTTCCCATATTAATCCCGATACAGGCTTGATTATTCAGATCAATCCTGAAAACATACTTAAAAAATGCAGGCTTGAATCAAGAATTTTAGGCTTGATTTTAGAACGGCTTTTTTTTTTCTGTGTAGTCACGCAACTAACAAGGTTAGTTCTATATTTAAAAATTGCAATTGACAATCAACTTTTCCTAAGTTCGCAGCTTATATTGTTGGCTAGGGTATCTGCTAGTCGTGCATTTTTAGCTACTGTTAAATTGCTTTTTTTGCCTGCCTGTCAGCTCGATTGCCCGCGTCTACAAACTAATTGAATTTGATAAAGCCGACGAGAGCTTTTAATTGGCCAAACACTCACTCTGCCAATTATCGCTTACCCCTTCCCGCCCCCCCCCCCCCCTCTCACTCTCCCACTCTCTCTTCATCTCCGTCTCCTATCTCTTCCCATTGCACTCAATTGAACGGTGAGCAGATAATAAATGCATTTCATTGCCTCAACAGCTTCAATTTGCCTAAGAAAGTTTCGGGCTTGAATTCGTGCCCCAATTAAATGGACCGCATTGTGATTGTGGCAAGTGCCGCAAGTTAATATTTCCGCAACAGTGCCACCAAAAACATGCCAGTCTATGGAAAAGGGATAAATACGTAGTATGTGTAAAGTTCAAGTGATAAGAAAATTTCTAGAAATTGGTTTACTTCCGCTTCGGATTCGGATAAAGTAAAACTCTGAGTTACAAATATTATAAGTATAATCCTCTTTAAAGTTCAAAAAACCATTACAATAATTTCGAGAATAATCGGTTAAAATGCGTATATATCGATACAATACTAAACATTATGCAACACTGTTTCAAATAAAGCTGCGACTTTATTGAGTGAAAATAAAGAAAGACATGTGTAAATTAATTGAAGCCGATTCTTGAAAGATACAACAATATCTGTTCAAAGATATGTATCTGTATGTAAGTAACAGATTCGACATTGACATTAAATGAAAGAATTCTTGAATCAGTCAGTCACATTTGCATCGTGACTCAGTGGCTCAATGGACACTTCGTGAGCCCATCCAATTTTATAGTCCAACTTCGGTCGTTGCCTTCTTAATTGAGACTCGACTCGCCTCGACTCGCCTCAATTCGACTCTGCTCTTCTGGCTGCTTTACTTTGTCTTTCTGTTCAAGTCTTTTGGGCCCCTTCGTGCATACAAAGTGGCCCCAAGTTATTGGGAAATTTGCAGCTAAATGCCTGGACATGCAACACGGACGTGGCACAATGCAATCGACGCGATTGCAACCGATCGCTGATCCAAAAATATTCCTATGATCCTAAATTATCGAGACCATTGTCAGTTGCAAACAGTTGGCGATTGATAATCTTCATAATGAGTGTACACTGTACAGTGCACTGTACAGAGTATAGAGCTTAAATAATGTTATGTTTATTTACGCAACTGACGATCTAAATTAGTTTTCTTTAAAGGTTCTTAAGGTTTTGGTTCGAGCCTTGGTTCAATTTAATATACATATAAGAAGTATATTTTTATTATTTGTTAATATTTTCCTTTATCTTCCCATGAAAATCTTTTAAATAGTCCAACTAATTCTATCCGTTACTTAAAAAATAAGGGTATATTGTATTCGTTGCAATGTATGTAACAGGGAGAAGAAAGCATCTCCGACCCTATAAAGTATATATATTCTTGATCAGCATCAACAGCCGAGTCGATATAGCCATGTCCGTCCGTCAGTCTGTGTTAGGGCCTAGATCTCAGAGACTATAAGAGCTAGAGCAACCAAATTTGGCACACAGATTTCTATAAACCCGACGCAGGTCAAGTTTGTTTCAAAATTTTGCCACGCCCCTTTCCGCCTCCGTATTAGGATTTTTTTACTAATTACCGTTAGCTACTATTATTACCTATCATCTTATTAAATCGTAACAAGATCGGACAAATAGAAAGGTGGTAATAGCTGATTTAAGTTTCAAGCAATGTAAATGCCTAAAAGCATGCAATAAAAAATATTTTAAATTTATTAAAGTAAGTAACGGGTATCCTATAGTCGGGAGGTCGACTGTAGATTTTCCCGGGTGCGTGTCATAACGCCCAGTGTCATAACGCCCGCGGGCATTATGACACACATTTTTGTGTCATAACGCCCGCGGACGTTTTGACACTTTCAAAAGTGTCATATCGCCCACTATCAATGTGTCTTAGCGCCCGCGGGCGTTATGACACTTTTTAGAAGTGTCATAACACCCTTAATTTCTTAAAACTTGTAAACTGCATCAAGAATCAAGAATTTGCCTAGATAAACCGAGGGATGTGGTACTTCTGCCTTGTAGCCATTTCAAAATATGCTCTGAGTGCTACAAAAATCTGGAACAACGCTCGAAAAATTCTCTATTGCTCTGCTCTGTAGTCAAATAGTTGAAAATAATTTAAAAGTATTTCAATAAAGTATGAAATTATTATTAGTTAATATCAAAATTTACTTTGGTAAAAGTGCAAGCAAACAAAAATCTGTGTCACAATGCCCAAGGGCGTTATGACACTGGGCGTTATTATATGCACCCGATTTTCCCACTTGTTTTATGATTTAAATATGACCTATGACATTATGATATTTATTCGAAAAGCAATCAAATCTTTGCAATAGTTTTATTTTTTCGAACCGAACCACTTATTCAGTTCAGTTTATGGAACTAATCTAGAGCTGTTGATTATCAGGATTGTTGGGAATGTGAGATTATGTTTCGGTTAGTTCAACATCGAGAAAGGTCTTTCGGCATCAGATTGTTCAAATTGCTATCTGTTCAATCAGTTAAGATATGTATGTACATATGTGCAGCCCACTCAACGGACACATATGGGTCAGTATTTTTGCCTTTTGACAACTGTCATATCCATAACACCCCCCGCTCTCCACCCCCACCCTTCCCTCGTCTTGTGGTGCCTGATTTAGTTATTGCCCAAAAGCAAATCGAAATGAATCAAATTCATTAGTGGCAATT
Organism: Drosophila limbata; assembly: GCA_963924055.1. Classification (NCBI taxonomy): domain Eukaryota; kingdom Metazoa; phylum Arthropoda; class Insecta; order Diptera; family Drosophilidae; genus Drosophila; species Drosophila limbata. The sequence goes on from OZ001351.1 coordinate 21,751,729, forward strand.
TATTGTTTGGCATTTTTCTTGTGTACATATGTACACAATTTTTATTTTTCTGTTTTTTATTTCGGACTGAGATCAAATATCTTTACGGCATCGGTATCACCGATATCGCCAGGGTCCCAGAGATCTGCAAGTGGGTCCAGTTGCAACTGTTGCCAACTGTTGTGCAGCTGAGCTCAGCTTCGATGGTCAGAGGAGGTGAGATCAGGTGGGTGGCAGGGAGCGAGGGACGAGGCGGGGGGCTCAGGCCGGGTCGGTTGAGGCGTGTCTAATCCGATTTTGACTTTATTAACGGTGCAATTTGTACGACACAACAACAGCAACAGCAACAACAACAACAACAACACAAGGCACACACAGGCCGCACTTATTTTTTCTAATGTTTCTCTCCAGTTGATTCCCCTGCTCACCCAGCCCTCCCCATCCTCTTGAGCTTACTGGGGCTGCCCAATGAACCTGCTGTGAGATACCCTGTAAAATACCTGTAATATGTATATATGATATTCCTAAAAATGTATGAATTTTGTAACGTATGGTATCGATTTTTGAATTGAATTTTCCATTTCACACTTTTCCGAAATAATTATGTTGTTCCAATTCCATTTGTTGCAAATTTTTGGCATGGAAATATTTTGAGTAATTTTTAATAATTTAATTTCAGTAGATCCAAAACCAATTGTGTTTTCCACTGCCAGTCGTAGATGTTTTTTAAGTGGAACTTTCAGTTGATATTCCAAAATTTTGAAATTCATTTGTTTTCAAAGAAGTTTTGGCAGTTTCATTTCCAGTTGTGCCAGTTTTTGTACTTCTTTTAACTATTCAGGAAAGACTGACAATAAATGCTGTTCCAATTCCATTCGTTCCATACGCAACTTATGGATTTTTTTTCTGCGAGATTAATCTGATTAAATTTTCAGTTAGTTTTTATGAGTGCCACAAATGTTGTTTCGATTCTACTCGTTTCGTAAGCAATTTTCAACTTTCCGCTTTTCTTTATGTCAAATTTATCTATTATACTTTATTTTACAGTGCATTTTTTGGAGATGATAATAATTGCTGTTCCGATTCCACTCGTTCCATAAGCTACTTTTGGCTTTCCGCTTTCCTTTTCTATCAAATAACTCTTATTATTCTTTCGCTTAAATTTTAACTTAACGCTGCTCCGATTCCACTCGTTCCAACGCTGATTGCCTTTTGTACTTTTGGAATAAGCCTTATCAGTGAAGTGTCCCGTGGCAAGGGTATTGCAATGCAATTTTATTATTTATTGCTGTCAATGCAACGTGCAACACAACGGCGACAACAACGGCAACAACAACAAGTTGCCACACAAATTGTATGCTAATCACTCGACCCAGCAACAGCGGGCGGCCAACTCGATTGGCCAGTTGCCGTCACTTTATGGCTGCAGCTGTCCGTCCGTCCGTCCGTCCGTCCGTCAGTCTGTTGTCCACAAAGCGCCAGTTCTGTTGCTGCTACTGCTGCTGCTGCCACGACTTGTGGCAGACAGACCCCCAGCACGTCGGGGGCACAGAGAGACACCGAGAGGTCTTTATGATTGTTTTTGCCGTTGTCTGATTTATGGAGTGTTGCTGACTAATTTGAACTCTGGCGTGTTAAAGTTCTTGTAAGTGGTCGCCACTGTGCGCCACTTGGCCAATGTTTAAGCCACCTCTCGCCCCCCTCCTTCCATTTGGGAGTGTGCTCACAGTTAATAGCTACCAAACTTTTTACCTTTTTTAGCACTCAAACAATGAACAAAATTAGTTAAAACAATAAACTAAATGACTTTAAAACTGATGTATCTTAAAATTATCAAATATAATAATAATACAAAACAATAGTTCAAAATTTCAATACTTATGTATTAGACTTCATTATTTAAGACTTTAATTAAAAAATTACAAAATAAAAAATCTTAACTAAATTTTATCATTAAGTTAGATTCTTTAAAAAAATAAGCAAAATTAATTTTAAACGATTTTATTGGCTTCAAAAATTAGGAGAAATAAGCAACTACAGTTGAACTTCCATAACTCGAACTTCTAAAACTAGAAAAAAATTACAAAAAAAAAATTTAAAAAATCTTTTTTGCTAGTATTTTTAATTTTTTGAAAATTGCTAAAAATTACTATTTTAAACCATTTTTCCTCTTTTTCATGCAAAAAGTGCCTTTTTAGCATTTTTATACATACTATAATATCCTTTATTTCCACTTTTAATGCATTCACTACTATTATTTTGACCGGAGCAAATATAGCATAGATCACGAAATTACGGAAGAACTTAAAAATGAAAGGAGCTTTTAAGTCCTATCGATACATTTCCATCGATACATTTGCCAACTTAAATAAGATAAGAAAGAAAATATTAAAGCTTAAGTATTTTGCCTGATAGCACTACTATTTTTTTGACCGCATATATTTTTGTCATAGGAAGGATCAGTCGAAAATTGAAGACAGGGTATCAAAAACTTATCTTCTTTTGTATAAGTTCCAAAATATTAGGTTCACTCATTTTCCATTTTCAGTAATACCTTTATCTACAGTCTTGATGAAAAGTATAGCGACGATCAAGTTCGATGCAAGCAGCTGACATGCGTTGCAGTTTATAAATAGTCTTAGCATATTACGTTGCCCCACACAAATGTCTCCATTAGCGGTCAACAGTCTTGGGAATCGAGTTCTATATTTGTCAGAGGTTTTAAAATAGACAAACCAAGTCCAGGGGGAAAGGTTAAAGATCGACTGTGGTTGCTTCTCCTTGCCCTACTATTTGCTGTTGTTGTTGTTGTCGTTGTTGTTGCTGGTGTTGCAAGTTCGTTGCGGAGGGCGGCACTGTTGGTTGTTGATGCGTCACGTTGCCGGATTGTCGTGCAGTCTCAATGGCGACAATCATTTGGCCGCCACAAAAGGAAGTTCAAATCGTTGTCGAGAGTCGCCTACGAAATGCGGCTATTTATTGCTGTTGTTGTTGTTGTTGTTGTTACTATTTACAGTAGTTGTTGCTGTTGCCATTGTTGTTGCCGCTTTTGCCGCCGATGAATCACTTTTGGCCAATTAAAGTCCAAGTCAAGCATTGTGTCGATTATGTGACAATTATTATGCTTCTTTAGCCATATTTGCCAATCACATTTAGCCACAGCGCGTCAGCGTTGCCAACCATTGCGAATTTCAAGTTAACCAAAAATAGCTAATTTTGGCTATAAAATAAATAGCTATAGTGACAGTTGTGCTGAGTCAGCTGACGTTTATTGCTCTCTCTGCATGCTAAAAAAAAAAGCTGTTAATTTTTAAATATTATAAACAAATAATGCAATACGTTTTTAAGTATAGTCAATCCAATTCACGTGATTTCATTTAAGTATAGTAATTTATAAATGTTTAATTCGATCTGAATCGTGAAATTGCCAATGTTTAGTACAAAAACTAATATTAATGCTAAAGTTTTCTATTTTGAACATATTACAAGCCAAAATTGACTCGCTTATCTACATAATCTTTCTTCTAAAAATATCATTCAATCTTTCTATATATTTGTATAGCTAAAATAGTTTCTATAAATCTATTATTATTAACCTAAAATAATAATAAGTTGACTCTAATTTTAAATAATATGACAAATTTGACATAAAAATGGCAATGCTTGCAGCTCGCAGTTCGCAGGGTTACACTTGTAATGACCGCCAGTGTGTACACACTGTGACTTTCACTATTAAATGCAAGTGCATGTATTTACAAGGCGTTCAACTCTCTAAACATGAGTGTGCACAGTAATTTTTATTTTTCCATATTTTATTTTTTTTTTTTTGCGTTTGAAATTCCGCAAATAGCCTTTTCCAAGCGACTTCAAAGCAAGGCCGTCACAATTCCCACGCATTTTGGATGCGTTGTTGATGAACTGCCTCCGATTTCTCGACTCCAACACTGAGAGCACGTACATAGATAGATCAGGCGAAGCTATAAGCACGGAGACGATGTCACCGACTTACATTTATTTATTTATATATAAGTATTTACTGAAACGAGTCCAAGTCCGAAACGAAGACCTCAAAACGATTGTCGGGGCCAATCACAGTGACAGTCACCGTCACCGTCACTGTCACAGTCACAGTTCGAGTCACATTCGCATTCACAATGGTAAACAACAGTGAATTGTGAATTGAAAAGCCAAATATGAAAAGCGCGCACTGTTTAATCTATTTCTTTTTCCAACTCTCCCTCTCTCTGTGGGTTTTTGGCAACAGTTAACAAAGACTTAAGTTAGCGTCACGTTTGTTTAATAAAATTAATATTTACATATGCTCGTATTTACTTGGCCAAAATGCCTTTTGCGTTTTCTTGTGCCCAAAACTGGACAAATAGACAAAAAAAAAAAAAAAAAAACAGCAGACATGGCTCGGCAATTTGCACGATTCCAGCACGCAATATACAATTGTTAGAGGTATTCCCTGCTTGTCACCCAACCTTCCTCAACAAATACAGTTGAACTTCCATAGCTCGAACTTCTATAACTCGAATTTCTCTCTAAATCGAGCTTAATGAGTGGCAGTAAAATTAATAACCTTAAGAAAAAAAACTCTATAAGTCGAATATCTCCATAAATTGAACCTTTTTTTTGGATAACTGTGATTCCAGTTAGGGAAGCTCGACTGTATCTAAATATATCTATATATATAAAACTCTTTGTCCTGACTCACTGACTGACTGACTGAGAATCAACGTGCAGCCCAAACGGTAAGAGATAGAGAGCTGAAATTTTTACACAACATAGATGAGATAATATCATCGTGCAATAATAAAAATATAAACTTCTGTACAGAGTTATTAGAAACGTATATTTTAATTACATTTTTAAATTTCTAAGGTTTATTTCCTGTTTTTAGCCACCTACCTTTTTTCGTAAACTGGACCAAGAAAATTAACGGCCCTCATCTGCATGAAAGTTCGAGCTCTAATAGAATCAATTCTAATTCAACAGAACAGAAACAAACAATTTATTTCCTAAACAAAGAGGATGTTAATATGGCAATTTGTAAGAGGAAGCACAACACCAAAAACTAAAAACTAAACGAAATTAATTTGGAATCTAATAAAACTAAACTCTTTTTAGTTTTATGATCGCGTTCGTTTCATTTCCTATTGTCTCATTTTAATTCTTTGCATTTGGTTTCTTAAGTTTTATTTGTTGTCTAGTTTCATTTGATTTAAATTTCAAAAGAAAATTTCTATTTTTTCCGCAAAAAAAAAAGACAAAAAATAACAATTAAAATGGTACACAATTTTGTCAATCTCCTTAAATATTGAATATATTTAGATTTTGCTAAATAATTAATAATAATATTTTCAAGTGCAAAATATAATTTATTTAATTCAATATTTTTTGTTTGTGTTTTTTTTTAATAGTGTTGCTTCTCTTCGTATTTTACATTATTTTGCTGAAATTCATTTAATGTTGAATCATTTCATTTTACTGATTTTTGAAACATGTTGTTTTATTCCATTTCGTTTCATTTTGTTGCCCAATGCGCACTGCGAAGTCGTGGCCCATAGTCAATCTATCTAATTTGGGCCGAGTCTAAATTCAAGTTTATAGCTAAATATGCGCTTAGCAGGTTGGCCAAAAACCGAAGGTGTGGGGGGAGGTGGAGTGTAGTGGGTGGGGAGGGGGGTAGTCGTGGCAAAGGGGGAGGCAGGAAAATTAGGGTGGAGTGGGAGGGGAGGGGAGTGGGTCGGTTTTTGGCCTCGATTGCGTTGCGCGTTTGCCACATTTTTAACAACTTCACCCACATTCAAAATTCGTTTTGGCTTTGGCTTTTGGAAAATAGCAACAACAACAGCAACTAAGCCAAGCAACAACAACAAACACAACAGCACCAACAACAATAATCATAATAATGAAAACCAGTTCAGTTTGGTTTAGTTTTGGCAGCGGCTTTTGTCTTGTTTCAAGTTGTTGTCGTTTGTTTTTGTTGTTGTTTTTGTTGCCGCCTTAATGAGCATTCAAGTTGCAAACAACATGTTATAGATAATACATCACATATATACAGATATCTTTATATACACAGTTAGTCAAATAATTGTTTTGACAAAATAAACTGACATATTTGATGTTGCAAAAAAAAAAGTAAATCTTTTCTTTGTATTTAAGTCAATTTATATTTTTGAATTTTGCCAAGCAGAAGGACAAATCTTGTTTAGTATTTACATTCTTGACCATCTGTCTGTCCGTCTAGATGAACTCCTAGATATCAAAAGCTGTAAGAGCTAGAGACACCAAACTTGGTGTGTAGTTTCCTGTATCTACTGTACGTCAAGTTGCTGTTTTGGATAAAAGTAAAAATCGTTAATTTCAACTATTTGTAAAACCAATGAATTTTATTATTTCGGTTATGTTCGCAGTTAGGTTTTCGGTTATCGGTTACGCAAAATCTTTGAATAAAGGTTTCGTAACGGTGAACCGGTTTTTGTATGTTTCGGTTTAGAAATACCGGTATGGTTGCGGTTCACAAAAAAAAATTTTTTTTCAAAAATATATTTATGTTGCTAATTATAATAATAATAATAATTAAAAAGGCATTACTTTCTTAATTTTTCATTTATACATTTCTTTCACAACTTTTTCAGTTGATGTAAATAGTTTAGTTACATTTAAAAAATTTTAATATTTCATTTAACTAATTTATTTTATTTGAAAATTGAATCATGAATATCACAAATAAAAATTAAACAAAAGAAAATAAAAATCAAAAATTTTTAATTTCAATCGGTTTATACCGGTTAAAGGTTACGGTTTCTATTAGGGTTTTAATTCCTAATTTTAAAATTTTTCTTCTAAAAACCATTAACGACAAATTAACAAAAGTAAGAAATGCCACGAAAATGTTTTTTTCCTTTTTTTTTTGTGCAAAATTGTGTGAGATTGTTTTTTCATTGTCAAAACAATTACCTGAGATACTGTATACTTAAAGCAATTGAAGCCAAACGCAAAGATTCTTTTGAAACTGTGAGAAATTGCATAGGGAAATCGAATTGAAGTTGCATGCCCCAATGTGCAGCAAGTGTTGCAGCATGTATAGTACATACATATCAATTACCAATGTTAAGAGTGTGTGTGTGTGTGTGTGTGTGTGTGTGTGTGTGTTGTGCCCACACTCAAAAAGAATTCTGTTGCTAATGATCAACGATGCAATCAGGCGATCAATGATCTCATCTCATCCATCTTATGATGTCCATGGTCGTTTCCCACAACACAAGAGTTCAAGAGCAAGATAGATAGATAGATAGTGTGTGTGAGAGAGAGAGAGATGGTGTGAGAGCAACAAACTTTGGCAAAACAAATGGAAATACCGTTAGTGGCAATCAAATTCAGGCAAAGATCAAAAGAGGCTTCCGAGCAGGTGACCGATCAATCGATAGATCTATGATGGTTGTAGGTGTTGTCCATTGTCAATTGTCAATTGTTGTTGTTGTTGTTGTTGTTGTTATGGTTGGTGTTGTTGTCGATTGTTGCAATAATCATTTGGCAGCAATCTATCATTGCCAAATGGTCAAAAAGACGTTAAGACATAGACAACCAGATGGTTAAAAAGCTAGGAAGTTGTCCATGAGAACCTTGAACTCCAAACAACAACAGCAGCAACAACAACAATACAGTTAACTACAGTTGCTGATGACGGCAACGTCGACACGGCTTTGAAATATCATTTTGAATCGAATATTGTGGACAGTTTTTATTTTTATTTTTTTTTTTTGCCGTTTTTTGTTGATTTTGATTGAGTTGAAAATAACAACAACAACAAAAAGCCGCCGTGCTTTGTTAGCCATGCTAGGTGTTAGGTGTTATGGCCAATTCAGACAAGCTGGCTATCTGACAATCGGTGGCAGTTCGCTCCATTAGACACTCAACGGTTTAAGCTCAACTGCTTTTATTTCCATTTATATTATATTTACTTATTTATTTATTGTTGTTGTTGTTTTTGGTTTCTTGCGATTTTGATTTGATATTTTTTTTTTTACTTGTTCCTTACTTTGGCTTTTTCGTTGACGGCAAAATCCGCTTAGGCGTTGGCCAAAAGCCAAACCCCCAACTACAATGTTCCGAGTCTAATCAGACATTTGTGTGGCATGCAGGGTACGCATTACAGGGTATACTGAATGTGGGCCAGAGCAGGAATCGAAAGAATTAAATGCACTTCAATAATGATCAATAATTAAGTCATTACTTTTAAAAGTCAATAAAAATACCAAGCAAATTTCCATTCAGAACGCATCTCAATTTAAATTAAATATTTGTTCTGGCTTAGTAATGGTATTCCGAAAACAGAGATTTAGCTTAGACTTGAATCAGTTTTGCACACTGATTAGGCTTTGATTTTGTGCATTTAAATGAATTATTAAAAGTGCTAAAAAAACCTCTTTAATAATAGTTTAATTGCAGAATAGTAGCTATAGAATGTTAACATTTATATCAATTTTTTTTTAATTTATTAGCTGCTATTTAAACATTATCAGCTACTTTTTATTTTCACCTTTTTCTAACCGTCAGTTTTGGAATTTTTGTGTATCTGTAGTAATTTTTATGAGTTGAATAAAATGTATTTATTTTATTGAAATGTTATTTTTAATTTTTTTTTTTGTGAAGAAAACGGTCACACTAAAAATTAAATCATCTATTCAAAATCAGTCTCAGAGCTGATTTCGTTCAATTATATAGAGTTTATAAACAGACTAAAGATGAATGGTTTATTGAAATTAAAAAGGGTTTTAGTTATAGACCTCGGGCTCATGGTAGTCGTGTATGACCGACATGGGCATTATTTACAGGGTATACGCAGTGCGCGTTCATTTTGTAATTGCGCGATTGGCGCTGAAATCCGGCAATTGTACAATAAACATTATGTTTGCCGTTAGTTGTTGCTGCTGTTGTTGTTGTTGTTGTTGCTGTTGTAATTTCATTTGGTTGATTTTCAATTTTTGCAATGTCATTTCAATTGTTGTTGTTGTTGTTGTTGCACTTAAATTTTGTTTGATTTAATTTGGCGTCGTGGTTTTTTTTGCGTTTGCGGAAGCAAAAAACAGTTACGGGTATTATGCTATATGCTCTATATATATATATATGTATGTATACGTACAATACACACCTACTATACATATATCTATATCAATATCTGTGTGTGTGTGTGTGTGTGTGTGCATAATGCGACAGGCACGTTGTTTGTTGTTTAGTTTTTTATTTTTATCTTATTTTTATGCAATTGCCTTTTACCTAATGTTATTAACGCCATATTGACATACATTTTGGCCAGGCGGAAAACTTAAATCTAAGCTAATTACGTGACAGCAACAACGACAAGCGACAATGGCAAATGATGCCCTCTTGCCACATGCCCCAACCCTGCCCCTGTCACCCCTGGCCCAACCCTTGACACGCCCCCGCACGTTGCAACATGAAAGAGCTTCCTTAACAGCTTTCGCTCTCTTTTCTACCTGTCACGTACTCGAGTTGCAACATACACACACACACACACACACACACACACAGAGAAAAGTGTGGCACAGTTGCATGGCAATCAGTTTGTGGCAGCCACGTTATGACGTCTGTCCGTCTGTCCGTTTGGCCCACATTCCGGTCAACCGTCGGTGGGCAAGAGAAGGAGGGGAGGGGGGGGGGGAGTAGGACTCCCAAAGTCACGTTAATTGCTTCGACAACTCGACACTTGACGCTGCCACAAGAGGCCTCTGACCCCAAGTGACAAGTGTGGCAAGCGAAACAGCAAAAAAAAAAAAAAACAAAAACATTTAAATAAAAAACAGAAAGTCAGTTTGCAGTTTACAACTCAATAGTCATGCAATTTAACTAATAAGATATATAGAAGGACGATCCAAAAGATATTTGTAGTAAAATTGCTTAGTAATCTAAGTTAAAATTAAGTTTTGACACTTTTTTTAACCATTAATATGCGCACGATTTTCGATTCTAATTTATTTTCAATATAATATATAAATCAGAAAATTAAATTTTTTGTATTTTATTATTTCAATTGTTTTATATTTTGCCTTGATTTCTAGTCGCTAATTTAATTATTTTCAAAAAAAAATGCTTAGATACTCTAATTCGGAAATCAAGCTGAAAATAAATAATAGATTTTCAAATGTTTACCTATGTAATATATAAAATTAACGTATTTATCCTGGTTCCTAGGGATCATTTTAATATTTTTTTTTTTATTCAAAAATCCCAACAGAAATTGCTTTAAATACTTACTAAATATAATACCTTTAAAACGGGCTATTGAACCGAAACGAATATCGGTTTCAGTTACGATTTCGGATATGTTATTTCGGATTTCCGTTACTTACCTAAATAAATAAAACTTCTTTTTTATTGCATGCTTTTAGGCACTTTTATTGCTTAAAAGCTTTAATCAGCCAGTACCACCATTCTATTTGTCCGATCTTGTTGGGATTTAGTAGGATGATAGGTAATAACAGTTGCTAAGGTTAACCGTTTAAAAAATTCAAATATTTTGAAAACTGTGCGTGTGGTGGATTTTCGCGATTTACGGAGGCGGAAAGGGGCGTGGCAAAAACTTGATCTGCGTGGGGTTTATAGAAATCTGTGTGCCAAATTTGGTTGCTCTAGCTCTCATTGTCTCTGAGATCTAGGCGCTCACACAGACGGACAGACGGACATGGCTATATCGACTCGGCTGTTGATGCTGATCAAGAATATATATACTTTATAGGGTCAGAGATGCTTCCTTCTCCCTGTTACATACATTGCAACGAATACAATATCCCCTTTTACTTATTTTTATAAGTAAGGGTATAAAAATAGCTAAACATGGCCAAAAACGCCTGCAAGCAGTGCTTTTCAGGAGTTTGCCACTTTGAGTGTTTTCCAACACTGTTTCAATAATAAACGCCGCGCGTGCTCAATGTCAACACACATTAAAACACTGCATTTTGACAATAATAAACAGTTCGTTGTAGCCACTTTCCAAAGTCAAAATTGAAATCTGCAGCTAAGTTTATAATATTTAAAGAATTCTCCACGAACTTGTTGATGCTCTAATATGACTAATAAAATAAAAATAAGTCAACTTGCAGTTAATAAATGGGTTGAAAAGGCAAATGGATTGGAGAAGGCCAAATGCCCGAACTTGGGCAGTGTAAACGAAGATGCAGCTTGAGTTTCAGTTTCAGTTTCAATTTCAGATACACATTCAGATTCAGATTCCGAGCTATTTAACGCCTCTGGCAAAACTGCAACGTGGGCGTCTTAAAGGTTTTTACCTTTGGTTCAATGATAAGAGTTAAAAAGCTGAAGACAAAGTCAGAGACGGAGACGGAGACACAACGATGGAGAAATGCTCTAACCAAATTAAAGTGCAATTTATCAGATCCATTTCATTATTGTCTGTCGCTTATCCTGCTGCCTTAAATGGTCAGCTGCCACGCCCACTTAATATATACATATACATATATATATATTTATATGTTCATATGCATATACCTATTTAATTGTCAGACGTCAATTGTCGGTGTCAGGCACTTGATGATGCCCTTTTTAAGAGTTAGGGTAAAAATGAAAAAATAAAAACGGTTTAACAATAAACACCAAATAAAGCACTTTGAATGCAGTTTGAAAAGATATCCATAAAAAACAACACACACACACTGAGACAGAGGCAGAGAGAGATAGTCGAGAGAGGGAAATATTGAAATTGTTTAAATATTAAATTATTACAAAAATGTGCATAAATGAATATCGAGTGATGTAAATGGAATTGGAAATGGAAATGCATGACACGTCGATTGTTGTTGTTGTTGCTGTTGTTGTTGTTGCTGTTGTTGCTGCCACTCGTCGTGCAACGAATCGAATTGGAAATGAAATTCAATTTGGGATTGCATTAAGAAGCGAAAGATGCGACTTCAATGATGACATAAGCTCAACTTAACTCAACTCACACATTCGAAATGCCGAGGGCGTTAAATGGAGGCAACAAGTGTCAACACTTGCAACAGGATGCACCGAATGAGACACGACATGATATGTGTTGAAAAGAAAATACAAAAAAATAACTGAAGAATAAATGGATAATTTTGAATTATTACTAACATTGCAAGTAATCGACTTATAAGAGCAGAAAAGACACGACTTGACGCATTGTTAAATCCATTGATGCGACCTTTAAGTTAAATTGGATAGTCACAAGAAAAATTAGAAGAGATTTAGAAGATCACATGAGTCTTAAAGTTATCGTCGGAATTTTAGATTTGATCGACAACAAATCAAATAGAACGAAAAATCTAGGATGAATAAGAAAAAGACTGAAGTAGTCATTTTAAAATAAATTTAAAATATTCACTAAGCTTAAAAGACTCTTATTATATATTAGAATTTGTACCTTATAAAGATTAGCCTATGTAAACTCCCTGCACTTCAGAGTAGGGATGTGCACGGGCCTCCTTTTTAAGGCCCGGCTCCGGCTCGAAATAAATCTTTGAGGATCGGTCCAATTTTCAAAAAGCCCAGCCCTGCCCGATATTACTATAAAATAATATTTTTTTCAAATTATTATTTCTTTGTTTTTCTTCAGATAAAAATTGTGTTTTTGAGCCTTTTCTGCAAGCTACGTCTTAAGCTTTTTCTCTTCTTCGTACCACAAGTGATTTATTAAGGAAATTTTGTTATCAAGCGCCTTGAAAAGTATGTGTTAAATCGTGACTTTTCGGGCCCTCACCAAAAAAAAGCCCGTTTCCGATTTTCATGCACGAAGCCCGAGGGTTTTTTGAAGAGTCCCGCGTGACACGAAGCCCGAACAGGCCCGTGCCCATCTCTACTTCAGAGTTATACTTGGTAAAGTATTTTGAAATATCATAGACAAAACATGCCCTTTGACTATTTCATAAGGTCAAAAGCTGAAACGGCTCGATGAAAGCTAATTGTGATTTCTGAAGTGATCTCTCTTCTCGAGAAATACCTGAAATGCAATTGCATAAAGTGTCGCTGAGAGAACTCGAGTCGAATCTGTGCCAGACACCCAATTCTAACGAGCACGAGTGCATTCTTCAATCCAATTCTTTCATTCACAAACCGATTTCGAATGGTCAAAATGATGACTGATGACTGACGAGTGTCTGCTCGTGAGTGTGAGTGTTTTTTTTAAGGCTGCATGTTAATTAATTATGCATAACATTGCGGCGCCATGATGATCCCCCCGCCCTCCCCATTACAATTTCAACCTCCCCTCAATCTGCGTTAGCACAATTCCTGTCCTGTTTTGCCACGGTATCCAAATCAGTTCAACTGTAGAGGGGCTGTAGATTCACAAGGGGGGTGAAAAAAGAAAAGAGGGGTCATAAGGGGGGTGGTATGGGGGGTTAGGTGCCCCATTGGCGGTATCCGCGTCGCCGTCAGCCTAAAAATGCCGCGCTAAATTCTTGAGACGCTTAAAAATAAACTTTTTCTAGATTTTTGTCGCGCTTCTAAATAAGCCAAAAATATTTTTGTATTTTCCTTTTATTTTCTTTTTTTACCTTTCACTTGCAAACGCATTGCAATTGCAATTGCAATTGTGGTTGTTGTTGTTGTTGTTACTTTAGTGTCTAATTTATTGTTGTTGCGCTCTTTAATTTGTTGTCTTGGTTTTGTTTTTTCAGCACGCAAATTATGTGCGGCAAGCGGCCGAGGGATATTTGGCCCGGCGACAGGCGCGCAACAAATCAATGACACGCTCGATGACTTCCGGATTGGCGGGACCAATACTCGCCCTGGGCAATGTCCACTATCTGCCCGCGGCGAAGAGCGGCACCTTCTTTTCCCGCGACAATGTGTCCAACTTCATAACCTGGTGCAGGTAAGTTATCCCTCATACGAGAGAACCAATTGAAAATATGAGTTGTTTGATTGATCAGTGATCATGCGATAGTGAGAGATCAATCAAAGATCTCCATAGAAAACAGATCAAACAATTCAAATGATGATAACCGATTATAGATTATCAATTAATAACTAAGATTAAAACTCTGACGATTGATCACTGATTGATGGTAAATCAAAAAAGCATAGTAAAGAATTTAAATGGAAATTAAAATAGTGAACAGTGATTGTAGATTATTATTTGATATTTAAGAATAAAATGAGAGAGTAAAGAAAGTATATAGAATAGAAATAATTGATTATCATTTTATAACTAAGATTAAAACTCTTCCGATTGATCACTGATTGATGTTAAATAAAAAAAGCATTGTAAATAATTTAAATGGAAATTAAAATAGTGAACAATTGTAGATTATCATTTGATAACTAAAATTCAAATGGGTTAGTGAAGAAAGTGACCACAAATAAGAGATTATCATTTTATATCTTTTCCGATTGATCACGGATTGAAAATCATACGATAGTAAGCCGATTTATCGCTAAAGAAAATAGATCTGATTCTGGTTTTGATTGATTAAGTCAGATTTCAATTTATTTAAATTGATTTAAGATCATTGATCCTCAATTTTTAATTCATAGTTAATGCTATGATCACTTTTAACGTACAATTAATTGATAATAAATGATCCTTGATTGATGTGACTATTCTATGATCATCAATCAAGCACCAATTCAAAGGAATACAGTTTGATTGATGATCACACAATTGTGGGACATTATATTATTGTCAAGGCAATATCAGCAAAAAGTAAAAACTTTTGTATTATATCCATTAAAAACAGATCACTGATCAACTTTTAACTAACGATTGTTAGATATAAAAATAGTTTGATAAAGGTATATTGATTGACATCTTACTCGCAACTACTTTCGTTTACAGAAAGAGTCTTAAGATTATCGAGTGCCTATTGTTCGAAACGGATGATCTGATCATGCGAAAGAATGAGAAGCATGTGATTCTCTGTCTGCTCGAGGTGGCGCGACGAGGCGCCAAGTTTGGTAAGTGTTGAGCAATGTCTTTTTTTTTGCAATTGATCGATATCTGTGTATGTTATCGATAAACAGGCATGCTTGCGCCAATGTTGGTGCAAATGGAGCGACAAATCGATCGTGAAATTGCGGCCGATAACAAAGCCAACGGCGTCGGCTGTGGCACCCAAACGAGCAACGGCTGTGCGGAAAGTGGCACCCAAACGGAGGCGCCACCTGTCGGCTCCGAATGCGTCGCCGTCGAAACGGATCTGTATGACAGCGATACCGAGAACGAGGATGAGAACGACAAGGATCCGATGCTGATGTATGGACCTCAGCCACAGATTGTTACGAATGATCTGAAGAGTCTCGATGAAATGGTAAGCTGAGCCACTTTTCATACACTTATCGATCAACTCGCCTATCGATTTCTAGCTGCCATATCTCTCTCTCTCTCTCTCTCTCAATTTGTGTGTGTGTTTGTGGTGTTTTCTCTTTTGATTTTTTTTTTTTGTATTATTATTTTTCGCAGGCAAACCTCACGACTTTAGTTTTTTTTTTTTTTCTTATTGTTGCTGCGACTTTTCTCATGTCCATTTTTAGCCATGGCTAAGTTTCCAGTTACAAACTTGGTCAAAACAAATCAAAAGCAACAACAACAATGCGACAAGTCAAACAAATGCAATGGATAATTGTTTCAACGATTCGTGGGGTGAAAACTGTGGCCAAAAACGGATATCGGATATATGTGTATAACCCTAACCAAAACCGCTGATTGTCGATTGTCGATTGTTGAAATCGCAATTGAATCGTGATCCGTAATCCGTGATCTGCCGCATCCGTCGCCTGTTTTGGCCGATTAATCGGTGACAGTTCTGATTCAGTCAAGGTCTTTCAAATTTATTCATATTTAAATGATTTTGAAGTCATTAAAAATTATGAAAACACCTCAAAATAAGTGATGTCACTCGTATTTGCAACAAATTTCAATTTGAATGCTCATTTTTAAACCGGAAACATTTATCACCTTGTCCAGTGAAACTTTTTAATCCAAATTCAGTTATATTTAAGTTTATGAAAATTATATGGCCCGATTTAATATCGATCTACGAATTCAAATTCAAAGTAATCCCAAAAAATTAATGCAGAATAAATTTATCTACTAAATTTTTAAAGTTTTTTATCCCAGAAAATTCAAAACAATACCACATTTAATGCAAATGATTTTCTTTTATTTTAACTACAAATATTTTCCAATGTTTTATGTATAGTTCAGTTTACGCTGAAAGGAAAACTGAAATTTTCTTGTACTATATTTGTATAAGCTTGATATATTGATCTGATCTCTAAATAACTAAATGAACGCATTCCCTGATCTTATTAGTTAAATGTTGAAATGCTGAACTATTGTTTTAATGAAGTATGGACAATTTATTGTATTGATTAATTTGTGCTTAAATGCATGTGATTGTGATGTGGAGTTTCATCGATCTATTGTTCTGTGGATAATTCTCAAGCTGATCACTTCCATTGTTGTATTGAATATTGGCTTATTGATGATCGACTTATTGTTGTATGGTTTTATTGATATCTATTGATATTCTTAAATTCTTGATCTAATATTATAGTGATAAGTTTGTCGTTTGAAGTAGTAATACGAGTATATTGAGCATGTGATTGGTGATTTATTGATCTATTGTTAAGTGGATATATTGAACAATTGTTCCATATGGGCTTAGATTGGTGAAATTTAATGAATTTTTCTGGGAAATGCATTTCATTGGAATTACTCTTAAACCTATTTTAAGATAAAAGCCTTACTGTTTTTGAAAAATAAATTAGGCTTTCTAAAAGTTCCGTTGCGGCCGTTACAAAAAATGGAAGTCGATTTGAGGTTAACGTGCATTTGCACATATATTAACGAATTTTGCATAATAAACAACAAAAATCTAAATACAAAAATTAAGTGGAATATATGACCATATTAATCCAGCATCAAAAATAAAGATAAGTAGTCTCGTTAATTAAAAATCTTAGTTTTTGTCTGTTTTACACACACACTTTTTTTTTAAATGATTCACATATATTAAATATCTTTTTGCAATTTAAATTAAAGAAAATGAAACAAAGTTTACATATTTGTATGTATATTGATTGATCTATTGCTGTTAAGTAGCTGGAGTTGCATTTCAATTGAAATCAATAATGCGATTGCTTATGTCACATTTGTGGTCGGTCTCATCATCATGTTGTAAATTAATTTGACAAGATGTTTTGAGGCGTGTTGTCGTGTTGCCGGTGGCGCCACCGATGTGCCAACAACAATTACAACAAATCGCAATTGGCAATGTAATTGCAAAGTGCGACTGCGAGCAGCGATTGCGCGATGACAACAACGACGACGACGACAGCAACATGCGGCTGCAACAACTTGCAACAACAACAACAACAGCAGCATGCAACAGATAACATACAACATACAACGGGTAGCGCCCAAGGATTGAGGAGCAAATCGGCAAACGGAAAGCTAATGAAAAGCCATGCAAACATTTCCTCACGCCGCCAGCAACATTGACATCAATGACGACGACGACGACGACGACAACAACAGCAACAATGCCACTCCCCTCTTGCCCCGCTTGCCCCTCCCCTCGGCCCACAATCGACAGCTGCTGGACGGATGGATGGATGGATAAATCGTTGTGCATTTATTGGACACAACATGGAGCATGCCTGTCTGCCACAACAGCGCCACATGCTGCCACAAACATTGTCAGCCGAAGCAACGGCAGCAACAACAACGTGAAGAAAGTTTATCATCGGCACACCGAAGCGTTGATACCCTTTCGTTGGCAACTGATCGTTCCCATGATAGCTATCATGATAGTTGTTCACCTGCACACAAATTTGAACAGCACGCATAATTGAGATACCTCAACAATAAAGGTTTTAATACTCAAATTTGATTCTCGACCGATCGTTCCTATGGCAGCTATTTGATATAGTAATTGCTCTTTTATCAAATTTCATCAAAAATATAATCTGGTGAAATTGTTGCGTTTTCCTAAAGACAAAGTTATTCACACTAAACTTAAATTTGGTCCGGTTGCATAAAACAACACCAAATATATAATCAGGGGTGCCACAGAAATCTCTAGCGATATAGAATTCCGCTGAAGGCATTTCCGCACGGAAATTTCCGAGGTGCCACAGAACTTCGAGAGATTTAATTTTTTTTTTAGAATTTTCATTAACCTTTTCGAACTAGGCTGCTAGGGTTGGCCCCTTCTCATATTAAATTAAATTGAATTAAATCTTATTTAATTTATATAATTAAATTTATTTATATAATAGTTGATTTTGTTTAGCTTGAAAAAAGTTTTAAATGTAATTGGAGCGACAAAATAAATGCTACTCGACAACTCTAGCAACAGTCTGCCATTAGTCTGGCAACTCTTCGTAACAAATGTTTTCACAAATTGCACAATAAGTGAAAGAATTATGTTTCATAAATACCTAATTCGAATTCTGACAAAAAAAATGTGGCATCACTGACCCTGACTGCGAAAATCTAAATCGGACTAGGTGGCAGCATCGGCCGTTAGCGGTTTTAGCGCTAGTTATTCAAAATTATTCAGCGAGTTGACCTGTGGCACAGCGGAATGAATTCGATGTGAATTTCAAGCGAAAGCGATTTCTGTGGCATCCCTGAATCTGGGTGATTTCAGTGAAGAACAAAGTATTACGAACCAAGTTTGCTTTTTGAGCGATCGTTCCTATGACCGCTATATGATATCGTCGATTTAAGCCAAATGTTGTCGAAATGAGTAAACTCATACCAAACACATAATCTATGAGTTGGGTTAAGATATCTCAAAAACAAAACATATTTCTTTACTGATCCGATCCAAATTTGATTCAGATCGCTTCAAAGCTGAAAGATTTGCTTACATACATATTTCAGTTGAGATCGTCGTTTCTTCTCAAGAATGTATGCATTTTACGAATGCGTTACACGTTGTATGACACAATCAATATACCCCTCGCAAGGGTATATGAACAAAGTGGCCCGGCGGGCGGACATGCTCAATGGATAGAGTCAATGGGCAATGCTTAACCTGGCTCTGGCTTTGAATTTGGCTCTGACTCTGGCTGAGACGATCACTCAGTTGGCCAATCAATTTGTTAGCAACGGCAGCAACAGCGACAACGGCAACGGCAGCAACAGTTGCTGCTGCCAAATCAGCAAATAGCCTCAACAACTTGTCGAAAATCAAATGATGTGCCACCACGTTGCAACAACGAGCGGCAACCAACAACCGACAACGACAACCAACAAGCAACAAGCAACAACAACGGCAACTGAGTCAAAACCAGCCACGAATCATTTGTCGCTGCCGTTTGGCACGTCCGCGTCGTCAACATTGTTGCTGTTGTTGCTGCTGCTAGTTGTTGTTGCATGCGATTTATAACCTGGCCAGGATCACAGCGCCATTGCCAGCGTCAGCTAATCTCGCATGCGTCACAGTCATGCCAACATTGTTGCTGTTGTTGCTGCTGTTGTTGCTGTTGTTGTGTTTTTGTTGCCGTTGCCGTTGTCGATGGCAGATCTCTTTTTGCGGCTTATCGCCAAATGCTAGATTTATTGTGATGTCGACTTACCTACCACACAAAAGGCAGCAACGCCCCCCCCCTCCCCCTTTACCACCTTGCCCCGCCCCTGGCCCCGCCCCTTTGCCCCCTTTTCCGCCTATCCGTGCAACGCATTCAGCTGTGGCACAGTTCCCAATTGCTCCTGGGCCCTCCTGTTGGCTTTTCTTGTTGCAAACTAACAACACTGAAAACTCTTTGGAGACGCAGGCTTGCACGACGAACAGATACCCTGTAAGCTATACATATGCTAGTGTTTGAAAGCCCCAAAAAAAATCAGGCTTAGAATCAATTTAGTTACGCTTTAATCACCAATTTTCTTATAACACAGGGTATACTGGGTATCTCCCAATCACACAGAAAATAAAAATCATTCTAAATTTAAGTTTAAAATTCTTAAGAAATGTATTTAAAATATCTTTGTTAAAATAACATTTGTGGCTAAAAAAGTCAAATAATACTAAAATATTTGATTGAATTCTTATAGAGTGCCGATAATTAAAACAGTTCCCGAAAAGGAATTGAAAAATCGTACTAGAAACAAGTATTTTGTACTTGATACACATCTGCTGTTACAATGGCCGTGTTCACCAAAACTAATCAATCAGTAATCATGTATCACAAATTAAAAAATTTTTTATGTTCTTCTGGTGAACGATTTGATGAAATTTTAAGGCAAAATCAAAGAAGTCATTTCCTTTTTTGACAAAGCTTTTAATATTTATTTAAAAAATGCAAAACAATTTGGCGCAAAATGCTTAATGAAATGGGAATCAACACAGCAAAAGGACAGATTTTAAATAAAAGATGATATGTTGCATTAATAGATAATTAAGCCAATTTTGTATGCGCATTTAATATTTTATATAAGAAAGTTTAAAGCACTTTTCCCAGCCATTTTCGTTTCAAATACGCAGTGTCCAACGTCTTCTTTGTATTTTTTAAATGCAAACCAAAATAACATGAAAATAGTGGTTTCCTCATTAATTTTGTTGCTTTTCATTTCAAATCTAGTGTTCTTTTGATTACGATTTTTGATTTATCGATAACACAGCATCACAATCAGAAAATTTCAGCGTACTATTTTGGTGATGAATTTTCAGTCATGATAATCATAAAATTTTGAAATCATGATTGCTAATCCCTGCCGTTCACCAGAATAATCATACAAATTTCATCGACATTCTGGTGAACACGGCCAATGCCTTGCGAAGAGTGAGAATACCCCGCTTGTGGCCACTTGGCTACGGGGTATTTGCAACTAGCGAAGTTCAAAGGTGCAAATGCGTTTTGTCTGTTTGGTTTGTCTCGTTGCTCGTTGTTGTTGGCCAGGCCAAAACGGAGCTTTGTTAGCCCGAAGTCGATGGCCTGTCAAAGCGATGTCGGCACAGTAGCCAACTTGGCCAAAACGATCCCTATAGACGAGGCTTTGACTTGATTCTTCCCCTCTCCCCTCATTCACTCTCCTCTATCTGTCTCTGTCTCTGTCTGTGACTGTGACTGTCTTCCGTCTGCTTCGGGAGGAGGTCGGATCTCTGTCTCTGTGTCGCAGTCTCAGAGTCTGCAACTGTGTTGCACTGGAAGCCAAGTCGTTGGCTGTTCCGCTCATTTGTTTGATCATTTGCTCGGACAATGGCAGCGCGTGAATTTATGCAGTGGTAAAGCTAAACTTGATCCAGGCAGCACTTTAAACCTAGAGATGGACGCGTGACTCGAGACACGTGACACGACACACAATACGAACTGAAAATTGATAATCCTTAAAATATGCTATGTATTTCTTAATTATAACAATATAAGTGTTATCTTCCTGTCAATGCATTCATCGTCTCGATATCACTTCAAGTGTATTCATTCTCATCTCATTTTCACTTTGAGTTCATTTCATGTGCTTGTGCTTTTATTTATCTTTCCATCTCTCTATCAATCTTGCATTCATTTCTCTTCTCATCTTTGTTCCAAGTTCATTCCACATTCTAGAGTTCATTTTTTCATTGCATCCAATATTCATTTCCTGCTCCTGTTTCGTATTTAGCTCGGATTCATTTGTCTTCTTTTCTCTCTTTCATCTTGTGTGCATTTCGCATAACTTCGTTCATTTCCAGTTTATCTCAAGCTCACCTTTCATTTCCATTTAATTTGGGCTCGTCAGATGCTCATTTTGAGAGAGTATTCACCTTTTGTTCATTTAGTATTCATCTTCTACGAATATTGTCTTTCTGTCGTCTTCATTTTATTTATTGATTCATGTTCATTTCGTTTTCATATCATACTCAATTCATTGCCATTCATTTTTTTTTATCTCATACTCATCTTGTGTTCCTGATGCAGTGTTCTCAATTTGTCCTTTTTGCGGACAGATCTATCCGTTTTGAAACTGAGATTTTTGAAAAAATTCTAAATCGTCGCGTATCCGGAAAAAATGCCTTTTTTAATGTATTATCTTTATCCTTTAGTCATCCTTTTTTTATTGTTCTAAGTCGCTCATAGAATATATCAAATACAACTATGTGTCATCTAATATATTATTTTCGGATCGTCGAATAACTTAGAAATTTAAATTTCCTGTGTAAAATGTTTTACTGTCCAATAAAGAGCTAACACTTTAAATATTGAGGTTACTTTTTAAAGCTATGATATTATTAAATGAATTATTATTATATGTTTTAATAAGAAAACATTGTTTGTCCAGATTTTCTGTCCGTTTTCTGAAATTTTGTTGGGTTTAACCGACCTTTTTTTGTGTAAAGGCGTTGGCAACACTGTCCTGATGTCTTCCTCTTTCATATTCATATCGAATTCATTACGTCTTCATTTGAACTTCATTTCATGTTCATCTTCAGCTCATCTCAAATTTACTTCAGTTTGTTTCATATTAATTTCCAATTAATTTCGTCTTCTCGACTTTATTTCGTTTTCATTTGTAGTTAATAATTTCATTAGTTTATTTCGTTTTCATTTCCAATTTTTATCGCATATTATATATTTCTCCTGCTCATCTCGTCTTCATATGAAGTCCATCTCGTGTTCTTTTTTGCCATCTCTAGCGCAGAGTCCAGTCGATAGTCTTCTGGTCGTTGGGATTTGTTAGTTGATCGCCTGTGGCTCTTGATCTTATGCAATGCCCTGCGGGGTCAGGTCTCGGGTTGCATTGCCCCAAACGTACACAGAGACTGAGAAAGACGCCGAAAGGGAAAAGCATATAGAAAAAGAGAGAGAGAGAGAGACACTGACACATTTCTGTTATTCACATTTTTTTTTAATTTGTTGTTTTTTTTTCGGATTGCAGGTCAGAGATTTGGTGGAGAAATGCACATGCCCCTCACAGTTTCCCATGGTTCGCGTCTCCGAGGGCAAATATCGAATTGGCGACACCAAAGTCCTCATCTTTGTGCGCGTAAGTTGAAGCAAAAAAAATGGCAAACTCCCTATTTATTTCTCAGCGAACATTGATTTTATTTTTCTATTTTTTTTTTTTTTTCAATTTGTAGATTCTAAGATCCCATGTGATGGTGCGTGTGGGCGGCGGTTGGGATACGCTCTCGCATTATCTGGACAAGCATGATCCTTGCCGTTGCCGTGCCCAGCATCGCAGCTCCATACAGGCTCGTCTGATGCCCAGGAACAGCAGTAATAGCAGCAACAACTCCCAATCCGGCAGCGGCGGCATCGAGCTGCACAATGCGCAGGTGATATACGAACGGTGAGTCTAAATCTAAATACCTAAAAAAAGTGAAATAAAACTTAAGGCTGTGACAAAAAAAGGTGACAAGTTTCAGCTCCATTTGCGCCACTTGAAATGGGGGACAGGGATGGGGAAGCATGCATTAAGTTGTTATCGCCACGCTAATTGCATGCATAAAGCCGGATAATGATGATGGTCTGTGGAGACATTGACTTAAACAGATGGCCACTTGAGTGCTCCATTAGTAGCTCCACTACGCAGAAAAGAGGGAGACGAGGCGTCGTTTAAATGCATTCACTTATTCATTGACTGCACTGTTGAATATAGAACATTAAATACTCGTTGTTGAGGAACAGCTTGCCAACTTCATTTCACATCCATATGAACAAACAAATCGCAGAGAATCGCAAACATTTAATATATGAACTTCTCATACAGTTGGTTTGAATTTTTAGCAAATTTTGAAAACCTCCTCAAATTAAGGCGGTCATAAAAATTTCATTAAAACCAGATAATTAACTCGTATCAAGGACTCATTTCATTTTATTTCTATCAATATTATACAGGCATGCCACAAAAAACACTAGTGGAAGTGATTTCAGAAAAAAGCAATTCCACTTCGAAAATTTCTCCGTGCCACAGAAATTCGTGTGATTTAGGTTTTTAAGCATGTTCATCAACCTTTTCGTACTAGGCTGCTAGGGTTGGCCCCTTCTCAGATTAAATTTCCCAAGGGTTTGTTTAGCAATTTTTGTAAGTTTATTATTGCTGAAAAGTAGGTTTTTATTTTATTTCTTCTTTAATTTATATTATTTAATTTATTTATTTAATAATTTATATTGTATAGCCTAAAAAAATTTAAAAGTTATTGGCGCGACAAACAATGAAAGTTACTTGACGACTCTAAATTTTAAAATTCGGACAAAAAATGTGACATTGTTCTCATGGCATCGGGCGCCAGTGGATTGAGCGATGATTTCGTTTCACCAAAAATTGTGCAGGTGATTGAGACTGTGGCACGGAGAAATGAAATTGACGTGAAACTCAAGTGAAAGAGATTTATGTGGCATGCCTGATAGTATTCTTTGCTCTTACTGTTCCATTCCTTACATTTCACAGCATTTCTAACGTTTCATTCCACACGTTCCATTGCATTCATTGCGCTTAATTTAATTCAATTTGATTTCTTTGCACATTTTCCTCATTTATTTGTTATGTGTTCCATTCATGGCAATCCTTTGAGCAATTCAATCCACAGTCTCCATTCCATTTCATTACAGCCGTACCATTGGTTTTATTCCAGCTAATTTCAATACCATTCCATTAATTTAATATATTCTTTTCTATTTCATTCCGTAACTTCGAATTCCTTATTCCAGTCAGTATCATTTTTAAATGAATGTTGCTGAGGCGCAGCCAACTTAACCCTTTAAAACAACTTTAAACGCAGCCTACTTAACAATATTTGAATTTCCACTAAAGACAAATGATCTAATTTCGAAGCTAAAGAAACCTTCAATTGCTCACACTGCAAATAAAATAAGCTCGATTCTGCCATAACTATTTTTAGCAATTCCAACAGCGCAATGACTTAAGATACTCATAGCGGAAATACTTAAAAACTATTGTCAAATATTATCAGTAAACAATAATGACCACAATAATCACTGGTCATAGATTAGTAAAAAGAAATAATAACAATAAAAGTTCTTTAGTTTGTTGATAGTGAGTAGACAATAGAAAAGTGATAGCAAATGGGTTTATAATCGATTTCGAAAGATCTGTTTGATAATGTTTACCAATTGTATTGCCTGAAATGTTATAAAATTCGAGTGGGGAAACAAGAAATATAAATATTGTTGAAGAGAAATAGAATAGCTTAATTTCAATTGGGAATTTGTGTCCACATTTATATTTTTAATCGTCTAATTTTATCATTCCTCCATTTTGCAGCTCACCGCATGCAGCTCGTCGCGTAATCTCAACGGTTGGGAATGGAACTGGCACTGGAACTGGAACTGGCTCCGCATCACCCACAGCTGGCACAGTGGGAGTGGGAACAGTTGGCGTGGGAACAGTCAATAGCAGCTTGTCGCCGAGTGCAATTGCAGGCATCGCTGGCAAACATCGCAGTCGCAGTCCGACGCCGCAGCGCAAGTTTCTCAATCAGACGAACAGTGCCACTGCCACTGGGAACAGTTCGAATATGGAACCAGTGCCTGGGTCACCGCATCTGACCAGACGCAGCATGTCGCCCACTCAGCGTCGCCTGATCAGCGACATGCGAAAAAAGCAAAACTCCCTGGAATCCAAATCGTTGCCGAACTCAGAGGAGGCAGCAGGAGTTGCAATTGGAACTGGAACTGGAACGGGAACACAGCCAGAGCAGAGTAGCAAATTTGAGAACATCAGCGACAACGGTAGCGAAATCAGCGATGAAGGTTATCGCAGTCTCGGAGTCATCCAATCGACGGCCCAGAAACGCGAGTCTCTCCACAGTCAGGCCTCCATCGAGGACGCTGAAAGCAATGGTGAGTCCCCTTTTTCACTAGGCCTAGGTAAATTGTGTTTAGAGGTTATTATTGAAAACTTAACAATAACTGATAGTAATTAATCTCTTTGAACTAAGGACGCTTTTTAAACATTTTTTTGCACCTATCAATTTACCTGTATTTCGATTTTACAAGTTTAAATAAAAATAAAATAGAATTTCTTTTTTTAAATCTTTTTTAAAATTGAAAAATAACTTTTAAAACCATATCTAAAAAAAAATAAAATTTTAATTTTAAGAAATATGTATTTTTTTAGCTGAGGTCAAAAATTGTGCTTCAAATTCTTTGTAAAATTTTTAATAATGCAGAACAATATTTAAAAATCAGATACCGCAAATAATGGATATTGATATTTGTTACATCAAGAAATCGATGACTAGAATACATATGTATGGGCATTTCCAGAAAAAGGTCCACCACGACGAAAAACGTAAAATTTATCAAAAACTCACATCTTGTGCAATTTTCTACCAAAAATGTATTCAAGTTATTTATTTAAGCAATATACGCTTGAAGAAATTCAATAGGATGAACATATAGATTCTACATTGAAACAAATTCACTTTTTCCATATTTTTGCCCATTTTCTTAAGAATTGACTACCAAAATGGACCGTTTGTATTCTATCGATTATACTAATTAAGATAGTAAGATTGTAACATGAACCATTTTAATTCTTAAAAATATATTGAAAGTTTAATTTAAAACAAGTTTTACAAGTTGTTTTCGATGCATCGAATAAAATTTGATGAACAAATTCTTGGCACAAACAAGGTGGAAATCTTGTCACGTTTGCGATACTTGTAAAATAAATATAATGATAGTAACAACATATCAACATTATTTCCAAAATGGAAAACTACTATACATTATTTTATTATGGTTTAAGAGTATTTTCTTCCAATACTCGCCAAATTTCGCAGACTTTTGCATTTGTCAAGACGAAGTCAAACATGACTTCCATTTTTCGTCGCGTTCGCGATGCATTGTTTTCTACAAATTATTCGAAAACGACAAGACTTCAAAGCTTGTCTCTTATCATAAAAATAGCGTTGATAAAATGCATTTAACACGTGAGAAAACAGCTTTGAAAATGTCAACTTTTGCCATTGTTCTCGATCCTGGAAATACCCATATTTATTAAAAATTACATTATAATTAATTATTAAGTTATTTATTTATTAATTTAAAAAATTATTTAACTCGATAATTTTTTTTTGGACGATAAGTCGACAAATTGATTTTTGCTTTGACGATTTTGGCATTTTGATTTAAAACTCGATCCATAATTTGGGTTAACATCACTAATTGGAAGTTTTCACCATTTGCAGCGCGTCTTGATCAAACGTCGAGCGATTCGCAGATCTCGCCCACGGATGAGCCTGAGCCTGAACCGGAGCGGGAGCGAGAGCGAGAGCCGGAAAAGTCCAATGACTCGCTAAAGGGGCATGACAAGGAGCAGGAGGAGGATGAGGATTATGCTGTCTGTGAAATTGATGGGCCGCAGTCTCTGCCAGCTGTGCTGGCGATGCACAAGCAGACGATCAAGCTGCTGGATCAGGCAGCCTACGGGGATCACAACAAGTTCGAGCAGTCGGGCGTGTTCATTACGGACGATGAGATTACAGTGACTACGGAAAGTGCTCAGCCCACTGGCAACAAGGTGTCCGGTCAAGTGCCGAATGGGGCGCCAGCGGGCAGCAAGATTCCCCGATCTCCGCTGGTGCAACGTCGTCGCCGGAGCAGCATTGATAACAGCACTTGCGGTGGCGGCGGCGGAAGTCTCCAGGATCTGAGCACACGTTCCGGATCCTTGGCATTGAGTCGCAAGCAGCCCGTCTATCGATCCGTGCGTCGTCCAGCTGCAGCTGCTCCAGCGGCTCCAGGTGCTGCCATGTCACGTGGCAAGGCATCGCAGCTGCCGCTGGTGCGAGATGTGACCAATACGTGGAGCGGACGCAGTGCAGCAGCCGCTGTGCCGGGCAAGAAACGTCCCACAATCAACACGGAAACATTTGCGCCTCCAGCAGCAGCGACATCCGGATCCGCATCCACATCGCCATCGCCCTTTGATCGCAGCGTCAAGACGCGATCCTCGCAGATCCTGTACGACAGCAATGGGCGACGAGTGCGCGGATGCACCAGCTCATTGACCACATCCCCAGTGAAGAATCATGCCTCGTCGCCGCTGGCCCAGCAGCTGCTCGAGGCGGCCAGCAGTGCCAAGAACGATGCCCAGATTCTGGAGAAGATGAAGACGCTGCTCTCACGCTACGCCGCTGGCAATCAACAGCGGGAGCGACCCGCCGCTCCCAGTGCCAGTCCGGGCAATGGCAAAAAGACGCCCGTCGTCTACGAGGACTTCACCACGGCGTGGGTGCACACTAATGGCAATCCGGAGCGTTCCGAGAGCTGCTCACCGCCCGCAAAGGCGCGTTCCAAGCGCAGCTCGGCCGCCTCCTCCTGCGGGAGCAATCATTCGGCAGCGGGAGCAAGTGCATCCACTGTAATTTCGCCGCGACGGGAGCGTGGCATGTCCAAGATTCCGGCGCCAGTGCGTCATCATACGGAGCTTTATTAACGGCACGTGCGGACGCCCAGCGTCCGGCCGATTGCCACAGCCATGGCCATGGCCAAGACCCGGCTCCGGACCAGGTCAGCAACGGTCAGCAATGTCAAACTTCTTCCGAGTGTAGTCTGAAACAGTAAACTGGAGACGGAGACGGAAATCAAAACGGAGAGGGATAATTATACCGACGGGAAGGAGCAGGAGGGGGAATAGCTGTTAAATTAATCTTAAGGCCAAGCTGGAATTGTCCGTCTGTGTGTGTTTTGTGTGTGTGTGTGTGTATGTGTATGTGAGTGCATGAGTGCGCATGTGTGTGTGTGTTTGAACCAAAACCGTACCGAATCAAAAGCAAACGAAGGGAATGGAACCGTCTCCAAAACAGACCTCAAACAGACATGCATACATACTAATACATACGTATGTATGTATATTTACATTTTCTATAGATCAACAATCTATATCTACATAAATATCTATGCTTAGTATAAATCTAGAAAGCGTAATCAATAAAAATGTAATTCGAACTGCCTCATCAGGTCCCTTAAATAGATAGCAATTTTGATTGGACGTGCCCAGCGACATTCGTCACTATGCCATCAATATAATTTCAACGAGTACTCGTTGCATTTCCGCTACTCGCTAATCGCTACTCGTCACTCTCCAAATGCCACTCGGTAATTAATTTCAGCATTTCAATGAATTATTCCACTTGCTCTCGTTGCATTTATCCAATCTCCACTCGCCAATGGACTCGCTACTTTTAACTGACTATCATTTTTTTCTGCAATCTACTCGTTACTTTCAACTATTCATATTAGAATTTCACACTCGTTGCATTTTTTCACTTTCAACATATGACTTGAGTGTATGTACATTTTCTTATTAAATAACGGCTTGCTACTTTCAACTTAACATATTACTGGCATTTTAACGAGTCACTCGTCACTCGTTAGCTACCGCTCGTTGCTTTCATCAGATCATCATATCATTTAATCGCATCGTTTATACTCGCATTCGTTGCATTTATCTACCTGTTATTCGGCACTCGCTAAGTGGCACTCGTTACTTTAATGTGGCGATTGTGACAACTGTTTTTGGGTGCGACGATCAAATTGCGCTAAGTGAAACAAACATTTACAATCCAAATTGAGACTTTCAACTAAATTTTAAAAAAAATTTCAGCTGTAATCTGTTTTTTTTTTTTTTTTTGTTTAATAGAACTAAGAAGTAAAAGATGAAGAATAGTAAAGAATAGTAAAGAGATGTAGATGAAGAAAGGAAAACATTTTAAGATTTATGCATAAGTGTCGTGATAGAACTTAGTAGAACCCCTCAAAGTCCCCTCCCTATAAAGGAAAGCGCATAATTTTCTAGAAGTTTTACGATTAGTACACACACACATATGTACATAGATCACGCACACCCATCTACATGAACGTAGTGTATATAGACAAAGAAGAAGAGAGAGTGCGTGTGTGTGTGTGTGTATATATGTATGCGTGTGTGTGTGTGTGTAGAAAAGGAAGATTTATTTTTATACACAAGGCAAGCGATAAATGAAATAGCTTTTAACAAAAGAATTCAAATTTTACAGAAGAAAACTAATATACACAATATCGTATGAAATACTATAATATGAGATAATATGAGAGTGTACTACTATATAGTATTTGCAGTAGTTAGGCGACATGGTTCCGATCAGAGCGTAGAACAAAACGAATTTGGTGCTTTACTTAGGTCAAGGCAAGCACACACAATACAGTACTATATATATCTTGTTCGATTTATATACATATTTCGATTCCCCATTTTACTACAAAATGAGAGAAGCATTCATTGACAAGCGTCACAAATTTTCGAATCTAAAAAACTTACTTATATAAACGATACTATATACTACTACCTATATCGAATCCCTTAACCTAACAATACATACATATACATATATACCTACATACAGTTATCATTTGACAACAAGAAAGAAGGAGAGAAAAACATTAGCTTAATTTAACTGCCCGATGCAGAACTAAACAAATGATATATACTTATATAAATAATTTGGTTTTTTTAAATGTTTTTTTTATTATTATTATAAAGGTTTAAAAAATATTTAGTACGTCGTACCTTTAAAAAGATATATGTATATATACATATATATATATCGTATGTGTTTTGTTTAATATTTGTTGGAATCGGCCTTAATCTTCAATCTTGACGAGTTCTGTTCGATGTTTGTTAAATGATTTGAGTCAAGTGTAAAACCAAACATACATAATTATACTACAATTAAACACACATATTCTCTCTCTATATATAAAAATATATGAATGGAGGGTCCTGGCTCCTAACTATGCTAATTTACAATTATTACGAAACATATACAGACATATATATAGATCCAATCAAAAATAATCATTTCAGCAAAAAAAAGTGGGCAATTTAATTGTTTACAACACACGCACATACGAAATAACAGCAATTGCATAATTAACTATAATTAAAAAACAACAAAAAAAAAACACAAGTATCTTGCAGATACAAAAACTTCTCCCTATATTTCTCTCAATATAAATTTTCTCTATATTTATATTGTTTCTTTGTTATTTTTGGGGAAATTGATAAAAATGAAAAACATATATAAAAATGTATTTAAAATACAATTAATTAATATTAAATCATTTAAAAGCAAACTAACTATTAAAAATGGAATAGATTACATACTTATGTATTGCAAACAACATTATTGATTTTAATCACAAGAATTTAATACCAATAAATACGATATATGCTATAACTATGCAGTTGTCAACATTATTATATATGTATATATGGAGATAGCCTCATCTTTTTTCAGCTCCTAAATCTGGTTAAATTAGCAAAAGCAGCAAAGTCACCTGCTTAATTATAGAAATGGAGATATTAATGTACGATATATGTATGCATCTCGTTGTGGCTGGCTGAAAATTTGTGTAACGAGTTGCCAACGTGCACACCTGTCGTCAAGGTAAATTAGCGGAGTACATCTAATTAAATATAATC
Organism: Drosophila limbata; assembly: GCA_963924055.1. Taxonomy (NCBI): domain Eukaryota; kingdom Metazoa; phylum Arthropoda; class Insecta; order Diptera; family Drosophilidae; genus Drosophila; species Drosophila limbata. The sequence continues at coordinate 21,783,140 of OZ001351.1, forward strand.
AGACATATTTCATTCTCAGTGTTCTGACAGCTAATAAATGCTGCAAATTCAAATATACGTTAGCGCGCCGATTTCAAATGTTACGTGTCATAGCAGCGACCTTTTCGTTAATCGCAAATTCGATAATTGTTGCTATCGATTGGCGAACGCAAAATTATATTTTGTAAAAAACGGTTTCTTTTTTTTAATTTTATTTTAAACTTATGGAATTTCGTGCGACCATCGAACAAACGAACATACGGAATATATGCACATATAATCAATATGTATTATTCATTAAGTCCTTTACATTCTGACAATCAATCACATCATTACCTTATAAATTGTCGAGATTGCCGAGACCGCCGCCAACCTCTGGGCCGAAACGTGCTTTTTCCTGGCTCTCGGTCCAGGCCTTGGCAATGACCTGTTTTGTTTTTGAATCGCCACTGTTGTACATTTTCTTCATAATATTAACTAGAGCCTCCTCAGGATTAGCATTATCTTTAGCCATTTCGTTGTGCTGCTTTTGCTTTAAGCGCTTCTGTATTGACGTCAGGACATCCCAGTTTTGTCCCTCCTCGGTCTTTTTCAAGTATATGGCAACCATGTCGGTCTTCAATTTTCGATAGCTCTTCTCAGCATCGATAGCAAAAAGCAGATTGTTGACCATCAGTCCATAATCTTTGCCATTCAGATCGCGCACGTGGAGCTTCATAGAGTTCTCCGTGTAGTCGACTGTGACAGCCTCCTCTGAGCAATTTTGTACGCCATTTAATGTGATGAATAGTTTCACAAATTTGGCACTTTGGTCCCAGCCATAGTCGGTCAGCTCGTGCAGATATCTGCAACGCAATAAATCAAACAAGGAGAGAAATATATCATCTAGATTCTAGAAGCATCGATCTTAACACTTACCTTTTGGAATCGCCGCCAACAGTGCCAGCTGCTTGACGTTCAGCAGCAAGTCGTGCCTTTATCTCCAAATTGACAATTTCACGTTCCACTTCTGCTTTAGCCTGGGTCAGAACGCCCTTAACACGCCCACTTTTTGCCTGCTCCAACAACGCGGTGAACTCGCCGGCATCGGCTTTGAGCTACTTTTCATACAATTATAAAGTATATAAAGCACATGCATCTTGAATACTGGTAACTTGCACCCACCTGTTCCAGGGACATTGTTTTGTAGTTGATTAAATTTATTTGGAGCCAAAAATATGGTTTATTTTGCTTCGCTCTGCAGAAATTTCGAGCAACAATGACGCCTAGGGTTGTTGGTATAATATTGATATATCGATATATCGATAGATATATTTTGGCGATATAATTGTGCGATATTATCGTGCGCTATTTTTACCAGCTTTTTTATTTTTGCCGCCACTTTTCTTCACGAAACGAAAAGACTACAAATTTTTCGGGTATAATAATCGACACTACATCTAAGTGCCAATTTTGCATTAAAATAATAAACATTAGTGGTAGCATGACTAATTTAGGGTGGAAAAACGGTTAATTTAAGATCGCGCCCAGATATTTATATCATCGATATTATCGATATTTCTTAGTTAAAAAAATTAAGAAAAAAATTTTTTTTTTCATATCAAAACAGCTGTAATGACACTGGCTAGAGAGGAAAGTTTTGTATCGAATTAAGTTCTATTGAACTATTCCCTTAATGCAGATCGCTGTTGTTTTTCTCGTTCGTTTCGTACTTTTAAGTCCCTTGTGCGAATATTTTCGCAAACAGACAAAAGGTGGCGCTATGTAGTGGAACAAGTTACATGAACTCGTAAATCTTCATTTCGATTTATATTTACATTTGTTTTAAATTGCGCGCCCAATTGTAATTCTATCAAAATCTAAAATTTCAACGACTACATCACAACTTGTTCAGGGCGAAGAGCGTGCGACAGTTTCATTTTATTTCATTAAGGAAACAAATTAAACTATGAGAAGTATATAGACAACGAGATCTAGTTCATTGTGCTAATTGAATATAACGGTGCTTTTCCAAGTCGAATCTTTCAATGTCAATGTATTTGTGCTTTTTGCACAAACCGTCCGCGAATCATTGTGAAGAGAGATTAATGTGTATTATATGTGTTTAAAATGAGTCTACAAGACGAAAGCTTCCCCGCAGACGAGCTCTTCGACAATTTAGACGCGACCACAGCTAACAGAAACCGAAGCCTTCAGCGACAATTCTGCTTACGTCTAGAGCTCCCCGGGACGGAAGAATATCAGGAGAATGAGTCGCCATTTTTAAACAGCGACTGCTCTGAGGAAACTTGTGCCAGCGATCCAGTTGGTCTTGAGCGTGATCATGAGGAGGAGGCCAAAAATGGTAAACGCATCTTCAAATTTGATTCACTTCAAGTCGATTTGATAAAAAGGAATTTACAGGTTCAATAGGCAATAATGATGGCATAGAGAGTGGGCACGGTCATGCACAAAATGCGCAATTGGGCAGTGCGCGGAGCAGCAAAGCGGTTTCCTATCAGGACATTCATTCGGCGTATACGAAGCGTCGATATAAGCACGTGACCAGCAAAGTGAAAAAATATATTGCCGAAATGGATGGTAAGGAACAGCAGCGTGGCAATGCTGCAGGCGCATTTCAGCGCCATCGCTCAATGCCAGAAACTTTGACGCCACGAGACAATGGCGAGGACCAACGCAAGTTGATCAATGAGTCCTTATCGACGGCAAACAGCAGCGAAACAAACACAAATACACGCGATGAAAGCTACGAGCGTCTTTTAAGCGAAAAAGAGTCACATATCGACTATTTAGAGTCAAAGCTTTACAAGAAAATCGACGAAAACATCGTTTTGAGAAAGAACTTTGATGCTGTACGCGATGAGTTAATCGAATACAAGGACAAGCTAAAGCGACAAACATCAGTAGCAGCTGGGAATAATACACTTGGCCACTCTTTGTACAGCTTGATGTACTATCCTCCGGCATTGGCCACAGAGAGCGAGAGCGAAAGAGTGGCAAAGGCCACACAAACAGATCTGGCATTGACCACAGCACACTTGTCTCACCTATCCGATCTGTCGGACATGCCTGCCATCGCCGCCAATGCGACGCCACACCCGAATGCAAATCTCAACGATATCACATATGACAGCCGCGATGGATCAATTGAAATACCATTGCTCAGTGTTCGTCCCGAGCCCAACAAATCCACCAAAATGGGCGGCAATCTGAAGCCGATTTTATTAAACTTTAGCAACGATTGCTCCGTGGTGGATGGCAATGGCAATGCTATAATTATTGGTTAGTCAATTGTCAAACTCCGACTTTTCGTATACCATATACATACATACATACCATTCATCAATTACAGCTGAAGGCAATGCTGGCGTTAACTCACAACCGAGCAGCTCCAATCGGATTACCACCAACAATTCGGGCAGCAGTCATCCTAGCAGCAACGACTCCGCCATCGAGATTGAGGGACACGAGCTGCGATCACCGCAACCCCGTTATCGTGGCCAGACAATCAACTATGGACCAGTGGGAGATTGGGGTCGTCGCCGGGATTTTATTTACATCGACAAGCACAACAATCGCGTCATCGAGCTGGTCCCATTGAATCCAGCCACGGGCAACTCCAATGCCGACAGCAGCAACAACACAAGCACTCAGAGCCAATCCTTTGCCTTTCTGCAATACTCGGCCACTGCTCAAGTTGGCCGAAGAAAGAAGTCGCTGGCCTCGCGCATGTTGAGCATCTTTGGGCCGTGTGCACGTTGCGACGATCCCAATCAGACAATGGATGCCACCAATGCCACGTATACGGTTGGAGTTCCCCTTTTAGGCAACGATTCCGATCGTGTCTAATTCATAATATGAAATATGTACTTATTTGTTATGCCGTTCAATGTTCACGCAGGCGTCGGCAATGCTCGCGGTTTTATTTCTCCTTTTTTTTTGTATTTTTATGTTTAGTATGCTCCGTGCTTAAGTATTTATGCATGTATTTAATTTTTGTCGGTATGCATTTTAGTCCTAGTTAAGTCCCAGTTAAATTATTTATTGTATTCATCCATTTGTTCATTATACATATAAATAATCATTATCAAAATCAAACAGCTTTTGAATATCAATTTAAGTTATCGATAAGTGGCCCCAACCACAATTTATCGAACGCAGCCGTCGCTGGTGATGTCCAGCGATTAGAGTTGGGATTTTTAGTTCAATTTGCTGAATAAGTTCAATCGTTCATTTTTCATTCGTGAACTAAGTCAGTCGTCAGTGTTTTAAGTTGTTAATTAGAATAGACGACAAATGTCAAATTTTTTAGTATTATCTTTTAATTTTTTGGGTTATACCTATATCTTGGCTTATTGAAAATGAGCAAAATGAGTAAATTGTTTTTTTATTTTGGGTTTAAGTAACCTTTCACATTGTTCAAAACTTAAAAATATCTGAAACTGAAGCATTCTTACATGTAAATAACGAAGAAATTAAATCCAATCGCGGAACTCCATGTATATAATTCTAACTGTATTTCTCTAAGAAATTTAAAATTTCTTTTTAAAGAAATTACCGACCAGCTGCGAAATGAACGATTTAGTTCATGATTGACTGAATAAGTTCATTCGTTCATCTTAATGACCCGTTCATTTGAACTTCTTCAGAACGAAACGAAACAACTCTACATCTAGGGTTGTCGAATATTTTTAAAATATCGAATCGATGATATTTTCTATTTTAAAAAAATATCAAAATGATATTTAATATATCATTTTAAAATACCGATATATTGATATATTTTGATATTTTTTTTTTTTACCTTTAAAAAAAAAAAAAAAAGTAATATGCCCCACAATAAAAAGAGATAGTCTTATTTATCACACATAACAATACATATCATAAAAATACAGTCCATTTCAGTATATATTTCCATATATATTTTTCATAATATATTTTTTTCATAGGCACTGAACTCCCTGGTGTAATTAGATACCTGAGGGCGAGTGTAGACAGTCCCGGCATGGCCGCCTTATGCGAATTCCAGAATATCATGGGATTACTTTGCCATGATTGCTAAGGTACTAAGGTACAACTTAAGCTCACTGTGATCCGAATTATGCATTGACAGGCCTTTAAAAATTTACCTATAATGGGTTCAAAAATTTCATAAAATATCATAAAAAAATATCGCATATTTGATATATCGACAAATCTAATATCGCGATATAAATATATCATTTTTTATAAAAAAATATCGATATATTGATATTTTGATATATTTTCAACAACCCTATCTACATCGCAGAGTAAATAAACTTGGTGTATGGGTCGCATTTAATTAGATAATTCGGAAAGTGCGGCGGCTGACTGACTAGTGCTCCAGCTGATATTCGCCAACATCGTGGTTCGCTCCCCATATGTGACGTATAAAGTCGGCGATTGGCAGCGGGTGCGGTAGCGGTAGCGGCAGCGGCAGAAGAGACAGAGACAAAAAAAACGACAAGAACAACACAGCAGAAACCGAATCGAAATCGAGAAAAAAGCAAAAAAGAAAAAAAGTAAGCGGTTGGAAATTCGACTGTGAAAGCTGTGAAAAGCAAAACAGAGCGGTCTGTGCGTCAGTTTCGTTTGGCAGAAACAAACAAATTTAAATCAAACAATTTCTTTTTCAAGTTCGGTCAAAATTTTCAGTATTTATAGACTAAAAACTCTTCACCTCCAAATATCTCAAGAGGGTGGTTATAAAACACGACGCCACAACAATAACAAAATACAAAAAAAAAAGGCTAGAGAGCATCGTAATCTTGAGGGGAAGAGTCAACAACCGGAATAAACCGGACAACGAAAACCTAAATACCCCAACTCCATCCGGTTTGCATACTTTGCTCAGGCCGATGCAGCCCTTAGTTACTCCAACGACTCCTGGAATATGGATAAGCACATCAATTCTGCATCCGGCTGCTACGACTTCAACACGGTCGTAGCGGCAGCTCCAACTTCAAAGCACTATTCACACGTCCAGAGGCAAAACAACAATAAGCCAAAGCAACAGCAGCATCTTAACAATACAACAACAACAACAACAGCATCTCGAGGCAATTCTAGTCCCAAATTGGCAGCCACATTTCAGGGCATGAGTGTCAATGTGGTTCAGAGCGCCAGCAGCGGCGTCCACTCCTGGCCAATAGCGCGTCAGGACGAGAAGTCGATGCAAACTACAAATGCAGCTTCAGTTTCAGCTGCTCGCAGCAAGCAAGTTCCAATGATGCTGCACAAGCAGCACAGCAACAACAACAACAACAGCAATGCTGTGAAGCTCCAAAAACTGCCGGCAGCCATAGAACAGCAACAACAAAATGCTGGGATGAACGCGGGCATCAGGACGAAGCCGCGCAACAAAAGCGAAGGTAGGAAGCAACCATTTTGATTTTTGCGTCTCTTTATTTCTTATTTCCTATGACAGCACTGATTGTTTTGAGTGTGTGTGTTGTGTGTGATTGTATGTGTCTTTCAAATCTATTTTTGTTCACAACTTTCGTTGTACTTGCAAACCAGTGCTGGCAACTTTTAAGAAGCCAGAAAAGGGGCTTTTGTTGGGTTGATGGATGAAAAAAGCTAAATTTTCCAACCAAATAGCTGATGTTTATTTCACTTAGTTTTTTGTCAATATTGTACTATTTTCTCTTAAAGCCAATTTATTTTTCAAGAGCTATTACTAGTTTTGTGTTTCTTTGCTGAAATCCGTCTTGCGTGCAGATCTTTCAATATTTCAAAAATATTGCATTTACAATAGGGTCAAAATTTATCGCAGCCGGCTTTGAAATTCGGGCTAATTGGTTATGCATTGTATGTATACATACGACTGCTTTGTTGTTCATACGACGCAATCTCACGTTTTATTTCTAAATGTGTAAATATAACGTTCATAATAGGAGTAAAAAAGCGTATAAATAGAAAAATCTTTTGAACGAAAAAAATAAACAAATTTTTCGCTGTTTACAATTCTTCCTATTCCCAGCAAATGGAATTGGAAAAAGGCCAGATTTGACGGGAAAAAGTGTTCGGGCAACACTGTTGGTGATCAAAAAAGAGAGGGAGAGAAAGAGTTCTGCTAGATCTGAAAAAGGCTAAAATTACTTTTGTAATGTAATTATTAACTTTATTTGTACTCTCTCTACCCACAGAGGCCATTGGCGATCTGCTGCAGCGCATTCCGGACATTGGACACATATTCGATGTCCACAGCCGAATTGGCAATGGCACCTTCAGCACCGTCCTGTTGGCGACGCTTAAACGCGAGTCTCATCTGCCAGACAGCATGCGTCGCAAATTTGCAATCAAACACCATATACCCACCAGCCATCCGGATCGAATTATGAAGGAGTTGCAATGCATGACCGATATGGGGTATGTTGAAATTCAAATTCTTCGAAAAAAAGGTTGCGATCCAAACAGATTTCATTATTTGTGTGCAAGTGTGCGTCGATTGCCGCCTTACCGTTAGCAGCGTCACGAACGACGTCAGCTTGTAGCCATGTAGACGACTCTTTCACATTCTACGTTCCTACGTCAATACGTCATTGCAATTTATTTAAGTTGCCATTGCCATTGCCCCAACGTTTATTGCACTTTCACACACGATTCACGTGCCCTGTTCTCTGTTACACCGCGACTATCTATCTCTCTCGCTCTCCTGCTTGTTTTTTTTTTTTTTTTTTTTTTCTTTCATTTGGCTTGCTCGTGTAACGTTTGTTTACACATGTACATATACTCTTGTTTGTGTGTGGAGGCGTTTGCATATCCATAGCTACATCATAAATAATACATCTGTTTGTAAGTATGCATCATGTGCCGGCGGTTGCCACTTAAAAAAATCAGGTTGAGCAAAAAAATAAAATTAGCCAAGTTCACTAAAAAAATCAAAACTTTTTTTTGCATTAAATAAAAAATACTCATAGCTATAACACATAATATTTCCAAATTATTTCACCTTAATCTAGTGATTGTGCAATTAAATAAAAATAAATATGTACTTCAACCTAAATCTATACAAATGAAAAAAAAGTTCCATTGCGCCAACAGGAAAACAGAGCCCGTTTTTGACGCAGAAAACGCCAATTGTTCAACCGTGCATGTGCCATCGTGCCATCATGTTGCGAGGATCTTTTTTAACAAAGAGCGCAGTCACAACAATTTTGACATGTCCTGCAACCCCCCCCCCCCCCCCCCCCCCCACACACACACACAGTAATATTTATCGATTATACAAAGTATCGATAGACGACGTTCTGATTGGATCAGATTAGATAAGTCGCATACAAACAAACATCGCACTAACCCCATGTTTCTTTGTGTGTTTATTGTATGTATTTAGCTAACCGTTTAATTCCGCTTTGAACTGCCTTGAGCAAGGTTATCGTCATTTAAATTGAAGCCCAAATACAAATGCCAGCTGACTTCGATTCCGTTAGGGATTGCTGTCGTTTGTTGTTTTGCATTATTAATGCCTTGCCTCAAGCAACCAACTTATAAATGTGAGACGAAGAACCAGACGACAGCATGACGCTTTGTGCGTGGGCAAAGAATGTGGGCGGCTGATTGGGAGGCACTTAAAATTTGCTGACGGCTGCACATAATATTTGTCCGACCGGCCGGTTAACCGGTGAGCCAGCCAGCTCTCCTTTTTGTCATTCTCTTTCTTTCGGTGCTTTTTCTCTCTCAGCCCTTGTCCTCTCGTGCTGCATGTTTATGTGTATGTCTCTCGCTCGCTCGCTGTGTAAAGTATATCTGCTTGTATATCTTTCTCTATTCGTTCAAGTTGCGCAAATTCCGTTTCCCAATTGCGTCACAGCGTTGATAATTATGACTGGGACTCGGATTGGGTCGTGCGCAATGCTATGTGAATTATCATCGCTGTGACGTCGGCAGACTGTCGACGTGGGCGGCATGGACCTCTTACGTCTTGTGCTTACGTCTTCGCTGGAAGGGCTTAAATAATAATCGGTGAAGTAATCGGAAAAGCCTTAAAGACCCGATTAAGTTGTGGATTAGGTAACTGCTACGTTGCCATGTATGAATTTTGTTCTTTGCTCTTAAAAAAGTAGATTACATGAACTGGCTCGCCGACATTGGGGGAATTTAACAGGTAGTTTTAATCAGTAAATCGCTACTTTACTTGTAATAAATCAGTAATTAGTAACTTGTTGATGGCGTCTCGATTTGTGATTAAATCTGTTCTGAAGGTTCGTGAAAGTTCTATATTCAACTTTGTTAGGTAGCAATTGGTAGAACATTTGTAGAAGAAAAATCTGCTGAATGAAAAAAAAAGCTATTAAGTCTCATAATTGATAATGGAAACTGTAATATGTTCGTGTTGAGTACACCCCATTTTACTCCTTGTTCTTGGACATTTGATTGGGTTCAGAGTCAACTGTGAACTAGTTCTCAAGTTCACTTTTCACCACTTGCAATCTGATCTTAATCTCACTCGCTCTCTCCCTCTCTCTCGTTTTAGTGGCACGGACAACGTGGTGGGCATCCATTGTTGCCTGCGCTGCGAGGCATCGGCGGCTTTTGTGATGCCCTACATGCCACACGACCGCTTCCATGACTTTTATACCAAAATGGATGTGCCGGAGATACGAATGTATATGCGAAATCTACTATTGGCCCTGCGACATGTCCACAAGTTCAACATTATACACCGGGACGTAAAGCCGAGCAACTTTCTGTATAATCGTCGGCAGGGACAGTTTCTGCTTGTGGATTTTGGATTGGCGCAGCATGTGACTGTCTCACAGTCACAGCCGCAATTGCCTGCTCCTGCTCATAGTGCTGCTCAGCAGGATGTGAGAAGGGGCAACATTGTCATTGGCAACAGCAAGCGTCCAAGGGAGCGGGAGTTGTTGACCGCCTCGCAGCAGCAGCAGGCAGGAGCAGGATCTGTAGCTGCAGCAGCGGCAAGAGACACGGATGCCACGTTGGGAGGCGCTGTTAAACGGATGCGGCTGATCGAAGAGACAACATCTGGAAGCAGCTGGAACAAGATGCCCCTAAAGCCGGTCAACGAGATAGCACAGAGCACAAAGGCAAGTATCGAATTGACGCCAGATGATCCCAAGCAAACCATGGCCGATGCCGGCGATGCACTGGCTCAGTCCCAAGTCCAGGCGGAGCAACAGCCGGCGGGCAGCAGCGGCAGCAGCAAGTACAACACAAGTCGAGCAGCTGGTGGGAATGGAAAATGCTTTTGCTTTGCCAATCCCTCCGTTTGCCTCAACTGTCTGATGAAGAAGGAGGTGCATGCGTCGCGAGCTGGCACTCCCGGCTATCGGCCGCCGGAGGTGCTGCTTAAGTATGCGGATCAGACAACAGCAGTGGATGTGTGGGCGGCGGGCGTCATCTTTCTCTCCATAATGTCCTCGGTGTATCCGTTTTTTAAGGCGCCCAACGATTTCGTCGCTCTCGCCGAGATCGTGACCATATTTGGTGATCGGGCCATAAGGAAAACGGCTCTGGCATTGGAGCGAATGGTGACAATCAGTCACAGATCAAAGTCTTTGAATCTTCGCAAGCTGTGCCTGCGCTTCCGTCATCGTTTAATCTTCAGCGATGCGAAAATGATTCGGAAATATGAAACGCCCGATGGCAGATGCGATGTGTGCAAGAACTGTGATCAATACTTTTTCAATTGCCTCTGTGAGGAGAGCGACTATGTGACCGAGCCCCTCGATCCCTATGAATGCTTTCCGGCCAGTGCATATGATCTGCTAGGTCGCCTGCTTGAAATCAATCCACATAATCGCATCAGTGCCGAGGAGGCGCTCAACCATCCATTCTTCACCGAGCTGCCAGAGATGGCACCAGCTGCACCAACAACACCTGTTGTGATGCCGCCACGGAAAGTGGCGACAACAACGACGACGCGCAGGCGCGGCACCAAACCAACTGCAGCAGGAGGAGGAGGAGGAGGCACTGCAACTGCTGCTGGCAACCAACAAACAATGGCATCCGGCGAGCAGCTGCATCCAACACTAAATAAACTGTGAAACTAGTCGAAACTACACTATATCCTGTATATATACACACATAAACACTTTAGAACTTAAACTTTCACCAGTGTCAGGCTTTGTATATATGTATATACATATGTATACAACCACACACACATCATCAACACTGCCCAGTCATCATTCATATTCTGCCCCACTCAACATGGATCCAAGTCTACTCCCTCCCACTAACCCCATAAACACTTGAAAACTGTTTGTTATTATATACTCAAAAGTCCAAAATGCGAATCAGAATTTGATTGGTTTTCGATATCACTAAATGTACACCAAATATATACTTACATAACATTTAAATAATATATATACCTACTATAATGAAATTGTTTTTTTTTTTGTATTTTTAAAATGTATAACAATAGTTTTGGCAACGTATAACAGTATAACACCAGCTAAATACCTATTGTATTATAGAGAATGTATACATGTTGTATAATTCGAATAGTTTTTAATGCATATGTCTGTATATATATAATGACGTATGTGTAGATTAAATCAACTGAGCTGAGAATTACATCATATACTATATACATATACAATATATAACTCTTTATGTGTATATACAAACAAATATATTTATACGATGCTATTTCAAATGAATGTTTTTTGAATTTTAATGGGTTCTTTTGGTGATCGGCATTTATTGAGGGAAACAATTTAAGGGAAAGTTTCTTGAATTGCACTAGCTCCAACTTTTTAGTATAAATTAATTCCACGTAAATTCACTTTCTACCTGTCCTTAACTTAAATGAAAGTCCACTGATACAATTGTTATTGTTTTTGCTTTATATTTCTCAAAACTAACATTATTTTCATCGAATTTACATACATACAAAAATTAAAATTCGTATGCTATTATTTGTTGTCTACGTAACTAAGGATTAAAGCCCTAAAAAACTGTTTTGCAATTTATGTTGCCAATTTTTTAGCTCTCTTTCTGGACACTTTCTTGGATGGCGTTGGCTTCTCATCTGCTGTTTCCTGCTCCATGGTGTTGTCAGCGTCGGTGTTGTCTTCGGGCACTTCAACGACTTTGATTCGTTTGCCAGCGATGACCTCCTCTTTGCTCGGCTGCGTCTCAACGACGCGCTTCTTGGGCTTCTGGAAGCTGCCACGCCCAGCGGCACGTTCGGACTCCTCGATGCTATACGGTTCTGTTTCGAGGGCCTTCATTCGGCGCTTGTGCACTTTGGTGCGGAAATGCTCCTGCATCGATCTGTCATCGATAAAGTACTTGGCACAGTGCACACAGTAGAACTGGGCAAAGCCGGGCTTATCCAAGTCCACATTCTGATTGATCAGCTCGCGGCTGCGCGTGCGCATATCATCGTCGATTTGGTCCAGATCCCTTCGGCGGTTGCGTACACGCCAGCGACGCTGCAGATGCGTGTCGCCATAGTGCATCTTTTTACGCTTCTGTACCATACCCATTTTGAGGTGCTGTTTATTGTATTGTCTTCTCAAACGAAATCAAATAAAATGAGACCCTGTTTTGTTTTGCAGTTCCAACGACTACACGTGTTTTTATTTTGCACAACGTCGCTTGCAGGCCCGACAGTTGATAAGCAGCTCAAAGTGCTAAGTAGAATACTACTAAGAGAGATCGTCGATTAAAGCAAGAATCAAGCAACAAATTCATCTTTTACCCACACAATTGTTTAATAAACAACGTTTCTCCAATTTACTGCGCACAAATAGTTATTAAAACTAAAACTGTTAGGTGCACACTGTAACACTGCTGATAGGGTGTTTAGTATGCACACACTGACGGCACCATCTGTGTACACACTGCACAGCTGTTTATTATTTATATTTATTCATTTGATTTGCAATTGTTATGCTATTATTGGGTGAATTTAATAAAACTAAATAAATATTTTATGCTTTCGAACATAATCTGAGCTTTATTTATATTGTATTCACACTGTGATTACTTCTTATGCTCGCTTCCGATATACTCGATAAAAATGCTATCGACCTAGTCGATTTCAAATCGAGTCGAGTCCCAGCAAAACCATGGAGAGGTGGTTTTTTAATCGTGCGAACAAGTTGTCTGCGGGCAGACGTGCGCATTTTGCTTCCATAAATAGCAGTACGGCAAAAATAAGTAAATAACACGGAATTATAAAATAAACAATAACTTAATTGCAGTGCGATAATGCAACAAAGTAACTCCTAGCTGTTCAATGAAACATATCGAAATACAAACATAAATAAGTGATTAAATAACGATGTCAGTGCACTTTTCTTAACTTCCATTTTTTTTTGTTATAATTTGTGCAAATTGAAAAAATTTCATTTTTGAGGACAACAAACATTTGCAATATTCTTAAGCTGATGATTTTAACCATTTGCAAACAGTCGGTCGTCGTTGTTGTTGTTGCTCTTTGCTGTAGATTGTTCAATTATGCCGTTATGAACGAACAGCTGTTCTGATTGTGCATCTCTGATGTTGCATGCAGGGCAGCTTCCTCCTCAGCATGTGAAAGCTAAGTGTGAATATGACAACTGACATCGTTACTACGATATACTGGCACAGTGCAAACTTGTGTGTGTGTGTGTGCGCGCATGTATGCACATCGGCGTAGCATACATATGAAAACAGTGATTACACTCTCGCAAAATATATCTTTCTTATTGTTTTTGTTTTTACTGACTTCTGTTTCAGCTTTGCACATTCCGTTGAGTTTTTAAACCGGCATTCGCATTCTTATTCGCATTCGCAGTTACAATCACAGTGCAGTAAGTACCCTTATATATACACAATTGCATATGTATAAATATATACACAATAAACAATATGTAATTGTTGCTGTAGTTGCTTATAATACACACTTATCAATAAATAAAAGAACGTGCGAAGCCCTTTTATCAGTGGCTCTTTAATCAGTCCATTTGCCATTTTAACAATTAGCTATATACATAAATGATAGTATATGCATTTATACAAAACATACACACTTAAGCAAGTCACGTGCATCAGTGTTGGTATTTAAATCTTTTTTTTTTTTGTTGCTTTGTGATCGATTTTGATTTCGATTTAGATCGACTCGTGCAATATTTGCAATTGTCTAGCAACTCTGTTGTACCGCTCACTGTGACGCAACACACAGAGGCACTAAAAACAAAAACAACAGCTCCCCCCGAAAACCCCCCATCAATGGTTCCCCAACTCGTTTCGGCTATTCAACTGAACGCACTCACAAACCATGCATATTAAATTGCTCAGTCTCCGACTGTCAGCTGGCTCTCCTGCTCTCTCGCTCTTTCTTTATTGACAGTGTTGCCCAAACAAGTTTACAAATCAAAAGCGATTACAAGTGCATTGCGATGCACACAATAGATCAACAACAATTGCTACAACATTTATAAATGCAAACTTGTAAGATTAAGACCAAATACACAGATCAACAGTGTGATAAATATAACTATGTTTACATACTTAATAGATAAACACAATTATTTAAATTGCATTAAGATTAATACAAATTCACATTCTTTGCTTGCATTTATTTATCGATAATTGAGTGACGCCATCTTTGATTCTCTCATTTCCTTTTCATGCGCGTAAATAATGGCATACTTGAGTTGTCATATCAACGAAAGTTATGAACAAAAATACATACATAATTTACACCTTTAGACTTGCCGTACCAGTATTCACAGTTGCTAATGGCTGCTAATGTATCCAGCTGAAATCGAAAGTCTTTACACAGAAAAGGAGAATGGGAGAAAAGCATAAAATGAATTGCAAAATAAAATCAGGCAGCCAGACAACATTAGCTTGATTTTTGCGACTGTGACGGGAGGAGTGTTGCACAATCGCGGGTCAGCTTCAGTGTTGGCAACGCGATATGCAATTTTCCAATTGGAAACCCCCTAAAACTGCGTAATTATGTAATTAGTTCAGTAGTTTTGTGGCTAAAGTTGAATTTTAGATAATTCCGTCTGTTGATTTGCTGCAAAGTAAAAGTATATCATTATGAATTGAATATTTTTATCATGCTATTATTATTTTTTTATTTTGATCATATTATTTTTTTTTTGTCATATTATTATTATTTTTTTTTTTGTCATGATTAAACTAGTTTCAAAGCAAGTACAACAAATTAATGGTCAGTATGAATTGGAATACAAGTCGCAAGGCAGCTAAGACTACAGGTGCAGAGCCTCGTCTCAAGAAATCAAAAATGGAAATACTACTTGCCGATGAGGTTGATGAGAATCAAGAGAATGATATCCCACAAGAAGTCGTTAATCGTGCCCAGAAATCCTTATCGATGTCAGAGAACAAGCCAGAAGTCTTGGATCCATTCAGTGTATCTTTTCTTAAAATTGTTAAGGACGAAGAGAAGAGGGAAATCATTGAGCTCCATGTCGTGGCAAACACCCTAAAGAATCCTATTGATAAGCAAAGCGCTGGCATTCTGATCACACTGCAGTCGCTGTTTTTCCAACAGCTACCCAAGATGCCCCGTGAATATGTCAGCCGGATGGTGTTCGATCCGAAGCACAAGAACTTGGCCCTTATCAAATTAAAGCAGACGGTTGGCGGCATTTGTTTTCGTTCGTTTCCATCGCAAGGCTTCACTGAGATCGTCTTCTGTGCCGTCTCGATATCGGAGCAAATGAGGGGATATGGCACTCATTTGATGAATCATCTCAAAGATTACGTTGTACCGCGGGGCATCAAGAATTTGTTGACATTTGCCGATTTGAATGCCATTGGGTACTTTAAGAAACAGGGATTTTCCCAAGAAATCCGACTGGCTCGTCCTGTTTACCAGGGATATATCAAAGAGTATAGTGACGCTATTCTAATGCACTGCGAACTGCATCCAAGTATTGTGTATACGGAGTTCACATCGATAGTACAACAGCAAGGCCAAATCCTCAAGGAGATCATACAGGAAAAGCAAACGGGGTCTCAAGATATTCGGCGGGGTCTAACGTGCTTCAAAGAGGGTCTAAGAGCCATTCCCCTTGACGCAATTCCAGGCCTAAGAGAAGCCGGATGGAAGCCACAAATCAATACAAACGCAAATCGCAAAGCGTCCAATAACAATGCCAATAACATTGATGAATTAGTTGATCCGTCAAAGCTCTTGACCGTCTTCACATGCGTCCTTCAGGCTGTGCGTCGTCATCCCTTGGCATCGGCATTTCTAAGTCCCGTCAATGAAATAGATGCCCCCGATTACTATAAGCTAGTGAAATATCCGATGGATCTGACCACAGTTGGACAACGTTTAAGCCGAGGCTATTACAAGACACGTCGCCTGTTCATGGCCGACATGGCTAGAATCTTTTCCAATTGCCGTTTATTCAATGCCATTAATTCCGAGTATTATTGTAAAGCCAACATCTTGGAGCGCTTTTACCAAACCCAGATGCGTCAACTGGGTCTGTGGGACAAGAAAATCAGCGACGATGAATGATAAATCCAAATGAGTCAATAGAATAAACGGATTAGTCTACCATTTAAGTTCTAGTCATCACAGTAATTACTTACAAATAAATAAAGACAAATACATTAAAGTTTCGATATGATGAGATCTTATAATGCATATTTTAAATAAGCTCTAGCTTAGTTATTTCGTTAGCAGCTGGAATTGTGCAGCCAGTTAGGCCAGTTAGAAGTTGAGCTTCAAGGTGAACGTCTATTTAAGCCAGGTTTAAGTTAACTGAAAGGCTGTCAAACCGTTAGTGGCCATAGCTCTTAGCTGGGGTCAAATATACTAGTCTACTTCTGCTTAGAGTTTTGAATTAATATTACTGCACTTGGGTTTAATATGATTGGCCTTATCTTAAGCAACACACACACACACACTGACAGTTGAAATTCCAAAAACCTCAAATACTTTTATTGCGGTTTCTTTGTTAGAGACTCTTGGAATTAGATTGTGTATACTTGTTTGTTGTTATTGTTGTTATTCCGAATAACTTTAGAGACAACGTTACGATCGCTCGCTCTCTGTCTCTCTCTCTCTCTCTCTCCGTTTCTCCTCTCTCTACGCTATTGTGGTTAACCTGGTCAGCTCAGATCGTTACCGGATCCGCAATCATTAATGTAGAACGCGAGCCACAACTCGTTTCTCATTGCGGGTAAATACGTGTTTGCTGATCAGTGATCATACCCCCGGATACTTACAGACTCGCGTGACTATTGCAAAAGCAAGGGAAATAGATAGAGAACAGAGCGAAGAAGAAGCAGCAACGAGCATTTGAATTTCCCAAAAAAAAAGTCATTAAAAAATACACAAAAATCTTTTTGCAATTGCTCCAACGATCGTTGATTAAGTCAACTCGTGTATTTTTTATCTGCGATCGTATATTACACAGAATTGAGACAGCACTTTAGTTAGAGAGAGATAGAAAAGTCAAGAAAATAATAATAATATAGATCAAATCCCATTTGCATCCATTTTTATATCCATTTATGAGTGACCTTTAAAAGACCAAGCTACCCTACTTTTTTTTTTACATGGTTTACTGATTGCATGCACCACAATAAATATATAAAAAACAAAAAAAAAAATAGAACCCGCTTATGCACCTTATCATGGTTGTCTGGCATTCTGATATGCGAACTACAAAACACACAAAAACAAACTGAATTCCCCCGATTGTTATTGTTATTCACTTTTTAGTAAAGCCTGCCCTCCACCCCACAAAAACAGAAACTCAACTCAAGTCTTTCTGGCCCAAGCCGTCAATTTGCGGTAGGCCAGAGTGTGGTTTAGTCCGATAAGCAGTATTATATGATATACAATGTGCATTTTGAGACCTATACGACAGTCGAAAAAGTGAACTAGTGAGTTCAGAACATAAAAATGTTATAGAAAGTTAAAAACCGTTTTGAAAACTGTGAATTTATAACAAAACTCGCTATTATTGCTAGATAATTGGGTATAAAGTCAGTCTAGCAGTTGAAAAGTGTGTATTGAGCTTCTTTGCATAAATAGAATACAAATTTTATAGAAATTTATATTTACTTTTATGCCATAACCTCAAATTTAGCTTTTTGTATATACAGTCAACCGTTCAAAAGGGGTGAATTGAGGAACTATCGATAAGTACATAGTTTACATTTATCATAAGCTTAAAGTTGTCTTTTTTATGGTTATGACATAACCTCAATCGTAAAAATATCACGGACAATGCAAGACAATTAAATAAAGTCCAAGCTTAGACAAGATGCTATCAATTTAAATAGATTGTGTGCAACATAGGCTATCACATAGTTGAGCAGCATCACCAAAACCGCCATCATAATCGATAAGTGAGGTTGGAATGAAGTTGGATGCCTTATCAACTTCCACTTTGAAGGCATTTACGCATTCGCACGCCAAGAAATGTTGGGAATTTTCATTAAAAGTTCATTTGAACTGAACTGCGAGAGGAATGTGTGACCTTTGGGGGAATGAGCATGGAAATGGGAATGGGAATGGGGCTGTGGGTAATATGATGGGTGGGGCGCAAAGTGGGGAAAGTAACGGGTCTCAATCGCATTCAGATTGAGCTGTGCGACGGGTGAAAGGTGCGCTGAATCATTTGAATGATTTACTTTCTAGTTGCCAGCTGTGCACCCGAAAACCCAGTTAAATATTATAATTGTTTTTTTTTTTTTTTTTTTTGGATCTGTTATTGTTCTTTAATTGTTTTGATACAAATTTGGCACTTAACTTTCACCATTCACTGTACAGATAATAAAGGGCCACGATTATTCCAGCGGAGCAATAAATCAAAGTCGAAATGGACGAACATGCTCATGCACATCATCACGCCCCCAATGTCGGTGAGTAGTCTCCCCTGCCCCTTCCCCTGTCCCCAGCTATTCCCTCTTCCAATTCCAATCCAGAAGTAATCTGTAGCTGATGGAAATCTGTTTTCCTGTTTTCGCAGAGCTGATTGATCATTCCTTGCACATGACACATGGCAGCGGTATGGATACGACGACGCTTAATCCACCACTGGTGACGCCTCATGGTGAGGTGGCCATGGACATGAGCATGCATGAACATGCCCACCATCATCACGCCGGCGGCACGGGCACTGGCATGGAGCACATGATGTCCATGGCGGTAAGTCGTTAAAAAAAATACTTCAAAGTAAGGATCTACAAAGTATACTATACATATAATCAGCATTAATAACCGAGTCGATATTCCGAATCCATCTGTATCCCAGATTTAACAGACTTCTATGACTGTGGAGTAGATCAATTACACAATCACAAAAATCCATCACACCCACAATTTTGATGATGGAACGCTTTTTTCCGTGATTCAAAATCACTTCATTATTATCTATTATCCTACAAAACCGCATCAAGGCTGTTTAAAGTTTTTTAAATCAACTCAAGCTACTAAAAATAAGCAATATTGTGTTTATGGTTTTTTTTTTTTCTCTATGGGCTAATCCTGAGTTGCGAACGTTACATTCGCACATTTTCTTGTTTAAACTGATATAGCTCGCGTTCAGATTGGCAAAATTAAATGAAATGTTCTGGGAAATGCATTTCATTGGGAGTACTCTTAAAACAAATTTAAGATAAAAGCCTTACTGTTTTTGAAAAAAAATAAGGCTTGCTGAAAGTTCCGTTGCGGCCGTTACAAAGAATGGAAGTCGATTTGAGGTTAACGTGCATTTTCACATGTATTAGCGAATTTTGCATAATATACAAATAATATCCAAATACAAAAAATTAAGTGGAATATATGACCATATTAATATAGCATCAAAAATAAAGATAAGTAGTCTCGTTAATAGAAAATCTTAGTTTTTGTCTGTTGCGGACGTTACACTTTTTACACACACACTTTTTTTTCTTCAAATTATTAATATATATTAAATATCCTTTTTTTTACAAGAATTATTAAAATTAAGAGCCAAAAAGAGGAATCTATTGATAAGACTCGGCCATGAACAACAAAACCGCCGTTAAACCTTTTTGATATTGTAATTTGAAGCCTGAAAATGTATTTTATTATAACAAACAACAACTATTAATAAAAAAAAAAAAAACATGCAGATTTTTGAAAACTTAAGTTTTCGCCCTGGATTTCAATATTTTCGAATTAGCCCATATGCAAACAAGTTTATTTGAGCACTCCGCATGCTACTTAAAGCGCTTTCGTGTCAGGGCAAAAGTGTTTATCGTAAGGGCTTAAAATGCATAGGAAAAATAAATATTTATCTAAACTGTGTAACGGGTATCTTATAGTCGGGGTCTCGTTCTAATTTGTTATGCACAGATTTCAGTTAAAATATGAACAGATCTGAGCAAAATGTTTGATTTTTAAAATATCAATATTAACCAATTTTTTTCTTAAGCAAACGTAGAGATTGCCAGCTAAAATGCAAGGGATAAAATACAGGACAATTGTATCTTTATCTCACATTTCCTGTCTATGCAAAACGTACAAAAACAAATTTAAAGTACTCTAAATACTCTACATACAATGACGAATGAATGAATTTGTTATGCTTTATACAGTTCCACTTCGGTTACAATGAGACCATTCTATTCTCCTGGTGGCACATCGAGACGGTGGCGGGTCTCGTTGGCTCCATGATAGCGATCTTCCTGTTGGCGCTGCTCTATGAGGGCCTCAAATACTATCGCGAGTATCTGTTCTGGAAGACATACAATCTGCTCGAGTATCGGCCGGTAACGGGACCACAACGCAATCCAGAGGCGCCACGTCTTCCGCCACCAGCCGCCGCAGCGCCGTCGCCCGTGCAGTGAGTATTTCTTTGATCTTTCACTGCTCCTTCACGTTGCATGCTGTATTCGTTTCGATTTAGTCCTTGGCCTGCGCCTGCGCCTTGTGCTGTCTTCTGTGTAAATATTATTTCTAATGCTTTCTTTTATCACATTTTTTTCTTTCTCTCGTTTTCGTTTTCGTTGCCGTTTACGTTAAATATCGTCTCTTGTGTGTATCCATTCGCCAAAATAAAACAAAACCAAAAACGCTTTTCCTTCAACATCATCATCAAAAAATGTAAATTATTCACATCACTATCTTGTTTATTATTCAACATTCGACTGTACAAAAATCCAAAAATGAAATAATCAAATAATTATAATTCTATTATGATTGGTGTAAAAATGCCAAAACCAAACTAAAATCGCAATACGTTTGCAAATTGATAACGATAACGATAACAATTTGATACTGATCTCCCTCCCCTCCTCCATCTGTATTCGTACACACGCAACCGTTACCTGTTTCCTGTAAACCGTTAACTGTGCCCACGCCAAAATAAATCATTTCCTCAGATATGTTGGCGAAGTTGTGCACAAGCAACCGTAAGTATCCCAAGAGTCCTCCAACTGTACCGCATTCTACTTGTAGTAATATCTTATATTCATATGATATTATTAAAAAGCACATTTTAAGTTAAGTGTTTTCGTCGCGACGCTGATTTATTGGCCATGACAAATTGGAGCTAATTAGGCGCCACCTGTTGCCCGATATCCGATACTTGGTGTAATCGATTACACAGACAGCCGCCAATTGTGCCCCTTGAATAACAATTAGGAACTAATTACATACACAGATATTAACTGCACTCCTAGCGGAACAAACAAATGATGCACATAATTAATGTTGTTCTATAATATTGTGAATAGAAGTAGCTGTAGAATTATTAGATACACACTAATGTATAAAAATAATTTAAATATCTTAACACCATGCACATATTAATTAAGAAGACTGAATGACAGCCTTGGTATAAACAGTAACTGTCATATCTTTCAACGTAACTTTACGGAGAGCAGATTTATCTCTATCGCTCTCTCCCTCTATCATTTTAAGCTCGGCGTAAAACGAATTTAAGCTTGATACATGTATCGATAACTTTCCATTTTGTATTTATCGATGACTTGGCAATATTTTTGAAGCGCTTCAAATGTTTTAATGCAATTATTGATGAATCGAATGCCGGTTTTTTATTTTATTTATTAATGAAAAAATGCGAATCAACAGTTAAAATAGTTGCCATGTAATGCCAATTTCATTGTTTATTAATTTGTTCGTTTCTTTTTTATCACAATCCAAGTTTTGTTTTATGTATGGGGCAAATGGGTTGATTAACTTTCAATGAAATTGTTTTTAATCAAATGTATTAATTGTGTGCCACAGACCCACGATGCTGTCCATCAATCATCTATACCAGACACTGCTGCACGTGCTCCAGGTGACGCTATCCTTCCTGCTGATGTTGATATTCATGACATACAATGTGTGGCTATGTCTGATGGTCGTGCTGGGCGCTGGCGTTGGATACTTTCTGTTCTGCTGGAAGAAGTCGGTCATTGTGGATGTGACGGAGCATTGTCACTAGCAGCGAACCAGGGCCACAGACAACACAACCAGGGAGCCGATGGTCCACTCCAGCCAGCTTTGTCTCACAGATGAAACACCATGACAGAAGCTCTTAATCGGAACTGGAGACGGAACTGCAGCATGAACCTGAAAGCCTAAGTTATCGGTGCTAAGCTGAATAATGCCCATTATCTCGAAATGTCAACAATACACATACACACACACACACAGACTTTCTCCCCATTTAAACACACACACACACATTTTTAGGTATTAATGTATTTTTTTATCAGTGCAAAAAGCATTTGCTAGCACAACAAATTTTATAAACTACACAAACTGTGAATTTTTTCAGAAGAAATTTAAAAATTTTTATACAAAACAAAACACGAATGAAGCTGCAGCGCTTTGGGCACACTTTTTTAGCAAGCAGCATACTTTGAGGTTAAGTTGAAAGTGCAAAGAACAAAATTCAAAACTTTATAAACTTGCCCAGCAAATATTGTAAAAATTGTAAAAAAAAAAAAAAAAAAAAAAAAAAAAAAAATTAAACTAAAAGTAACAATGAATTTGTTGATTGTTCTCAATGTAAGTTAGCAAAATAACAAATTTCTCAATTTGCTCAACATCCGTTATTTTACTTTTTGTATTGATTTTTAATCCTCTTTCAATTTATTAACAAATTATCAATATTATTATAAGTATACTTGTTTTACATCAAACTGTTGATAAAATTCAATTTTTTTTACTTTAAATACACATACATACATATGTACATATGTACTTGCATATATAACATATGTATGTTTACAAAAGACAATTTTGTTTTGTGTTTGCCAACTGTTTTTTTTATTCAAATCTGTTTTATTATTGTAGATGTTGAAAGTTCCGGAATAAAAATGTTATTGATTACCAAAATTGATATAAACATACATTGTTATATATACATTTATAGAAAGTTGTAGATATTAAAAAATATATACAGTAAATGGCAAAAACTAAATTACAAGACGTATACATATTATCTATACAAATAAATATATACAAATGCTAAAAAAAAGAATCAACATTAAATTAAAATTTGTTTTCATTTAATTATATTGTAGATACAAGAAAAAAAGGAAAAAAATATTTATTCTTTTGCAGGAGTCTGAGTTTTTTTAATCAATTTGTTTTATTTTTTTTAATTTCACACTTAACTCTTATTTGCGATCTCTGATTTCAACGATGAAAAGCGTCATTTAGTTTAACCGTGCATAAACAAATTAGTTTGGAGTAGATGAAATTCTTCAATTACAGCCAAAGATTAGATTACCAATTCGCACAGCTGTTGAATGACTAATTAAATTGGAATTATATTTACGGGCACCTGTTTCATTTTCACCCCCTCCCGCGAGCCAAGAAAAAACAAAGCAATTATTTTTTTGGAATTCGCAAAACTTTGCAAAATGTTATTTGTTTCATTTTTATTTATTGCGTATTTTCTTTTGCAATTTTTTGTTAGAAAATTATTGCGAGTCTCAAATTATGTTATTATCATTAATTGTAATAATTATTAATTGTAAATGTAGGTTATATATGTAATAATTAAAAATTTGCTTTACATGACTACATTTGTTGTTGTTGTCGTTAATTAGTTGTTGTTTTTGTGTATGTTTTTCTTCTTTTTTTTTACTTTTGTTTCTCGTTCAAACAATTATGTATGCGAATTGAAATGAAATTAAAATATATTTTTACTAAAATACATAACGAAAGGCGGGTGCGACGCGATATCCTTCACAAACGTTTTAAAATTATGCGAAAGATCAATTAATTCGATACAAATATAGATATATATATATAAATTGATACCTATATATATAGTACAATGTTTGTGAAAGATATTACGATGGCAATTAAATAAATTATATATATATAACAATTGTTGTTGCTGTGTCTGTGTCTGTTTCTGTTTCGTTTTTTGTTTTTTTGTTCTTCAATTTTAAGTGTGAAAACAGACAGATAAAGGCAGAGGAAGCAATATATAGGATTATAGGGTATATATACGCATATATATATATGTATATACATATGTATATAAAGAGATAAAAGGAGAGAAATTGAAATTCACCTCGTATCTCATTCAGTTATTACAGTTAACATGAATGGTAACAGTAGTAGGCAGATGCGCCACTCGTTACAGCGTCGTCGTCATTCGTCTGTCTTGAAGAAACATTACTGGGTGTTGTGGGCATAGAAGTTACCTGGAGATATTCCTCACTGCAGGCAATCACAACAACAATCCCCCAAGTGTCCAGAGAGAGAAAGAGAGAGAGGAAGTCAGAGAGTGTTTGATTCGCTCTCGCCAGTTGATCCTGCAATGTTTGGAGAGAAGAGCATGAGTATACAAAATGGCGGCATTACAACAAAATTGATCGATAAAAATGCCCAGTATAAGCCAACCCAACCAGCTGTGGGAGATTTCAACTCGAGTGAAATGTTGTTGTTTTGGTTTCTCTTTTTTCAATTTTGTTATGGTTTTTTTTTTGGGTTTTTTTAAGGGGAAAGTATGTATGAGATATAATACGAGTAAGATTGTTACGATTATCTCGAATGTCTTAGGTAAATTGTATACACAGAGATGTTACGGTTACTGTTTTATAAATTATATACTATATATAATTTCCTTAATTCGTGAGTATAAAATGCAATTAAGTTGAACCCACCGGTAAAAAGCAGAACTACTATATCACAGAGAGGAACTTTCGGGGGCTCGGGAAGGTAGGCAATAACTTGTTGAAAAACTGTTCTGGTGTATTTCAATTTTTGCAGTGTTTTTAAATGAATTTTACAAACAAAAAAATTACCTGTTGAAGCATTAAAATGGGAGGAAGTGTTGAGGGGCGAGTTAATAAATACGTATTATGGCGTGCCTGGCATTCAATTAATTTTTTTTCTTCAGTTAAATAGTAGTAAGTAATGCTCTCTCCTATCTTAAGTAGTTTAAAGTAAAATTTACAAAATCAGATTTTTTTTTCTGTTGAATTCAAATTGCAATTACCTCGTCTTCTTTTTTCATCATCATCATCTTCATTTGATTGCACATGATGTTTCGATATCGAATTCGAATTCGATCCAAAAAATATCGATCACTGCTTCAGTTCTCTTTGGTATTTTTATGTTGCTCTTTTTTGGTATTAAGTATGTACATGGGAAAGTACAACAGCAATAAACATGAATGAAAATTCGGCACAGCCGAAGCTTCTATGCTCTTTCCATCTGCATAAATTTTGAATACATATTAAAATTAAATATTTACCTTAAGATTTAGTAATATGGTTTAGTCAACAAACCTTTTAACGGACAAACACAAAGACGAATTTGAATTTAATGATTTAACTTGGAAGGAGCATAAATATTATTTAAAGAAAATGTACCTGAGTCGCGAGAGTCGCTGAAAGCCGTTTACTTGATACTTTTCATGTGTTGTTGGTTCGTGTGTGGGAGCCTATTATATTGACTACAAGAGATAGATTCATTGATAGACAGAGAGAGAGAAAGAGAGAGATCGAAAGAAAAACGGAAAGAGTGAGGACTACATACCTCTGGAAGGGGGCGGTACGGAGGGGCAAATAAAACGATGATCCCTGATCGAAGTCCCTGCCCATCGACAGAACACCACAAAGCACATGCCATTCCCATGCAATTGCAATAGCGCGATCTGTGTGGGTTCTTCATTATAATGCGTGATTCATTTAGACCTTATTTTTAATTTTGAATAAAACACTTGAAATAGCATTGAATGTCGAAATTTAATTATGATACTGAAGAAATCCCTCTGAAATTTTCTTTACTTTTTGAATATAATTTTAATCATTCCAGAATTCTTAAGTAGCTTATATAAAACAAGGAACAGCGGAATCGGGACATTGAGTAAATAAATTCAAATTTAATCAACTTTTTAATAACATTGAATTCTTTTTATTAAATTCAATTCGAAAATATTGAAAATGTTTCATTTTGTTTATAAAGGTATCAAAAATTTAAATGAAACTGTTTAATAAATATTGCGACATCCGAAATTAATTTAAGTGTTTTGTTAAAAATTAAAAAAAAAAAAAAAAATTCAAATAATTGAGCCGTTACTATATCATAATATGGTATGGTTTATGCATATATACTTAAGAATTGTTGATTTCTTGAGGTTAGTTAATTTGTTTGAGTCGAGTTGAGTTGAGTTTTAAATACCTGGTACAATCAATTGAACGTATTCTCCAATAACAAGTACGATTACAACAAGGATACCTTCGATCCCATCGGTTCAGTGAGTTATATTTCTTTATGTTTTTTTCGTAACTGTGTTGAGGTGTTTATACATAAGTGTAGGTGTAGTTGTTGGGGTGTATGTGTTGTGTGTGTTTTGTATGTGAATATGGGGTGGACTTGCTGCCCTTCCCCACAAAAGATTAAAAAAAAGGCAAAGTTTCGAGTTTATAACCATTAACCATCAGTCGAATGCTTAAAAATTCAACTAACCTGATTCCATTAGTTTAGCTTTTTTTCTCCTCAATCAGTTGGGAATCGATCCTAACCCCATTTACACGTCCGTTGTGTCAAGGCATGTCCCAGTTTTCAGTGTATTTATTATTTGTCGGTACAATCATTAACGCTTAGTGCAAGACCAGAGACATTTGGGGCCTGTTCCGTGTCACAATTTTTGTAACTCAAATCTTGTAATGACTATATCGTTTTGTGAAATAAATGAAATGTTTTATTCCAGCAATCCAGCAATCGGACCAACGATTAACTAACAAATTAACCCATTTTCTGCAAAATTTGTATTTTTCAGAGCGATTTTTTTATGTGAGCCAATGTATTAAATTCCAAATGGAAAATTAAGAAAATGTTTACTCTGGTCAGCTCATATTTAAAAAAAAATGAAAATAAATTTAATATAAAAAAAATGTGAATTTAATATTAATTTTTAACCTCATATTCGATTTTAGTCAGAAAATGGGTTAAGCTCAATACAAATTAAGTCAATTACAATCGTCGGATAAAGTATTTTGACAAAACTAAAGTTAAAAATTCTCGTAATTTGAACTTACTTTATGTTAAGTTTGGCATCAATGGAAAGGTCATTTAAATTCCGTTTGAATGATACAAAACTTCCTTAACCCACTGAAAATTTTTAATTTTTGTAAAAGTCTACTGTTTTAACTTTTTTCCTCGGTCTCAAACAAAAAATGTTTGGATGCAAAAAGTTTCTCTGAACAATTCTAATTGTGATTGCAAAAAGAAATTTTCAAAAATCTCTTCGCTAGGAGGAAAAAGGGGTTTAAAAGCAATTTTTAGCAATTTTCAAAATATCAAACCGAATTTAAATGACCTTTCCATTGATGCCAAACTTAACATAAAGTAAGTTCAAATTACGAGAATTTTTAACTTTATCCGACGACTGAATGAATTTGTGAACAGAATCGAATCATTTATTAACTGAAAGACTTATTCCAACATTCCTATGTGGAAATGAGAACATTAAAAACAGATAAAATGGATAAGCAAGTTAAAGTAAAGCCAATGAGGTTCTTTGCTATAGATCGGAACAGACCCGGAACAGATCTCGTGCAATTCTCAATTCTACATCGTACAGATGTAACTAGCTGTGGGTATGTGTGTGTGTGTGTGCGTGTGAGAGAGAGCATCTATGATGTGATTTTTGAGGGGAAAGTTTTCTTTCAGTTTTTGTTTAATTTGTTTTTTTTCACAATTTTTCTTTTTTTTCAAAGGGATTCAGGAAGTTGGATTAGCAAGCGATAGGAGAAGACTTTTGTGCCTGTCTGTACAATTGAGATAAAATGTCTTTTGTTTTTTTACGAGTGTACGAGTAGAGTAGAGTAGAAGGTGTACCGGACTTAATTGTGTTCAACTCACCTCCATTCGCATATTTTTGGAAAGCTCACACATGTGTCTTGGTTTTTTTAGGCTGCCTGAATTGTTTTTTTTTTTTTTTTTACATATTATTGAAATGTGTTATTATTATTGTTTTTTGGAGTACCTCGATGCTGCATGGAGACAGAGACAGGGGCAGCGCATTGGGCGTTGGGTTCGCTTGACAGACAGAGAGTGCGAGTTGTCGTTGTTGTTCTTGTTGTTGTTGTTGCGGCTGCTGCTGTTGTTATCATTGACTTATTTTGATTACAAAGGAACCTTTAACACTTTCTTTTTTTTATTATTGTTTTTTCTTTCTCTTTCTTTTCTTTTCTTTTCTTTCCTTTTCTGTTGTTTATTTTGCCTTAACTTTTGTTCTTTCTTTCTCTGTTTATTCTTGTTGTTGTTGTTTTTTTTTTGGTATCCTTTTAGTAGCGACTGCGACTACGACTGCGACAATGACGCTCCCGACTATCGTGACGATAATGATTATGCCGACTGCGACTGCTGCTGCCGCTGCTGTGACTGCCACTCCGTGAATACGAATGACCGTGATGTGATTTGTGGTGATCTGTGACGGTGAGTAAAAAAAAAACCAATTCATAAGTCAGTGTGGAATTCAAGATTTTTGAGAGAGACGTGTGCAACAAACTTACGATGCCTTCGATCCGATGATTGTCGATTGGGCGCATAGTCACGACTGCGTTCCCGATAGTCACGTTGATCGCTGCACGAATATGAAAGATGGCAACTTAGTAATCAACATAATCTTTTACATCAAACAATATTTCACAAAAGAATACAAAAAAATGTAATTGTTTGTCATTTCTCTAGAAATTTCAATAACTTAAAAAAAATTAAATTAAAATAGCTCAGAATCTGGGTTTAAAAAGAAACTCCTACATGAAATTCCAAAGATTTCTTTCCTTACAGGTCTCTTATATTTACAATCTAAATTATAAAGGATATCAGTTATAAGCATTATAATTTATAAATATAGTTTTTCATAATTTTAAAAAATTCTCTGGATTTGTTATAATTTATCTGAATTCTACACTGTATTTTTGACTCCCTATATGTTCCTTAAATCACAAATTTACAAATTATTTCTAAATTAATTTAAATGCATTCTTTTGACTTAACAACATTGCTACTTATTCCCTATATCATAATCCCCATCATCTGTTTATAATACATAATCTTCTAAATCTTTTATACTTAACATTGTAAAGTTAACAATGATTATCTTACCGTCTATTGTCGTAGCTGTTGTGGAAGCGCTGGACACGATCATCACGACGTCTTCTCTCCTCTTCCTCGCGCTCCTTTTGACGGCGCTCGTTGATTTCGGCGACCGCATTGCGCAATTTGGAGTAACCCAAGTGTTGTTTGCCCATCAGATGATCCTCGATGCGTTGCTGGGCATCGCCGACAATGAGAAATGCGCCACAGATTTCACAGACTTTCATCTGTTTCTCGGGCAGCGCTTCGTGAGACCAATTGGCTGGCGATTTGCCATCTGTTTTAGCGTCCGACTTGTTCTCATCGGACGTTGCAGAGTCGCTGGCAGATGGAGCTGGAGCACCTCCTGTTTGCTCTGTTGTTGTGTCTTCGTCAGCTTTAGGGGATTCGGTACTGTCTTTGGCGATGGGTTCGCTGCTGTGGCTGCTGTTGTTGTTGTTGGCTTTGGGACTGGCAAGAGCCTCGTCACCGCTTGGTGGTTCCGCGGCGTTCGCTGATAACGTGGGTGTGGTCGGTGCTCCTCTTAGTTTATTCAATTGCTTGACATTTGCCTCATACTGTTGCTGCAACGTCTCCTTCTCCTCCTTCAGTTCTTCGCAGATTGTCATCAGATCCTGCGCCTGATCCACATCCCCGCGTATGCCCGCCTCCTCGGCCTCAGCGAGTAATTTATTAATTCGTGCACTCAGATTGCTTATCTGTTCCTCATGCTTGGCAGCCAGACTGACAGGGGCCGGATGATCGCGCTGCATCAACTGCAAGCGTTGTTTGCCCTTCTGTATCTTGCGATCCACATCGTGCAGCATCACATTGCAGAAACGCAGAAACTCATCCTCCGTGTGACGCTTGCGCTGCGATGGACGCGCCTCCTCGTACAAGTGTTTCGCCTCCTCGTCATGGATGCGCACACAGGGCCCCAGATCGGCCCGAGTGTTGATAAACAGGTCGTGCGGACAGAACTTTACATTGTAGAACTGACAAAACTAGACGAAAGAAAGAAACAAAATTAATGTTTATATTCTGCAAAGATTTATACCCTATGGCAGCTGTATGAAAGTCGATCGATTTTAATCGAATTTCTTCAGGATTTATAAGACAATGCCAAGCACACAATTTGTGAGACTGATTCAGATTCATATCTCAGGAATCAACTACGTTTTTCGTTATTGGTTGTTAAATTTAAGTTAGTTTATGTTAATAGTCGGCTCCAATTTCAAAAGTTCACCACTTGCAAATGTAAACAAAATTTAATTGCTTTTTTATTATATTAAGATGTGTGTGCAAGTCAACTTTTAGTACTCAGTGCTTTAGTCGCCGGCAAAAAGAAAAACAATAAAAATAAAAATACCATAAGAAAATGTCGCATTAAAAACATTGGGCAGCCATGCCAAGAATTTCGATTATATCATACTGAGAATAAAATAGAAATGATCTGATGCTATACATCTGGTACTTTACCTCTGGATCTTCCCAATTGACGGCCTGCCCGGCCTCTGAAGGATGCAAGTTTCGATTGCGGCCCATTAGCTCATCGAGCATTTGTCTGGCAGCGTCCACCATTTTACTTGTGTGTGTGTTTTTGTGTGCCTCTCTCTCCGTGTATGTGTGTGGGTCGCTGGGTAAATGATTGGCCCAAAATCCCTTGACAGTTGAACAGGTGTCGTTCAAGCGATATTGGCCTTACTATTAGTTAGCACACAGAAAGAAAACGTTGTCCATAAACACAGTTTAATTAGAAATATTCCACCAAAAAGATTATCGGAATCAATAATTTCCCCTCTTCACAGCTCGCACGCTGTATCGATGGCAACATGCGCCAAGAATATTAATCGATGAGATGTTGCGATTACGCTAATAGTGTTGCCAAACTGTTGACAGAACCTCGCGCTCAATCATCGAAATGCGTTATCATGCGTTGACACAACAACGCTTTCAACTATCGGAATGCGTAATCAATAACAATTAAAGTGTTGAGGGAAAGTTTTTTCATTGATAAAAATTAAAAATTAATGCCAAATCTACTATAATGCTAGAAACATTTGTTTATGCTGCAATGCTTGGTAACAAACGACAATCGAATAATAATCGATAACTCGCAAGTTGCTGCTGTCATTGCAAAAAGGCGCGAAAATTGGCAAAACACGCAACGCAGCTGCAGCTAACACAAATAGCATCACAGATTGAAACAATTTGTATTTAAACTGTGTACAGAAATCGAACGAAATGGATGTTGCGGATGCTCAGATCGGCCAGCTGCGCGTTAAAGACGAAGTGGGAATACGCACCCAAAAGCTCTTTCAGGATTTCCTCGAGGAATTCAAAGAGGATGGCGAAATAAAATATACACGTCCGGCTGCGAATCTGGAGTCGCCCGATCGCTGTACGCTGGAGGTGAGCTTCGAGGATGTGGAGAAATACGATCAGAATCTGGCGACAGCGATCATCGAAGAATATTATCATGTATATCCGTTTCTGTGCCAATCTGTGTCCAACTATGTGAAAGATCGCATTGGACTAAAGACCAACAAGGATTGCTATGTGGCCTTCACCGAGGTGCCGACGCGTCACAAGGTGCGTGATCTGACCACTTCCAAGATCGGCACACTCATCCGCATCTCTGGCCAAGTGGTGCGCACACATCCAGTTCATCCAGAGCTTGTATCTGGGACATTCATGTGCCTCGACTGCCAGACAGAGATACGCAACGTGGAGCAGCAGTTCAAGTTTACCAATCCCACCATTTGTCGTAATCCCGTCTGCTCCAATCGACGGCGTTTCATGCTCGATGTGGAGAAGTCTCTGTTTCTGGATTTCCAAAAGATACGCATACAGGAGACGCAGGCGGAGCTGCCACGCGGTTGCATACCCCGCGCCGTTGAGATCATACTCCGCTCCGAGCTGGTGGAGACTGTCCAGGCCGGAGATCGCTATGACTTCACCGGCACCCTCATTGTGGTGCCAGACGTGAGCGTCCTGGCAACGCCCGGCACCAAGGCGGAAATGGGTTCCCGCCATAAGCCCGGCGAGGGCTCCGAGGGCGTCACTGGCCTCAAGGCTCTGGGCGTCCGGGAGCTTAGCTATCGCATGGCATTCCTCGCCTGCAGCGTCCAGGCGACAACTGCTCGCTTCGGCGGCACCGATCTGCCCATGTCCGAGGTGACCGCCGAGGACATGAAGAAACAGATGACGGACGCCGAATGGCAAAAGATCTATGAGATGTCCAAGGATCGTAATCTCTATCAGAATCTGATCAGCTGCCTCTTCCCCTCCATCTATGGCAATGACGAGGTGAAACGGGGCATTCTCCTGCAGCTCTTTGGTGGCGTTGCGAAGACCACCATCGAGAAGACTTCGTTGCGTGGCGATGTCAATGTCTGCATTGTGGGTGATCCCAGCACGGCCAAGTCGCAGTTCCTCAAGCAGGTCTCCGATTTCTCGCCCCGTGCCATCTACACCTCGGGGAAGGCATCCTCTGCAGCGGGTCTCACCGCCGCCGTCGTCCGGGACGAGGAGAGCTTTGACTTTGTCATCGAGGCGGGAGCTCTGATGTTGGCCGACAATGGCATTTGTTGCATCGATGAGTTCGACAAGATGGATCTGCGGGATCAGGTGGCCATCCATGAGGCCATGGAGCAGCAGACCATATCCATAGCTCGTGCCGGCGTCCGAGCCACGTTGAATGCACGCACCTCCATCCTGGCTGCTGCCAATCCCATCAACGGACGCTACGATCGCTCCAAGAGCTTGCAGCAGAATATTCAGCTGTCTGCTCCGATCATGTCTCGCTTCGATCTGTTCTTCATCCTGGTGGATGAGTGCAACGAGGTGGTGGACTATGCCATTGCCCGCAAGATCGTCGATCTGCACTCCAACATTGAGGAGAGTGTGGAGCGGGCCTATACCCGGGAGGAGGTGCTACGCTATGTGACCTTTGCCCGTCAGTTCAAGCCCATTATTGGCACCGAGGCGGGCAAGATGCTGGTGGAGAACTACGGCCACTTGAGGCAACGGGACACGGGCTCCTCGGGACGCAGCACTTGGCGGATTACGGTACGCCAACTGGAGTCCATGATACGGCTGAGCGAGGCCATGGCCAAGCTGGAGTGCTCCAATCGTGTGCTCGAGCGTCATGTGAAGGAAGCCTTCCGACTGCTCAACAAGTCCATAATCCGCGTGGAGCAACCGGATATCCATCTGGACGATGACGATCACTTGGACGCGGATGATGGGATCGAGCATGACATCGATATGGAGAACAATGGTGCCGCTGCCAACATGGATGCCGATCCCGACGCGGATCCCTCGATGGACACCTCCGGCACTGCTTTGCAGAAGAAGAAGTTTACACTGTCCTTTGAGGATTACAAGAATCTGTCGACAATGCTCGTGCTGCACATGCGGGGCGAGGAGGCGCGCTGCGAAGTGGAGGGCAGCGATACGGGAATGAGGCGCAGCGACGTTGTCACCTGGTATCTGGAACAGGTGGCCGAACAAATCGAGTCCGAGGATGAGCTCATCTCCCGCAAGAACCTCATCGAGAAGCTCATCGATCGCCTGATCTATCACGATCAGGTCATTATTCCCCTCAAGACATCCAATCTCCGGCCGATCGCCAAGAGTCCCCGGGGAGCAGCTGGCGAGGATGAGCTGGAGAACGATCCCCTGCTCGTCGTGCATCCGAACTACATTGTGGAGTAAACATTTATCCATTCTTATTCTTATTTTTATGCGCCATCTTTTTGTCATCTCAATTCAGTTTTTTGTCTGTTTCCCACTCCTTTTTTTTCTTCAAGTTTTCATTCATTGTTCTAGGATTAAGGATCATCTAGCGTAGTCTTTAGTATTAGCTTAACTTTAATCTAAGGCTTAATTGTATTTGCATTTGCATTTGTAACCTGTATTCATAATTTTAATACTTTTTGATTGTATCTTGGAATAAATTCGTAATTTCCAGCAAGTTTATTTTTTCGACCCTGTACAGTGGGTATTGCAAGTTCTTTGAAAGGAAAACGGGGATAAAGGCATATACAGTAAGTCAAGTAATTGCTTGCACTTGGTATGTAGATTCCTGTATATTAAAAGCAGATTTTTATAACAAATTAAGGCAAATATCAAATAAAAGCATGTTAAATTTTTTGATTTTTTCCATAATTTGCTTTCTCTTCTAGAATAAGTACAGGGTATCTCATAGTCGCCTTGCGAGAGAAAGAAATCGGAAGTTATTTCAATTAAGTTTTCCTTTTTTAATTGTACGTTGGTAAATTTCCTATTTAACAATAAGGCGAAACACAATGATAAAAAAAAACACACACACACACAATCTAGCATAGATGTGTGCAGATGATGACAAATTGTTTTCCATTCATTTGGTCCGCCTGCAGGATGCGTTTAACGCTCGAAAGTGTAGTGCTTGACGCCATCTGAGGGATATTGCTTGGCGGCAACGGGACGATACATTTTCTTGTCCTCAAGCCAATAATAGAGCGCTAGGCAGCCGGACATGACGCCCAGGAAGCAGAGGAAGTAGTAGGAATTGTTGTAGCGCGGTTTCTCCGCCTGTGAGTAACGATCCTCGCTATACAAATCATGATCAGCTGAAATCTATTAAGGAAATTTTATTTTATTAATAAAAATGGCAGGTTAAGAGTATTTTGTGGAATTTTACTCACGGGCTCGTTGAAATTGCGCTTGTGCTCGGGATAATCGTAGGGATAGTAGGAATCCTTGTTCTCAATGCCAAGACCACCGCCAACTTTGGGATAATCACCATAACCCAATCCATTGTCAGCATATGGTTTGTACTCCTCTGGCATCAGATAGTATTTCTTGGCAGCAGCCTCACGTTCCTTTTCGGTCTTAGGATACGACCCCGGAGCGTAATCCTTATTCCAGCCGGCAACTGGAAATTACCCGTTCAATTTAAACACATCACAAGTTACGTAAACAAAACAGAACGCGCTGTGGAACTGCACTTACGATTGCGGGCAATCTGAAGCGATAGGCGTGAATTGGATGTGCTCATTTGCTTGGCCAAGCACAGAGTTTTCATTAACGCTGACATTGTGTTGGCGATGGCGTTGCTAGCTTTTCAATTTCGGAATTTCCAATTTATTGCAGCACTTTTCTCTCGCCGTACGGGACTCGGCAGACAGCTGTCACAGCTGTTGATGACCAAAAATATATCGATATACTTATCGTTTACAATCTGCTGCTGACAAGTAATTTCAAATGATACATTAAAAAACAGTAAAAAGAATGAGAAAAAGACACATTTGAACTGACTTATTTACAAATAAAATCATTACTGCAGCTACATAATCGTTTGTTTAATACGATGAATGCCCATCGATATGCGATGCAGTATATCGATATATCGCTGTGTAATCGCCTATCGTACTTTTTGTTTTTGTTGTGTTGCCTGCCTGGTCCGCTAGTAGGGCGAGTAAAATATCCGCGGCTTTATTTCTTTGCAATTGCAGTATTTAACTACTAATATTACATAAAAGATGGTGTTACCCCTATTGCAACGCTCCACGCTACGCGGCGTGCAACAGCTGACCAAACCATGGGCCAGCGCAAGTTGCAGTCTTCGGCTGGTAAGGAGATTTCATCGTTAATTTTGTGCGCTTATGTAATTTCTGCATTTCTGTTTTGGCCTGCACTTGTGCTTTTGGCCAATTTGAAGACAACAATGTAAGCACAAACCCCTTCAAGATGCAATCGTCTGCAAATCCACTCTCAAGAAATACTACAGTTTTGCAATTGTTATTACCGCTAAATCAAATACCGGCATTTTGTAATGATGTATTAGCTGCGAATATGTGATTATATGTATGAGAGCCTCCGCAGGACGGATCCTTAAACAAGCACCACACCCACCTTTGGAGTTTTTAAAGACTCAAAATATTGTTATCAACAAGCTCCGTCATGTTCTAACGACTTGTGGAACGTGTTGCCAATGACTTCCAGTGAGACCATTTGGGGCATCCAATTGGAAAATGCTAGTCACATTCCAGTTCAAGTTTTTCGTATTCAGTTTGGAACCGTTGGATTTGAATTGATCGATTAATCAGTTTGCTGCACTTGATTGATGATGAATATTAATTAGACATTTTCGTCTTTGTGTACCTGTGCTATCTTAAGTTTTGTTATAAAAGTTTGAGTAGGTTTATGTTATCATATCCATTACTAAGTTTATACGACAGCTTAAGTCAGTTTAAATGAAATCGAGAAATGTATAAATACTTTAGCACAAGTAGCGACGGCAGCTACTCATGAATTGTAATTCAACAGATTTCTCCCGCGTTTGCGCAAAATATAAAAAAAGACCCTGACCGTTTGCCAGCGACACTTAATCCAGTTTTGACAAATAAAACCGGTTAATTACATATATTAATAATGTTCTAATAATGTACATTCAAATATGTGTCCATCTGTGTGTGTGTAATGAGGTGTGTGACGTTTAGTCTACTATCCACACCGGTTAGCATCCACCAACTACCGTTGCTTATTCGACCGCAGTTTGCAGGCGCTGCCGCCACCGCTGCTTCTGTCACTGCTCTGCTCTGGTTAATCGCAACTATTTAACAAGTTGTTGTTTCTTTTAGCACTTGTTTGTGGATTGCGTACATACATATGGATGTTTCTGTATGTTTTTACATGTGTAGGCTTCTGAAGTGTGAAATACGCATACACATACATAGCACGCGCGAAAAGCGCACAATCACTGCTTTTTAAAAATACACACACACACAGAGAGACGTTGCTGAGCAGCACAAACGCGACCCCCGTTGGTCGTTGTTGTTTTATGCTCGGCACTGACGAACTTTTTATGTCCTGCATTACAAATAAAGCTCAAAAAATAATGAATAATAATTTTTTTTTTAAATTTATTGCATTATTTAAAAAATTTAAAAAAAATTTATCAGAAAACTAGATTTTTTGTCAATTTACGGCAAATTTGGGCAATTATATTAGAAAGGCTCTACATGCGTGACGGCGACTGTAGTAGAATTTATGGAAATATCTCCGAAATTAATATACAGTTAGTCAAGTAATTGCCTTAATAAAAATATTAATTCATAAATTTGTTTTGGACTTTATTGAATCTCATTTTATTTTTTAAAAATCTGTAAGTTGGAAAAATATTCAAAAATCTAAAGTATATATTTTAATGCAAAATAAAATATTATTGTATAGTAAAACAATTACTTGACCAACTGTATGTACTTAATTTCCTGGTCTTTTAATTATCTTTTTTACTATAGTTTCTTTTGTTTCTAAGAACAATGATAAAAAACGAAATAATGAGTTCCATTGGGTTTCAAAAATAAGAAAAATACTTTGTCAAAAGAATTTCTTGAGTCACTGTACGTAAACACTGGCACGTAGTTGTAGGTCATCCGCGAGTCATGTTGGACACACAACACTGGAATATTGGAACAGGCTTTACTTGTTGAGCTCTTGCTCTTTCGGGCATTTGTTTTTTTTTTAGTTTTGTGCTTTGCGAGTATTTTATGGTCGTCATCAGATAAGACGATTCACAGTCAGAGCTCCAATCGCAGTCACTTGATTAAGACGAGCCAAAGCAGTCACACACAGAAACAGAATGGTCAGCGTTTCCACTCTCGTTTTGTCAGTGCGCATCTATAAATAATAACTTCGATTTTGCAGGCCTCATCCTCCCAGGAGTTCCGCGTGGAGAGCGACACTTTCGGCGAGCTCAAAGTGCCCGCTGATAAATATTATGGCGCCCAAACGATGCGATCCCAGATCAACTTTCCCATTGGCGGATCCACGGAACGCATGCCCGTAAGTCTTTAATAGCTCCTCAAATTGTTG
Source organism: Drosophila limbata (assembly GCA_963924055.1). Classification (NCBI taxonomy): domain Eukaryota; kingdom Metazoa; phylum Arthropoda; class Insecta; order Diptera; family Drosophilidae; genus Drosophila; species Drosophila limbata. The sequence goes on from OZ001351.1 coordinate 21,821,502, forward strand.
TATTTCTTCTTTGTATTTTTTTAGTTTCAATTAAAATGTTCCTTACATTAATCATTTTAATTCAATCCCAGCAAGCATTAGGGCGATTGTACAATCGCCCATCGCCGAAAAGAGTCTTCTGCGAGTCGCGCAGGAGATTAATAGAAGATGAATATTCCAAGCGATTGTTTGGCGATAGAAAGCTGTCAATCGAAAAAAATTAATGTGAGAGAGTCTTCTGCGAGTCGCGCACGAGTGTTTTGGAAGACTCGCAAAAGAGTCTTTTGGAAGACTCGCAAAGAGTCTTTTGGAAGACTCGCAAAAGAGTCTTTTGGAAGACTCGCAAAGAGTCTTTTGGAAGACTCGCAATAGAGTCTTTTGGAAGACTCGCAATAGAGTCTTTTGGAAGACTCGCAAAAGAGTCTTTCCGAAGTGTCGCGGAAGCGTCTCACTCTCTAACAAAAGGAGATCATAAAGCGATGAGAAGGCGATGTCGCCTGAAACTCTCTGGCGATTAAAAATGTTTGCTGGGATATCAAATATTAATATCATATATCAATATCATATTTGGTCAACTGCTCCAAGTTGAGCTTAAATAAATAACTATATAATCGCATCATACTTGCTTTTTTTTTTAGAAACCCGTCGTTCAGGCCATGGGCATTTTGAAGAAGGCCGCCGCCGAGGTCAACAAGGAGTTTGGCCTTGATCAGAAGGTCAGCGAGGCAATTTCCAAGGCCGCCGATGATGTCATCTCCGGCAAACTGTACGATGATCACTTCCCTCTGGTCATCTGGCAGACGGGCTCCGGCACCCAGAGCAACATGAACGTCAATGAGGTGCGTCCTTCAAGTTGCTTAGATCTTTGGATTTTAACCTTGCAGAGGGAGACTCTTTACAGAATATACATCCCTAGTCAAAAGTATTTACACAACACTTAAAGTAAAATCTGCTCATAATTTGAACTTACTTCATGTTAATTATGGTATCAATGGAAAGGTCATTTAAATTCCGTTAAAATTACACAAAAATTTCCTAAATCCATTGGGTACCCATTGTAATTTTCGAATTTTTGTAAGTCTACTTTTTTGACTTTATTCCTCGGCCTCAAACAAAAAATGTTTTGATGCAAAAAGTTTCTTCAAACAATTCTAATACTGACTGCCAAAAAAAAATTTAAAAAATCTTTCCGCTAGTATTTTGAAAACTGGATTTTTTGAAAATTGATTACAGTTCTCTGCAAGGATATCAAATCTTCGGCTTGTTCTCTGTATTAATGCCTTAAGAATCTCGCCAGGTTATCAGCAATCGCGCCATTGAGCTGCTGGGCGGCAAACTGGGCTCCAAGACGCCGGTGCATCCCAACGATCACGTGAACAAGTCACAGAGCTCCAACGACACCTTTCCCACTGCCATCCACATTTCGGTTGCCCTCGAGCTGAACAACAATCTGAAGCCGGCCATTAAGATCCTGCACGATGCACTGGCCGCCAAGTCGAATGAGTTCAAGGACATCATCAAGATTGGACGCACGCACACCATGGATGCGGTGCCTTTGACTCTGGGCCAGGAATTCGGTGGATATGCCCAGCAATTGGCCTATGCCCTGGAACGCATCGATTCCTGCCTACCACGCGTCTACGAGTTGGCCCTGGGCGGCACAGCCGTCGGCACTGGTCTCAACACCCGCATAGGATTCGCCGAGAAATGTGCGGCCCGCATTGCCGAGCTCACGTCCCTGCCCTTTGTGACGGCGCCCAACAAGTTCGAGGCGCTGGCTGCCCGGGATGCGATGGTGGAAGTCCATGGCGTGCTGAACACGATTGCCGTCAGTCTGATGAAGATCGCCAATGACATACGATTCCTGGGCTCGGGACCGCGTTGCGGTCTCGGTGAACTCTCACTGCCAGAGAATGAGCCCGGCAGCTCCATCATGCCCGGCAAGGTGAATCCCACACAGTGCGAATCTTTGACCATGCTGGCTGCTCAGGTCATGGGCAACCAGGTGGCCGTCACTATTGGCGGTGCCAACGGACACTTTGAACTGAACGTCTTCAAGCCACTGATTGTGTCCAATGTGTTGCGCTCCATTCGTCTGCTCTGTGAGTAACCAAGACAATCTTCTCCTTACAATATTCTCTGACTCAAACTATTTTCTAATTGCAGCCGATGGCAGCAGGACATTCACGGCCAACTGCGTGAATGGCATCCAGGCGAACAAGGAGCGCATTGCCAAGATCATGAACGAGTCGCTGATGTTGGTGACGGCCCTCAATCCGCACATTGGCTACGACAAGGCGGCCAAGATCGCCAAGACGGCGCACAAGAATGGCACCACCCTCAAGGAGGAGGCCATCAATCTGGGCTACCTGACGGAGGAGCAGTTCAAGGATTGGGTGCGACCCGAACAGATGCTGGGACCCAAGTAGAAACGACATCAATCTGTAATCTAAGCGAAAAGTCAACATTTGTTCAAGTGTCAGGAATTAAATCTGATTTGAAGTCATCCGATTTTCAATGTGGGATTCAGTCGGACACAAGCACTCAAAATAAAAAGTAATTAATTCGAAAAAAGTAACCAAATTAAACTTGAAAATTATTTTGAAATTAAGAAATTCGCTTTGGAGTTCTTGAATATTTTGGCAAGATGATGCGCAGTCATATTCTGGTTTGTAGTCCGTCCAACAAGTTTATGGCGCAATGTAGCCGTCAAGTCGGCACCACCCTCGTTTTGCACGACAAGAAGGGTAAAGCAGTAAGTTTTTAGTCCATCCTGAATTCTCGCCAGCAACAGCAACAACAACTCATCATCTGCTCACAGAATTGCAATGGGAATGGCAATGGCAATGACGATGGCAAGTTTCGCATTGAGCAGGATACATTTGGTGAGCTCAAGGTGCCCTCGGACAAATTATATGGCGCCCAGACGATGCGCTCCAAGCTCAATTTTCCCATTGGCGACATTGCCGAGCGCATGCCGGTAACTATTCAACTCAATCCATACTATAAATTTAGGTAATATTAGAAAGAAAAAAAATCTAGGAGTCTTATAGTTAGATACAAAAATATTGGCAAACTTTATTTAGGAAAAATTGAATTTAAAAATGTATACGCAAGCTAAAGATTCGGATAATCCGAAATCAAAGCAAGTGGAAAAGGCTATAGTCGAGCTCCCGACTGTAGGATACCCGTTACTTACTTAAATAAATTTAAAATATTTTTTATCGCATGCTTTTAGGCATTTACATTGGATGATAGGTTATAATAGTAGCTAATGTAAATTATTAAAAAATCCCAATATCTTGAAAACTGTGCGTGTGGTGGCTTTTCGCGAGTTACGGAGGCAGAAAAGGGGCGTGGCAAAATTTTGAAACCAACTTGACCTTTCACGTATTTTTTAAGTAAAGCATAGTACTCTCTAGACGAAACCATTTTGGGCGCTCAAAATGTTCGATGTTTTGAAGGCAGGCCTTACAAACTTCAGTGTGACAGCAAAATCCCAAAAATCACTAGAAAGTTTAGAGATTGTTGGTGTTATGCTGCTGTGGTCACACTGCTGTGTTAGCTGTGCACAACAAACAAATAAATAACATTGAGAACAACAAAAAAGAGAAAATGAACCAAATGGACAGGATAAGAGAAGTAGCAGCGACCAATGCCCTAATTTTCAAATTAAAAATTATTAATTATAAAAGTCCCATTAAAATGTTTTTTGTCGGTCAAATCCCACAAGTTTGGCCTCTGGTGCACAAAATAATTTCGAGCATGTTTGCAACCCTTTTTTATATGGAGTTTTGGCCTTGCAAACATATTTTCGTCTAGAGAGTACTCTGCTTAACGGGTATAAATATCTAATTCAAAAATCTAGCCATTGATAAAATGAAAACTAAGTAGATAAATAATAGGAATTTAAATTAAATTTTACATCATTAAATTAGTTTTGATTTCAGCTACGCGTTAATTTATTTTTTTTGAAGAGGAACTAGGAAATTTGTTCTTAAGAGACAGCAATTAGAAAACTTTAAGCAGGAAATTGAAATTGTCAAAATAAAATTAAAAAACTCGAAATCAAAGAAAATTTGAAAAAACAATCGAGCAATTTGTATAGTCTGAGGCCATTTCAAATGGAAATGCAAATTATTAAATTAAATTCAATTTTTCTGCTGAATTTTTATAATTAAAAAAAAAATACATACTTCCAAAAATATGATGAGCAAGAAATATATGATTTTGTCCTACCAGTTATGTAAAATAAATGCAAAATAAAGTAAAAAATTAAATATGCATTGCTTTTCTTAAAGATATTCAATCAAAATCGTTAAAAACAGAAGCAACTTTCTTCTTGTAAATATCAGTAAGCTATCTGAAATATTGTCTTATTTGAATCTTCTAATATAATTAGAGCAGCAAGTAATGTGGTTCCAATCGGAATATATTCAAGAAACTCGGGAAAAAGAAGAGAGGGTAAATTACAGTTGGATTCACTCCACTGTAGCCTTTCCTTTCTAGTCTAGTCAGTCTTCGTTATCTTCGAAAGACACTCTTAATTCAGTAACATTGTATGACTTGATGCCTTCATTTTTTAATGATTGCTCCCACCTTTAGATGCCGGTCATCCAGGCGATGGGGATATTGAAGAAAGCGTGCGCGGATGTCAACAAGAACTTTGGCATGGATGCCAAATTGGCGGATGCTGTGTCCGCCGCCTGCGATGATGTCATCTCTGGCAAATACTACCAGGAGGGACACTTTCCCCTGGTCATTTGGCAAACGGGATCGGGTACACAGTCGAACATGAATGCCAACGAGGTGATCAGCAATGCGGCAATCAAGGCATTGGGCGGTAAGCTCGGTTCCAAGAAGCCCGTCCATCCCAACGATCATGTGAACAAGTCACAGAGCTCCAACGATACCTTCCCCACTGCCATCCACGTCTGTGTGGGCATGGAGCTCAATGAGCGTCTCATTCCCGCCATTACGCATCTTCGCGACGCTATCGAGTGCAAGTCCATCGAGTTCAAGGACATCATCAAGATTGGACGAACCCATGCCATGGACGCGGTGCCGCTGACACTTGGCCAGGAATTCAGCGGATACGCCCAGCAGTTGAGTTACGCCCTGGAACGCATCGATGGCTGCCTACCACGCGTCTACGAATTGGCCTTGGGCGGCACAGCCGTCGGCACTGGTCTGAATGCACCCAAGGGATTTGCCGAGAAGGTTGCGGCCCGCATTGCCGAGCTCACGTCGCTGCCCTTTGTGACGGCGCCCAACAAGTTCGAGGCGCTGGCTGCCCGGGATGCGATGGTGGAAGTCCATGGCGTGCTGAACACGATTGCCGTCAGTCTGATGAAGATCGCCAATGACATACGCTTCCTGGGCTCGGGACCACGCTGCGGACTCGGTGAACTGATGTTGCCAGAGAATGAGCCCGGTAGCTCCATCATGCCCGGCAAGGTGAACCCCACACAGTGCGAGTCCATGACCATGTTGTGTGCCCAGGTGATGGGCAACCAGGTGGCTGTCAGCATTGGCGGCTCCAATGGACACTTCGAGCTGAACGTCTTCAAGCCTCTGATCGTGTCGAATGTGCTGCGCTCAATTCGTTTGCTCGGTGAGTAATCCGTCGTCCAGATCATTCAGTTGTCCAGTCAGTTAAAACAAAGATTTTCCATTTGCAGCTGATGGCAGTGTTAACTTTAGCAGGAATTGTGTGGAGGGCATTCAACCGAACTCGGAGCGCATTGCCAAGATCATGAACGAGTCGCTGATGTTGGTGACGGCCCTCAATCCGCACATAGGCTACGACAAGGCGGCCAAGATCGCCAAGACGGCGCACAAGAATGGCACCACCCTAAAAGAGGAGGCGTTGAAGGAAGGCATCACAGAGGAGCAGTTTAAGGAGTGGGTTGACCCAAAGAAAATGCTGGGTCCCAAGTGAAAGTGCAATGTCTAAAAACCAAATGATAATTTCCTGTATGTACAAATTCAATTAAAGCGCTTTCAACTAATGTCAACAAATCGATAAGCGATAGAAGCCATATTTTGCAATCATTTCGCAGCACTGAACTATCGATGTTACAATAGCAAACGCCATATCGATTAAAAGAGCTGTGCAGCACTGGCAGCAGACTGACAGCTGTTTAGTGTTACTGAGTTATTTCTTTGTTATTATTGTTATCTTGGATAAAAAATCAAACTGGCTGCTTAAAATATATTATTTAAATTGAATTTCTGGCTGTATTGTTAGTTTAAATTTACGTTTCGTAAGCACCGTTTAATATTTCATACGACGCAGCTGGCAGCTGGCATGTGGTAAATGTGATTATCTAATTTTTTTGCCACAAATTATATCGATGTTTAAGAATTGGTAACACATAAATAGAAAAACATACACACATAGAAACGTCTAGTAGCAGCCGGAAAATCAATCAACAAGGCGAGTTTTGGATCAAATTATCAGTATATATATTCAGAGCAAAATCGAATTTCCCATACACGTTAAAAAAAAATAGTATCGAAAATAACATTCATTATAATTTGGATCATAATTTAGATCAGATTCGACAATATAGTTATGTGCATACGTATATATTTACAATAATAACTGCAGTGACGGACGACAATTTCTACGACGCAATTACAAAAATAAGCGACAGTCGAAGCAGTTATCGAGTATCGATAGCCGGCGATCACAGCTGAAACGCATGACAAAAGGTGGCGCCGCAGTCGTAAACACAGCGACAGAGACAAGGACGAGAACCACAAAATAGAAACAAAAGCGTAGGCCGAATAAAAAAGGGTGAGCTCATACATACAAATACATATATTTATGTTTAATTTTGGCACACATTATGATGTATATCTATGTTCATATATAGGCGATTCGCTGCCTGGTTGTTGGGTATCGCTTACAACAACAGCAACTAAGGTCAAGTTGCAGCTGGTTAAAGAAAATGTCTGTGAGACTGTTAACAGTGCGACTTGTCAAACATGGTCGCTACGTTCTACGAAGCTATTGGAATCGTGAAATACACTCCAACATTTTGGAACAAAGCCATTTAAAGACACGAAGCAAGCGAGGCTTTCCCCTTTCATCCGTTAATGTTCTGCGGGTAAGTTATCTCATCATTATCTGTAAAAAAAAACAACAATAGAAAATACAATTAAAATTAACAATCGTCTAATTAATTTTAGAGCACAGCTGCACCTCAGCCGACGGCAAATGTGTTGCCTAGGTGCTGCCCCTCAGCGCCCCCGGCCAATGGCGGACTCTTTCGCTTTGGCCAACATGCGCGAAAGCTCTTTATCGATAACATATTGAGCCGAGTGACCACCGGTTACTCGGAGGACCTGCGCAAGCGTGCAACACGTAAATTATTCTATGGCGATTCGGCGCCATTCTTTGCCCTCGTCGGCGTCAGTTTGGCCACGGGCTCCGGTGTGCTAAGCAAAGAGGATGAACTGGAGGGCGTGTGCTGGGAGATTCGTGAGGCGGCCAGTCGCTTGCAGGCGGCCTGGAATCACGACGAGATATCGGAGACGTTGAACAGCAATTTCAATATCGATCAATTGGATGTGGGTCCGCCCATTGCCAAGGGATGTGCAGCTGTTGTCTATGCCGCCAATTTCAAACAGAATCCCGAAACGGAGGCAACAACACCCACTGAGTTGCCCACCACTGGCAGTCCAAGAGCCAGTGTCAACAATCCGTTGAACAGCAGCTCCTCGAATTGGAATCATGAGATGATGTCACCGCTTCAGAATATGTCACGTTTTGTGCACAATTTTGGCGGATCTGTTGACAACATTTACAATTATAGTCAGCCAACGGCAGCAGCTGCCTTTGTGGAGGCACATTCCACAAATGGAGCAGCACAACAGGAGCAGCAACAACAGCAGCAGCAGCGGCGGGAGGAGCAGGAGCAGCTGCACTCTCGACAGGATCAACAATCGAGCTACAATTATGAGCAGCAATTAAATATGGACAGCGGCTCCATTGAGCGTTATCCATTGGCCCTTAAAATGATGTTCAATTATGATATCCAAAGCAATGCTCTGTCCATACTGCGTGCCATGTACAAGGAGACGGTGCCGGCACGCCAGCGCCGCATGAACGCCAGCGCGGATGAGTGGGAGCGTTTGTTGCAACATCAGACGCTGGCGCTGCCACCGCATCCAAATGTCGTTTGCATGTTTGGTTTCTTTTGCGATGAGGTCAAGAACTTTACCGATGGCCATCTATTGTATCCCATTGCACAGCCGCAGCGCATCAATCCCCAAGGATATGGACGCAACATGTCGCTGTATTTGCTGATGAAACGCTATGATCACAGTCTGCGTGGTCTGCTCGACACCAGCGAACTGAGCACGCGCTCCAAAATCCTGCTGCTCGCCCAAATGCTAGAGGCGGTCACACATCTCAGTCGTCATGGTGTCGCCCATCGGGATCTCAAGTCGGATAATGTGCTCATCGAACTGCAGCCAAACGATGAATCCCCATTGCTGGTTCTCTCGGACTTTGGTTGCTGTCTGGCGGACAAGGTGCATGGCCTGCGATTGCCCTACGCCGCCAATGATATTGATAAAGGCGGAAATGCAGCATTGATGGCGCCAGAGATCTTCAATACAACGCCGGGACCGTTTGCTGTGCTCAATTACAGCAAGGCCGATCTGTGGGCATGCGGTGCCCTGGCCTATGAGATCTTTGGCCTGCCCAATCCCTTCTATTCGGCCAGCGGCGGTTTGGCCCGTGCCCAAGGCGAGCTCACCTATTCGCTGAGAAATTGCGATTACAGACACGAGCAGCTGCCGCCGCTGGGCGACGCTTGTCCACCGCTGCTGCAGCAGCTCATCTACAACATACTTAATCCCAATCCGTCGAAGCGCGTTAGTCCAGACATTGCGGCCAATGTGCTGCAACTCTTCCTCTGGGCCCCATCCAAGTGGCTGAAGGCAGGCGGCATGCCCAACAGTCCAGAGGTGAGTGAAAGGAACCTTCGTTTAACTACAAATCTAATTGGTCTCCTCTTTTCAGATACTGCAATGGCTTCTCTCGTTGACCACGAAGATCATGTGTGAGGGTCGACCACAACATGGATCCACCAGTACCAACAGCAACACCAACACAAGCAGCAGCTTTAAAGAGAGCGGTCGTCGTGCCTATGTGGAATATCTACTCATTTGCAGCTTTCTCGTACGTGCGCGCTTGCGTCGAATTCGTGGTGCCCTCAACTGGATACAGAATGTGGTCACCCCATAGGCTAAATGCAGATGAGGATAACAAAAGAGAGAGCGATAGCAACGGGAGTTGTGGAAATGCAAATAGAAAATGATAAAGCGTGTGATACCTAAAATATATAGTATATATAGCATATATACGAGCATTGCCTTTTATATTTTGCGAATAATAACGAAATAATAATAATTTATTATTGACAAAATGACAAATTGTTTACATGCAAACATTTGGATGGATTCCAGAGATCAGGAATAAATCCGACAATAACTAGGCATAAAGATCATGATAAAAATTAAATTAAATTTATTTAAAAAAAAACACATTCAGAAAAGACAGTTCTTATTTACATATTAATTTCAATTCACGTAAATATATTAACTAATTGTTTGCTAAGATTGTCCTGCCATAAAAGTTAATAGTAAACCGTTTAAATCCTGCGATTCGCTTAGAAATTCTTTGATCCTGAGAAAGTTTGGATGCTCGGGACACATTTGAACGAGCGACAGCTGACCATTTTCCACTCGGGTCGTTATATAGCGCCTTGATCCGTAATCGAACCTGTAGAGCGTCGTGTTGTTGTTTGCATCGCGACTCACGCTCAGATTGTAGCCCAGTTTATTAAATTTATGCGTCAGCATTTGCAGCAGCATCTCATCATTGCTGTCTAACAAAAAAAAGGACAAATATCAATTAAAATAATTTTGTATGCCGTAATTAATGTTGTATGCCCACCAACTGCTTGAATATTTTTTTGTATTGTTTGTTGCTCGACTTCCATTTGCAGCAACTCTTCGCTTGATTTCAAAAGGCGCCGCCGGCACGCAGACGCCTCTGCCGCTTGGGAGCATTTCAGTCTCTCGACGTCAGCGCCAATTTCCTCAATAGACCCGTTAACCTTTGCAAGCACAGCTAGCACTTCGGTAAGCTCATTATTTATCACTCTTTTGCACTTTTCCCAACTCATTTCGTCAAATACATAAACAAAACACAAATTGTAATGGCGACGTTTGGAAACGCGCTTCAAACGATGACGATAGCGCAGTGCGATAGTCGATAACCAACTGGAATAAAAAAATACCGCATGTGGAAATATATACTACTACATTCTATCGATACATCTTATATCGAAAATGTCGAGTTTTATTAATCATGTTTAATTCACAATATTTAACTATTTGATGTTTTTAGGTTAGCCTCGACGCTGCTTACACACAACTTGTGATCATAAAACGAACAGGTTGCCATGTGTAGCATGGATGCGGATGTGCCCTCGTCCGATACTCTTGGTCTATTGATATTTGGCGCCCAATCGGCACCATAACAGATGCTAGAGTGCTCATCATAAGTGCCCAGCAGAGTAAGGGCGGCATTTGATTCGGAGGAAGTGGCCAACTGAACAATGCTAAAATTGGTGTACATGCAAGCGGCAAGGATTAGATCACTGCGTTGTGGATGTGCCTTGAGGCGCCAAATGCCACCATTCAGATTCAACTCGGCGAGGGTGCGTTTTATGGCGCGCGTATCAAATAGACGCAAATGTTCATCGTAGCTGCCGGTGAGCAGCTGGTGCTCATGTTGCGGATGACTCAACAGACAGGTGACACCGGCTCCGTGGGCCCGATTCGTCCAGACGCGCTGCGTTTGTTCCTCCGTGCCACTGCGCAAATCATAGGCATGCAGCAGGCAATCATCGCCGCCGCTGTAAACACGTTGTGTTGACCAGCGGTCAAAGGCGCACGTCCAAGCCTCAAAACCGTGGGCATGCCATGTGCTCAGATTATGTAGCTCACCCTGTATTGTGTACTGCAGCTCATGTATGTTGCCCAGTGAATCTGACACAAGCAGCTGCACTGCGTCGCCTTCGGCAGAACGTTGCCAGTCAAGGGCCAATGCCAGGGCAGGAACATCATTGTACGTCTTCGTGCCCAGTTGAAAACTTGTGCGCTTCTGCAGCTGACGCTCCGCGTGCAACAATTCATAGATTTCGATCTGACCCAAGGCATTAACTGTGGCCAACAGAGGGCCACTGTCACAGCTCCAAGATGGCAGCCACTTCATGTCCAAAATAGCTGCCGTTTCCACACTCTGCAGTTTTTCCAGGTCACCGTTGTGCCTATCGAAGGCATACAAATAAACCCGTCCCTTTCGCGGACGATTTATTTTAGCTGTATCATCGGCAGCAGCCTCGGCTTCCTCTGACTTAACCAGCTGATATGTGCCGCACGCAAAGTAACCATCATGTGTCTCATCCTGTGCACACCATTCCACCGAATCGGCCGAGTATTCCGTGTCTTCAGTGTGCAATGTTGTGAACTTCATAGCGATAAATTCATTAGTGATGTGAGAAAAGATCAAAACAACATCAATTCGATAAAAACGATGTTTCCAGTTGTTTTTCCATGTATCGATGGATCTCAATTATAGGTAATAAAAAAGTAAACTCGATTTTCGGGTCAACGATTTTCAAGTATTTTAACTCGATAATTTTTTTGTTAACTATCAATGGAGTAGATTAATTCGATTTTCAGTAGACTTGTTCATCGAAGATTTTCGATATAGCGATTCAGCTTATTTTCCAACTATTTCAAAATCGATCTTCTGCTTGGATTTAAATCGCTAAAATAAAATAGCAAATAATACACATATGTACATCAGTGATGGCCACGTTTATCGAATCGTTATCGGTTGCTCACACAGACACTAGCCGACGCATGCCGAATGCGAGGTTGGCAGCTGCTGCGAGCAGTGTTGCCAGAGTCGCTTTTTTCCCGTCAAATCTGGCTGTTTTCAAAGGCCATTTGCTAGAAAAATTTGCAAACTGCGGGCAGCGGGAATTCTGGCTTTTTTTTTTTTGAAATGGCTTTTTTCAGATTTTTTTGATAAATGCCCAAATATAGGGCAAATTAAGAGGCAATACAAAAAATTCACTTCGTGAAATGGCAAAATAACGACAGCCCTACAAAAATTTGGATGGAAGTCAATTTCTATAAGGATTCTGTGAGCAACAATACTTTTGCAGACCTGGCTAAGGTTGCCATTGATATGTTATCGTTGCTTTGGTCCAACGCCGAAGTGGAGCGCATATTTAGCAAAGTCAATCTTGTAAAGTCAAAACTGCGAAAAAAAAACTACACTTGAGAATATTGAGAAATTGGATTAATTGTGTGCCACTTAAAATAAAAATAATTAATTTTGTTGTGAATTTACTGATATGGCTTGCACAGACTCGAAAAGTGCTGCTATATAAGCTTCCCAATAAATTCCTGCGGATGATAGGAACGGGATTATCAGAAGATAATGAAAATCAGGAGAATGAGGACAACATTGATGAAATTATTCACATCTTATGAATAAAAGATCAGCAGATGCTCAAATGGTTCAGTTTCTTTCTAGGCAACCTGATTTTGCACGCTCACTCTCAGGAGAAAATACTGGAATTAATGAATTATAAAACTAGCTTTTTCTATGGCTTTTTTCATTAATTTTTCAGCTTTTTTTCATCGTTCCTCCCGTCAAAAACAGCTTTTTTTTTCAAACAAAAGTTGGCAACACTGGCTGCGAGCACACGATTCGAGTCAGTGCACAACTTGCCTTCAATGAAAGCAGACCCTATGTCGCTTGATTTTTTAAGTTGGCTTTGTAATGCACTCAGAGAAAAGTTAAACTTCCGCAACAACACATTGTGTGAGAATGCGGTGGGCCCTTAATTATGCCCCTTAACTTAAAACTCTATTTATCATGCCACTACGTGGTCACACACCAAGAATTGTGGCTTGCAATAAAAATTCTATTCAAATAAATTTTTAAATATCAAATAGAGTTGGTCAGCTATTTCTTTCGGTGCATAAATTGAACGATGCGCGCATATCCCCCCTGTTCGACGTTCTAGTTGCGACTGACTTCGCTCTGTTCGCTGCGCTCGGGTTTCGTGTGTGTATTAGTGAATCGAACAGCTGATTCGCACGCGTGCGAGACTGTGGCCATCACTGATGTACATACATTCTGGCTGGTTACGATAATCAATTGAAAAAAAAAATCGATACGCATATGTTCTTATTGCTCATTAGATTTATTTGTATGTTTTGCTACTTTAAAAAATTAATACGTACTTTCTACTTAGTGCTCGGTTTATGGGCTACAAATTATGAATTTAGGCTTAGTTGTTCACTTTTTTGCTTATTACATTACATAAAAGGGTTATCGGTAATCATCAAATCATACCGTTACACTTCCAAAACTTTTTAAAAAGATTACAATTTCTATACCTATTTTATATGCAATACATTAGTTTTATCTTCGTTTTTAGCTGCAAAATTAATGTATACGTATAGTGCATGTGTGTGTGTGTGCCGGTGCGTTTCGTTTTCTCACACTGTCCTGGATATGGGTGGCCATCATATTAGCGCATATATAAACATACATATACATGTTTATAACGGCATATGATTCCATTTTGTTTTATGTTGAATTCTTTTTACATATTTAACTTTTTTGTTTTGCAGTATTGCACTCTCTCTCTATTACTATTGCACTAACGTATCCTTATAGTACTCGTTAAATTTAAACAGTTAAGTCGATTTTTTTAAGACGATTCTAATAAAAAAAAATGTACATACATACATGTGTGTACATATGTATGTATATGCACACATGTATATGTGTAATTCAGAATTATAATGGCAATAGGCCAATAGAACGCGAGCCTTAAGGATATATTTTTGCAAGTTATCTTTGTACAAACGCTTCAATACCCAGGGGATAGATTATATTCTTTCTACAATAAAAAATGTCCAAATCGCCGCTCGGAGGCCACATAGACAGAGAGCGCGAGCGAGTGCGAGATGCTGATGCTGTCGCTGACGGTGTGGTGGTGGGTCGGGAGGTGTTAGTGTAAGAGAGGAGACGATTACCATTTTCGATGTCACCGACAACAGCTAAAGCGATAGCGCCAACAATAGCCCAAAAATACTCAGGCACACATACATTCACATCCATATGCATATGTAAATGTGTGCATGTTCTCATTTTGCTGCCTAGCGATTTGTGGGCTAATTGTGACGCTTTCGCGATACTCATTTGGTTTTCATGACAATTATCGGTTCGAGTATCTTAAGCATATCATTATTTTCAGGCGCACCACTGGCCGCCCCACCTCCCGCGCCTCCAGCCGTCGATGCTTGCAGTTTGCTGTAGCCCTGCTGATGTTGACTTAGGGTGACCAGTCGCTGCTGTTGCTGCTGATTAATGACAATTGTCTCGTGATGTGGCTGCTGCTGCTGTTGTTGTAGGGTGCTCGTCATTTGCTGGAGTTCATGTTGTTCCAGTTGCAGGGCTGCCAACTGTTGATCATTGGAAGCATCGCCATCTAGCTGCGAATCGCTTTTGACAACAAAACTATCGCCATTATCGGTATCGTTATCATAAAGCTGTTCTGTTGTCTCATCCTCAGTTTTGGCATGGAATTCGGCGCTGGCGGTGCTGCTGCTATTCCGCGGCGTATGGCTGCGCATGCGTCGCAGCCGGGCATATTCGGCCTGTTTCGATAGACGCTCCTTGCGCTCATCGATATTCTCGGTGGCACGGATTTGGGCGCGCTTGAGACGCGCCCGTTCGCTCAGCTTTTGCAATCGAACTGTACGCTGTTCGGGCGATTCATTGGCACGCACCGCCCGCTGATGGGCGGCCATTTTGTCCAGTCGAAGACGTTTCTCCTCCTCCGTTTCATATTTGTTGGCGCCACTGCGTCGCGGCGTTGGCGGCGCTTGGACAACAACAACGCCATCGCCATCGGCCGTGGAATGTGCATGGATGTGAGCCTGCTCAATGGACTGTGACTGGCCACGCCCACGTCGGTGCCCACCACTGGATGATGATGATGTCGTCGTCAGATGTGGTGCGGCCAGCATTTGATTAAGCTCCTGCTCCAGCAACGTATTCGCCTTTAGATCATCATGAACCGTTAATAGACTAGTCTTTCTCGGTCTGCCACGACCCATTTTCGGAAACTCCTGGACAATCTGTTGTTGCTGTTGCTGCTGCTGCTGTAGCTGCTCCTGTTGTCCCAGACCCGCAACGGTCAGTGTAGGATTTGAGCCCGCCGGCGCTGTTAATATATTATATTGTCCTGGCGCTGTCGGACTGCTGCCACCACTGGCATTGGCAAAATGCACGGGCGTAAATGGAGGCGGCACCGCATTCGGGCCAATGCCCAACTGGAAGCCATTGTGATACATGGGATAATAGGCGGTTGTTGCCGTTCCAGCCGTTCCAGTGCCATTGGCACCGGTTGATCCCGTTCCTCCCGTTACGGTTACGGTGCCCGTTGTGCTGTTCGCAGTTGCCGGAAACGTGGTCAAATACGGAAACTGATTGTACAGCTGAGTCGTTGTCGCCGTTTGTCCTCCTCCTTTAAGCGTCTTCTGTTGTTGTTGTTGTTCAGCGGCAGCCACAATTACCTTGGCCTCATTCTGGGCCAGACTAACAGACCCGCTGTTATCGCTTGTCTCGTTGCCAGACTGTTGTCATCACCATCAGCCAATGATCCAAATGACAGACAACCAAAAGAAAAGGTCATAAAAAAAAAAAAAAATGTTATTAGCCAAGAAATAAATGCATAAATATTGATCAGTTATCGATATTATAATACATGTTATCGAGTTAACAATAACTTTTTTGCTGCAAATTGGCTTTTAAGTTCCTAAGCTCATCACCTGCTAAAATACCAAAGTCGTAATATTTTCAAAAATTACAGAATTAGTTCAGTCTTTTTTTCATTCATTCGAAAAATTCATATCTATACACTCTCAAAGTAGTATATTTTGATAACTATATTTTTATTTATAAGCATGCTATCCTTTCAATTTACCGTTCTCCCACTCCTGCTTGACGTTAAGTTGGCTGCAAGCTTGCATTTGACTCAAGGAACACACAGACCCTCTCTCTATCTCTCTTACTCTCGCGTTGAAAGCCAAAGTCAAAACTTAAAAAATTTCACAATTTGTCTAAACAAATATATTTGTTATTTATTAAAGCTATAGCAATTGAATATGAACTGTGAATGCCAACGAATATTTCCTGTATTGATTTCTGTTTTCACTTTGAGTTTATCAGGTCTTTTCCGGTTTTCGCTTTCGGTAAGATTTTCCGGAAGTGAATTTTTTCAACCTGCTCTAATATCATTTCGGCGAAATTCTGCGGATTGAAATCACTTTGATTTGATGAGTTTAGTTCCTATAAAGTGAAAAACGTAAATACTTAATTACTTAGTCTAAATGGAAAGTGAATAAATGAATTTCACTAAATGCTATAAAATAAAAGTTGAAAACCGGAACAGGCCTATATGCATTTAAAAAAAACATAAAAATCTATGTTTAATTTAAAAAACTAACTGTATTTAAGAGTTGCAGAAAACACTGCAACAAGAGCAAGAGAAGTCGCTGCAGACAGTCGGACCGACAGACAAACAGTCAGAAGAGAGACAGAAAATGAAGTGAACACATTTTTCTGGGCATTTTACAACATTGTTTTTTAATAATGAATTTTCTGCGAATTTTTTTTTGTATATACAAGAGTTTGAGTTTTTTTTTTTATACAAAACACTTTTTTGTTTACAGTCTAGTTTTTAAAGTATTTCATGTAAAAAATATGCTAAGAATTTTTCTCTTTTCTTTTTTTTGCAAACTTATTCAAATGAGTAGCAAGCTTTAACGGAACAAAACGGAAACGTTATAAAAGTGTAACTAAAAACCAACAAAGAAACTAATGCATATATAAAATAGAAAGGGATACAGTTCAAAGTGCTTAGTTGCTTAAATTTTCAATTTTTGTCGAATTCTTTTGCAACCAAGCGAATTATACTGTAAAAACTTTGGCTTTTCGTTTAGGATTTCTGATCTCTATCGCTCTCTCTCTCTCTCTCTCCCTATATCTCTATTCTCTTTGTCTGCTGTCGCTTTCATCTCTAATCTGGCGTCGTTGCCTGCATACGCACCTGAAGTTCCTGCTTCTTAGCGTATTTGTGCTGATAGAACTCGATCTGATTGGCAATGCTAAAGTGCGGCACATGGGCCTGCAGCAATTTACCAGTTTTGCCCGGCTCCTCGCCATAGATTTGTTGCACAAATATGCTGCCAGCTTCAGCGGCACCGCTGCCACCTGCCACACCATCGATCAGCTGTTGGGCACCCAACGAATAGCGTGGTTGTTGCTGTTGTTGCTGCTGTTGGAGTTGTTGTTGCTGCTGCTGTTGCTGCTGCTGTTGTGGCTCCTGTTTTAATTGCATCGTGGGACGCAATCCACCAGGTGTTATAAACATATTCTGTCCCATATATTCAATAGTCTGATGTTGTTGATAGGCAGCCGCTGCTGCTGCTGCTGTCACCAAATGTTGTTGCTCATCGCTTGATGCTGCTGCGGCTGCTGCTGTTACCGTTGCGGCGGAGGCAACAGATGATGGGGTGTTGTTGTTGCTGCTGCCGCTGGTTGCAGGCGCTGACGTTGATGATACGTTTGCCTGATTTAAATTAATATTATGCTCATTATTATTGCAATTGGTTTGAGCAGCCGTTGCAGCTGCGGCGGCAGCAGCGGCAGCTGCTGATGCGACAGCAAGCACCTGCTGCTGCTGCTGCTGTTGCTGTTGTTGCTGTTGGGTAAGTGATTGGGAATTTGTCGAATTGGTCGATGAAGACGACGACGACGAATTCGGTTGCACGCCATGATGCACCTGCACCTGATGCACTTGCACCTGCTTGTATATCTTTTTCTTTTCTCTGACCTTTTTCGCATAATCGTTCAGCTTTCTCAGTCTTTCCTTGCGCTCCTCCGCCGACTCGCTGGCAATCCTCTGCCTCGCCCGCGCCGCCATCTCAGCCAGACGAATCTTTCGCTGATCGGGCGTCTCGCTGGCCCGATACATGCGCATGCGTTCGGCCAATTTGGCCAAACGCTTCGAGCGTTGATCCGGTGATTCCATGGCACGGCGTAAACGCTGGCGCGCCGCATTGCGTACCAAACGCATTGCTCTCTCGATATCGGATTCGTTTTGGCGTCGATGACGATTCGCTTCCGCATTGCGCAACAATCGCTTGCGGTACTCGTCTTCACTTTCTCGCTGTCTTCGCTCCCGCATCCTTTCAGCATTGCGGGCCAAACGGCGTTGACGTGCCTCGGGACTTTCGTTCCAACGCTGCTGATGATGATGATGTTGTTGTTGCTGCTGTTGCTGTGGTTGTTGCTGCTGCTGCTGTTGTTGTGTGCTAACTGATATCGAACTGACGCTTGAGGAGGGACCAAGTGGCGTCGGTGGCGGTTGTTGTTTCAATGACAGTGGCTGTGAATAAGCGGGTAATGTTATTTGCAATTGTTGTTGGTGAAATTGTTGTTGTTGCTGTTGTTGCTGCTGCTGCAAGTGATGATGCTGCTGCTGTTGTTGCTGCTGAAACTGTTGCTGTTGCACCTGTTGATGCTGCTGCTGTTGTTGTTGCTGTTGCTGCAATTGCAATTGTTGCTGCTGATGGGTCGACAATGGTACCAAGAGCGCTGACTGATGATCAATAAGTAGCCGCGCATTTGGACCGTTGATTGCCAGCACATGCGTTGCGTATTGTTGTTGCTGCTGCTGCTGATGATGGTCAAGTGTCGGCTCTATCTTTATCCCATTGGGATCTGGTTCCATTATTTGGCAAAACCTTAACAACAATCGAAATTGTCGTCAACTCGCTGTTGTTGTTGTTGTTCCTGTCGTTATTGTTGTCGCTGTTGTTACTTCCTTCTTCACTTCGATATACACCAAATGCAATTCCCGTCGTCTCTTCCAGTCAACAACGTTCGATAAACGTATCCCTGTCCTCTTGATGATATCGATAACTGTTGCTGCTATTGCTCGGGCGACAAAAACGTTGGCGTTTTGTTCGCCGCATTTAACAGCCGTTTTCGCTTTGTGTCTGTCTGTCTATTCAATTTGCTTCTGCTGCTTTATGCTTGTCTTCGTTGTTTTGTTTTGTTTGTTTGCTTCGCAATTTTGTTCGTAGTTATATAAAGAAATGCGCCTAAATATTGTTATCGTTATCGCAATCGGTATCGCCGTCTACGTACATGCATATATAAATAAATATATATAGATTTATATGAAAATTTATATATATATATATATCTTTTTTTTATGCGTGTTGTGTGCCTGTGTGTATATATAATTTTGTTTATTTGTGTGCGTTTTGGTTTTAACAACTTTCGGCTGCTGATGATGCTACTCTCTCTTTCTCCCTCTCTCTCTCATACACACACACTCTCTTTCTTACCGTCGCTCTACTCTTTCTCTCTCTCCCAATCGGTGTGACTGTTGGTTGGTTACTGTTTCGGTTTCTGTTTTGCGCATCACCTTTTTTTTTGCTTCTTTATTTTTTTTTCTGCTAGTCAATCAATTTGCAATATGCTTCTAAATGTTGATGACGCTGCCTCAGCTATTTTTCCTTGCTCTTTTGAATGCTTCTTCCTCTTGCCAGTGTTGCCTTGCGCCGCCGCCTGCACATGCAAATGTCAAAAATCATTCATACACACACAGATGGCAACAACAAAATGGAAAGAACACACATACGGTTTGTGTCTCAGCTAAACGTATTGCGCACCTTTCACTACTACAGACTGCTGCCGTCTTTTGCCTTAGCGCAAATGTTGCAGTTTTTTGCCTTTACTCGTTTCGTTTTCTGTTTATCTGCTGCTATATTGTAATTGTTGCAAAATTGATGTTCGCGTGTTTCCATTAACTTTATTATCGTTTTCAATGTTTTTTTTTTTTGTATCTTTTATATGTGGCTACTTTTGGTGCGTGCGCACGTTTCTTCTTCTTGTTTGATAGTAAATGACAATTGGCGCCGCCACCGCCGCCGCTGTGCCTTCCAATGACTATACGGCTTCCAGTGACTTCCAATCGATTTTTCACATGATTATATGTACACACACACACATCTACATGCTGGCCTACACGACACGAACACACAAGCACGTACTCACAGACACTCAATCACACGCCTTAGTATATACATATGTATGTATGTATTCGATATTTAGTATATTTGTCTTTTATAAATATTTTGAAGCGGTTTGCCACAATTGTTGCATGAATTTTTCGGTTGCAGTTGAGTTTTTTCAACTTTGTTTAGCCGCTTCAATTTGTCGGCATTGTGTGTGTGTGTATTGCACCACACACTCACATACATACATATGTATGCAATTTGATTCGCCTATTTAGAGGTATTCACCGTATGCATATTAATATACTCATTAATTTACATATTCAAGCTTTTAGCTTCACATTTTAGATAAATCTATTATTTCGCGCCACAATGAAAGTTCAATAAACAGTTTAGATATTTGCAATTTCTTTTTCGATAAATTATAAAAAAAAACGCGCTAAAATTTCCGGCAAGCAAAATGCTCTGCCGTTTTCTGTACCAACAACTCACACACAACAACACATTAAAAAATAAATACAACTGGATGTTGGAAACTGGATGGCGTGCGTGTGTGTATGTATACATGTACGCATCAGCGATAAATTACGAATTTCCAGTACAAAACCTATCGCAAAGATTGCGCGCAATTTCGATAAATACTGCATATTTCGATGAGTGCGCGCAATTTAAAAAGCTAAAAACGCAGCTCAATAAAAAAAACGACTTGTCATTTAAAAATTGTGAATGCAACTTTATTCAAGTATTCATTTTTTTTGTTTTTCGTTTGCTCTTTGTGTTTCCTTGTTGTTGTTTGTGTGTTTTTTTTTTTTTTTTGCTTTTTTTTGTTATTATGTTGTTTTTCTGTTAGTGTACATAGAATATTACAATTACATAAAATGTATTTCATAATTTTACATCAAAACAATTGGGGTAAAATGATTAAGAAAAAGAAACAATTTGAAATTTCGACTAGAACTTAAATATTATATTAATTTGTTTTCGTTTTGTATTTAATTGTGTGTGTGTGTGTATGTGTGTGGTTGTGAGGGATTCGTATTGCAAAAAAATGGAGTTGTGGTTGGGTGGGAGTGGGGAAAGCAGGCGGCCTTTAATGTTGTTGCTATAATAATTTGCCATGCACACATACATAAGCTTTCGTGTGTCTGTGTGTGTATGTGTGTTTACACATACATAATCCTGCATAAATTGCTGGTGTTCATTTTCATGTGTGCTTCGGGGAAGCGCACACATACACACGCACACACATACATTCATCAGTTTGTTTTTCATTATCCTTTTTTTTTTTGGGTTATGGGTGGGGGGGGGGGTTGCAGGGTGAATTTCAGGGATTGTGTTTGATATTCGCCTGGCAACGCAACTTGCGCTATTGACCAAAAGATGTCGCACCTGTTGCAGCCAACGAGAGCTAACGGCAATGTTTTGGTTGCTTATTGGAAGAATGCAAATGCAGTTAGAATATGGCAATTGGTCCGGCCAATTTTTTTTTTGTGTGTTTGCTCAAATCGCTGTCGTTGTGGTTATTGTTGAGCCACCCTGTGTATGTGGCCCCCGGGTATACAATAACAACACATATGTGAACACACACATACACACACACGTATGTGAGTGTGCAAGTGTGTGTGTGTGTTCATATATGTTTTGGGGATGAAGTTGACTTTCCTTTGCATTGCTTTTTGGGGGGAATTTGCGGTCTCTCTCTCTCTTACTCCGAAAGCTGCAATGTGTGTGTGTCTTGCTCATGTGTGTGTGCTTTGAGTGACGTGCATACATTTACACATGACTATTTTCTAGGCGTTTTGTGTGGGTTTGTGTGTGTGTGTTTATCTATATAATATTCTGTGTTGTGTATATATAACTATATATATATATGAATATATATATATATCGTAAGAATATAATGCATGCATTATAAAAATACTTTTTTTACTTCATCTTTTTTTGTGATAATTTTTAACTTAAAAAAAATTTAGCGACACTTTCTACATATGTATATATATGTATGTATATTTAAAAAAAAAGTGTCATTTTTTTTGTTAATTATGTATAACTCCCATTTTGGGAAGATCTTCCAACTGTTTATATGCCTGATACGCCTCCAATTGGGATTTTTTATTCTTTCTTCCTGCTGCTTCCTTATCTTTCTCCTTCTTCACTTTCTCTTTCTATGTAAATGTTATGTTTGTTTCTTTTGTTTTTTTTTCTTTTCTTTTGCATGTATACAATATATATTATTTATAGATGTTTTGTTTTGCTTTCTTTCTCTTCTATGCTTTTTTTTCTTGATTTTTATTTATTTTTTATGTATTTATTTTTTTGCTGTCTAAAACGACGACGTTGAAGACGTTGCTCCTTGCTCACATACACATGTGTATGCATATGTATGTATGTAACTTTTGCTCCTTTTTCCACTACACATTTGCTCTTCTCTTCTCTCTGGTTTGTGTACATTTCCTGGTTGTCTGATTAGATTGTTGTCTATTTAGATTCTAGCTGGTGTGTGTGTGTTTGTTTGTTTTTGTGGGATTTGTGTTGCCGTCTCTGTCTGTCTTTGCTAGACTGGATGCAGTTCATCCAAAACCGTTCAATCACTGATTCTTTTAGCTGGAGCCAGCTCCAGTGCCAGCACGTCTTGTGTCCTGTCACGCTGCTCTCTCTCCCGCTCTCTTTTAACAACTGATCTCATTCGCTTTTGTGTCGTCTAGTAGCCCTTGAGGCGATCCTCGAGCGGGGGCTTAATCACTTTGGGCGCACTTGCGCGCGCCACACGCATTCTTTCGGCCGCTTTTGCCAAACGCTTTTTACGCTCATCGTTCGATTCGCTGGCGCGTCGCAGTCGCTGTCGGGCGGCGTTCTTCATCAGTCTTAAAGTTCTTTGTACTTCGGTTTCGTTTTGGCGTCGCACGCGATTCGCCTCGGCGTTTTTAGCCAAACGTAGGCGATATTCCGCCTCCGATTCCTTAGATCTTTTATCTCGCATTCTAGCCGCGTTCCTTTCCAGACGTCGTTCCCGTGCCTCCACAGATTCGTTGCTGCGTCGACGCGCTGCTTTTTGGGCACGTGACGACGACGTCGACGACGACGATTGATGTCCAAGAGCTGCGACGCCGCCGTTGACGTTGACAACGATGCCCGTTGATAAATGATGATGCAGGGGATGTTGTTGTTGTTGCTGCGAATGTTGCTGCTGCTGCTGCGTATGCTGCGGGTGATGTTGCGAATGCTGCGAATGTTGCTGCGGATGTTGTTGCGGATTATTCGTTTGTGGCTGGAAGTTATTCTCACTGCTATTGTTGTTGTTGTTACTACTACTATTGTTGTTATTGCTGGTGCTATTACTATTGTTGTTGTTGTTGCTGTTACTTGTAACAGCAGCAGCAGCGGCAGCGGCGGCGGCAGCAGCAGCAGCAGCGGCTCCCGAACTAACGCTGGCAGCGGCAGCAGCAGCAACAGCAGTTGTCGTATAATTATTATATTCTATAAGTCCCCTGTTGCTTGGATAAAGATGGTGCATGGGATTCTCATAGTTGAGGTATTCGGGTTTGATGAAAAACGGATCGGAGCGGGCGCTAAGCGGCGTTGTTGGCGATGAATTGAGGAAATATAAACGGCTGTGATGATCTGTGGTTATGCTACCTCCGCCGCCTCCCACACCCGCGGACATCGAGCGTTTTGTGTGATCGCTGTGTCGCGATTTTCGAATTTGCCTATCGATTGCACAGTTACTGCTGCTTCTTCTTCTTCCGCCTCCACCACTTTGTCGTCGTCGTTGTCTTCTTCCTCTTCGTCTTTTGAATTTTCTTTATTTTTCTTTTTTTTTTTTGGATTGTTTTATTGCCAAGTACTGTGCTTTGTGCCTTTTGTCGATTTCATTATTTTGTCGCCAATTTTAGCTAATTTTTTGCCGCGTATTTGGACACAACAACACACACAATTTAACTGGCCAAAAAAATGTAGCGAGTAAACAACAAAAGCGACATAACTAATCAATATGGAAAAAACTTCCAAATTCTGATTGGAAGCATTTCCACGATACACTTTGCCCATGCACGTACACACAAACACGCATGCACCAATATTTCGCGTGGAAGCGCGCTACTCTCATTTCGCTCAATTTGCCGCTCATTTCGCTCATCGACTTCCAGTTGGGAGCATTCCAATTGTCAAAATCTAGCCGGCAAGGTTGCAATGTACATTTTACGCAGGGCTGCAATCGTTATTTGTATCGATTACATATTTAAATTAATTTATATAAATAATTTAACTTATATTTTGCATATACACACATTATTATTGATAATTCACATTTTATTTTTCGACAAGCAACATACTGTTGCCAAATATTAGAAAGAATTTTTAAAATACAGACATAAAGCGTGAAATTTATTTACACCATCGCAGCTTAATTTTTATACATTTACATTTGCATTTTCTTATTTAATATTTTATGTGTTTGTGCAATTAAATTGACATTTCCATAAATTTTTATTGGCTTATTTCTAACATGAACTGTTAAAATGACAAGACTTATCGTTTCTTAATATTCTGAATTGAGAACAAAAAATAATCGCTTATCGTTTATAATGTGCATTGATGTATTTTTTGCAGTAACATTTGAGTTTAACAGCCAGTTAACAGTAACAGTTTTAGATTGCAGCAATTTAGAAGGTTGTATGCCTAGCTGGTTAGAGAACATGTCGTCATGAATTCGCATTTTGTTGGATAACTTATGTAACTTGAAAAATTACATGGGATTGTAAAAAACGTATGGCGTGGTATTTATGTCCGATTTTTATTGTATGTACACATGAATTTTATATAAGATATGTATATTTGTAAATTTGTTACTAATTTCTATACATTTTACGTCAAAATATTTCTACACTTGTTATTTAACCCCTTAAATAGGCATTGAATAGTAGTTTTAATAAATATTACAGTGTGACGTCAGTACCTATGCATGTTTCGCTCTCAGAGCGTGATGCGAACTCGCTGAGAGAAGCGCGCTACCTTGGACAATTGGGTCGTCATGTGCTGATGTTTTTTGTTTTTCTTTTTGTTTTGTCTTGTTGGATTTTTGCCGTGAACGGACGTCTCTTCTGTGTTTGCGCTGCTGCGTCGCAGTTAGCGTAGTTTGATTCAAAACAATTCTATAACTGCAAAAACAACAACAACGGCGCATTCTGAATTGTGTTTACATTTTGTATGCAATTTATAAAATAGCAATTAAGCTTAAACATTGTGCGTCGTGTTTTTTTTATCGTGTTTGGTTAATTTTTTTTTTTTAATTTTTGTTTAATTTGTTGTTGTCAGAGTTTTAATCAAGCTGACAAACTAAATGTGCAGGTGCAAAAGAACAAATCAAAATCGCAATCGCAAGACAAACAACGATTTGTCAACGAAATTTATGTAAGAAAAAACGGCATATAACATAAATTACTAAAAAATATACATATTTATTACATATGCACATATGTGTAGATACAATACACGAACACGAACAATAAAGTAACTTTACACATTCCAATTTGATTCTGTTGTTTGTGTGAAAAACTAATAAGTAAAAAAAGAGACGACGAAATAACAGCAACAACTACAACAGCAACATCGGCAGCAGCAGCAGTAACAACAACACGAGTAATAACAGCAACAGCAAGAAAACCATAGGCACGGCAAAGAAGAAAATAAATAGCAATTTCGACTAAATAAAGGTATGTATGTGTGTACAACGTTTACTTTACATACAAACACTATATTGAGATATAGATATGAATGTGTACATATATGTATGTATGTATCTGTGTGTGTGTCTGTGTATGAGAATGTGTATGTATGAATATATTTCGTTATTAGTTTAACTCTTCAATTTATTATTGTTATTATTACTGCTGTCGCTCTTCGCTGTGTGTTTGTGTGTGTAAATGCTGTCTGCTTGTGTATATGTGTGTGTGTGTGTGTGTTTTGGCCCCGGTGTTATTGCCTCACATTCGCTTTTGCCTCTTTCGCTAGTTCTTATTGTTGTTTGCTATTAACTATGCTCACTTGAGCTGAGCTACTGAAATACATAGTTACGTTAAATCAGTGAGTTCCCTCTCTCTCACTCTCTCTCTAACTGTCTGCGTGTGTTTGGCATGCGGCAGAAGCAGAGACAGAGGCAGAGATTACGTTGATAATGCCCAAAGAAATGTCAAGAGAACTGTATGCCTATGTATTTGTTTTATTATTCTTTTCGCATTTGATCACCCACATGATAAAGTATTAAACGTCAAGTCAAAAAGAACATACACAAGTACATGTGTAGTTATTTTCACACACAAACACTCATATACACACACACACACACACACACACATACCATTGCATGCAATATTAAATTGAATTAAGTGAAATTTCTATTATTGTTAGTGGAATTTTTTTTTTTATACTACATAAATTTAGTTGCAGAGAAACTTTAGTTTGAAATTGTAATTTATTTACAGTATGTATCCATTATTATATGGCGCATTCTCAAGCTCAATGACCTCGAAAATAGAACTAATGATAACTGGAGTTAATATAAATTTCTTTACTCTATCTATGCCTGCATTTCTGACATATGAATTGTCTTATTAATACCGTTATACTAATAGTGACATGCAAATGTTTGTGTGTGTGCGATTAATCGAATCGATTAATTAAACTGCAACGGTTTGAGAACAATTGAAAGCTATTCAAATTAAATTGGAATTTCGTTATAAGCTTTGAAGTTGGCGTTGTAGAATCTTATTGGTCCGATAAGAGAGACTGTAAAAGGAGCACTCCAAAAGTCAATTCTCTGTCCATCTTTTTGTCTCTCTCGCACACACACACACATACACAAACTGGTGTTCACATTTAACCATGTTTAATGATCCTTTGCCCTGCCTTTGTCTGCCTGGCATTTTACGACACATGCAAAACTCGCTATTTAACATTACCATATCCATTTCCATCCTCTGTGACGCTGTGAGTCAGATACACATGCACACATACATACAAACAGTGAGTACATATCTAAGTGGCCGCATAGTTGTTGGCTTAAACACACACACACAAGGCAGTTTCTGTTACGCATATGTATATGTATGTAACTACAGAGTAATCATTAAATGCAGATCTTTACTATATATACACAAAAAACAGCATTCAAGAAATAGTAGGAAATGCGAGTGAACTCTACTGCGAGAGACCCTGTAATTGAAATTCAAAAATTGAAAATTGGACAAACACAATATTAAAAAAAATAATAATACAAGTAGAAAACGACTCTAAGAGACCCAGCACATTTTTTCTCTACAAAATTTGGATAACTACATAAAAAAAGTACAATTTCAGTGAATATCAATCGATTTAATACGACTTATCGGCAAGCAAATAAATCGAGTTAAGAAAATTAAAAATTGCAGCGCAAACATTTCATAAACTAACTTGATTAGTTTGGGATTAAGAGGAATCTTTCATTTTATTCTACATTGAACTGACTAAACATAAAAATTAAAATATCCATTGGGCTTAACTAGATTAATTACTTGATATACTGTACATAAATCTTTTACGCATATTTTACTAACGGCCAAGTTAATAGACCCTTTGTACCACAGGGTCTTAAAAGCGTACAATAAAAATACACATTGTTGTTGCTGTTATTATTATTGTTTTTGTTGTTGTGTGGATTTTGCGTTCGTTTCATCGATGCAAGCAACAACAAAAAATAAAACCAACACCGTACCAAGCCAAGCCAACAAAAGCAACAACTACATACATATGCACATACAAACACACACACAACACAAGACACACACACACACACACACGTATAGCCAAAGCAGCAATCCATAATAATCTTCCCGTAATTTATAGTCCAAGACAATTTATGTAATTTACAAATACCAAAAACGAAAGAGACGGCAAATGACGGAATGTGAACACGAATGAGCAAACGAAGCAGCAAGCGAATGACGATGAGAGCGAATGCAACTGCAACTAACGATAATAACAATAACTGAAAAAAGACAAAAACAACAACAACAACGACAGCGTACTAAATAAACAATTCAACAAATTTGATCCGAGGCAAACACACACACACTGACATAGCTACTATATAGACAAAAACGTCGTCGACTCACACGCACATAAAAATGCATATGAAGAAAAAAAATATGTGCAGTAAGAAAACGAATAAAACAACAACAGTAAGTGCAGCAACTTACAGGCAGCAACATTGCATACAGGGGGTGATCGGTCGAGTGGGGTGGGCGGGCGAGCACATGAAACGGCGCGCCGTTCAAACAAACGACGACGCTGACTTCGACTGCGACGGCAACGCCAACGCCAACATCAGCGTTGCGACGTCGACTGCGACTTCAACTACGGCGCGTATACAGAAAATGTCGTTCGTTTTTGTTTTTGCTTCTCAAGTTTTGTGAACGCATAAAATAACAAGAAGGAAGGCGACGTTTTTTTGTAAGCAACGCACCGAAGCTTGCATACGCTGCAAGTTGTGTAAACAGGTGCAGTGTTGGTAAAGAGTTTAAATTGTTAATGTGTAAAATCAATATACCAAAAACAAAGTAATAACAGTTGGTTGTCGTGTGTGGGCGTTAGTTAGTCAAGAAATTTTTTTACAAAATTAAAAATTCACATATTTCATATTTCAACTAATTCATATTTGTGGATTTTTATTCATTTTATAAAAGATAATAAATTAAAATATTAATTGGATTTAACTATTTTAGTGAATTTAGTTTTGCTTGTCAAAACCATTACTTGGCTAACTGTACCATGCACCTTTGTACATATTCACGTTTTTCCCATCAACCAAAAAGCGACTAAAAATAAACTACAATGTTTGAAAAGATAAGATCTGCATTACTTCCTACAATGCCTTATCAACTTGCATGTTAAAGTGATTAAACACATTTTTAACTCAGAGTATAGCAAAAAGACTTGCAATAATAAAAATAATAATACAGAAAAATTATAAAACTCGCGCTCCGCATACAAAGACGCTCACTCAGTTACTCTCACACAAATGCACACACACACACACGTTCACATTGGCGCATTGAATGCGGTAATTGCATTTATTGCACGTGTGTAAAGTACGCTCTTACGCTTCTCTTGCCTTTGCACTCTTTGAATCGCTCTTGCTCTCTCTCTGTCATCTCTTTGATTCGCGCTCTGCGCTGCGTGCAGCAGCTTTAAACCTCGCTCAAACAAGAACGAAGTGCAGCAATAAAAAAAAAGAGATAGCTAAGAAACATTATTTTCTATGTATTGGCTTTCTATGTTGCTACTTTGTTGCTGTCTGTTGATGTACTTGTTGCTATTATTGCCCTGTAAGCGTATGTCGCATGTAAGGTAAGGGCATTCCAAGTGCGACTTATAGTCGCGGTAGTTGCATTTGCTTGCGGTTTAACTTTACATTGCGTTGCATTAATGACGACAATAATGATGCTGATGATGATGATGACGATGATACTGCTGTTGGGGGCTGAGAACTAGGTGGAGAGTTACGTACAAGCACACAGACACACACACGCACAGACTGATTTTTATATGTATGTATAGGTGAGTTAGAGCATCGTCGGTTGAGAGGACTCGCTGGCTGGCATCATTTATGGCGCTGCCTTACCTCCTCCCCCCTCTCTCTGCTTGCCTACCTGCTGGGATAAACTTGTCTATGCGGCTGGTTCTTTTTATGCGCTTCGTTTCGTTCCCGGTTCCCAATTCCCGGTTCCCCGTTCCGAGTTGCCAGTTGCCAGTTCTCCTCTGCCTCAGTTGTTGTTGTTGTTGTGTGCTTATCTTTAGTGCCGTCGGTTGCCATTGCCAAGTTTTCGTCTAGTTTTTAACTTGTCAGCTCTTCTTTCGCTCTTGCGCTCTCCCAATCTCGATTCCCACCCTGTTTCCCCACCCCCCCGTGCACTGTTGAGCACACCCACCGCCCACACGCATTTGTGGTTATGGAGAGTAAGTATTTGTTGTTATTCAACTTCTTCATCTGTTTCGCATCCTACGTTGCTTACCCATCGCCATCGTCATCGTCATCATCATCAACATCATAATCATGGACGACATCAGAATAATCATAATCGCCATTATCAAGGCAATTTTTATTTTTGGCTTGCTTTAACGCATTCCTGTCCCCAAAATGCAACCAAGTCAGATATAGATGGACATATGTACATACATACAAACATTAAATATGATTATTATCTATGTACAAAAGTATATACATATTTATTCATTTGCACTCGCAATTTGATTTCTTCTCTGTTTATCATATGCTTTTTCGATTTCTTAAGAACACCGTAATATATTTTCTTTATTTTACTTTTATTTTTTTAATTTTTTTCTCTTCTCTCGTTTTTAATTAATTTTGCGAAACAATAAACCGAAATTTGTGTTGTATATATATTTTTTCTTTTTTGTTATTATTATTTGGAAAATGTTTACACAATTTGGTACAAGTACAAGTCTTCGGATCAGCGATTGAATGTCATTTCGATATATGTATATTTTTTTGCTTATGGTGCATAGTGATTTTTTATATTATTTATCGTATACTTGATTCCCCAGGCAGCTGTTTTGAGGGAATAGCGATCGATACTTGCGAAACACATTATACGAGTACTTCCAGTATATTCCAATGTTTTCATCATTCCATTCTGTTTTCATTTTTTTTTTTTTTGGGGCGTTTCTTTACACTGGAGCCACACCTTGTATAACGCATGATGAGATTGTCAATCTTTGAGTCTTCCGATATACGATTACGTACAGATTTATGTATGTATGTATGTGTATATTATAAGTACACAAGTGTAGTTGTTGTAGGTGTTGAATTTCCACATCCCTCCATCTTTTCTCTCTCTCTCACTCTGGGTATTAAACTTGTATCTTGGTATCTCCATCTACCTATCATATAATAAATATGAGCATACAATATACTCAACTCAACTCTTCTTCCGGACCCATTGTTATAACAAGTACATGTAAATTATTGTTCACGTTGTGCTCATTGTCGTGAGTTTGTAATTACCACGCACTGTTCGAAATCGAAATGCTCTATCATCAAAGGCTACACCCACCACTAAAGGTAGATTAATCTTTGACTAAGCTAAATACGAATTATCAATGTATTTTTGTAGTATTTAGTATTTTATGCTGATTCAATAAATCGAAACGATTATTTTTTTTGGAATTTTCGAAATCTTGAATAGTTTTTATGCTGAAAAAAGTGTAATTCTTATTAAGTGAAATTCACATATAAATGTTAAATAAGTAACTAGAACAAACGTACATACATGACTTTCCGCATCGAAATCATATTTACAATTTTTATACCCTGTGACTATTGAAAATGAATCAAAAAGGGTATATTGGATTTGTGGGATGTATGTAACAGGCAGAAAGAAGCATCTTTAAAGTATATAAACAGCCAAGTCCGTCTGTATGTCCGTCGGAACGCAAGGATCTCACGACTATATTGGACCACTTTATGCCATAGGAACGATCAGTCGAAAATCAAGTTTTAGTACAAACAACTTTTTTGTTGTTTGAGATATCTGATTCAAACGGACAAAATATGCATATGGGATGGTTCCATTCATCTTGATCAAATATGGTTGAAATCAGACGACTATATCATATAGCTGCCATAGGAATGATTGATCGAAAATATAGATATCGTATGCAACTTTTTGGAGATATGTATCTCAACCGAACTCACAGATTGGGAATATTCTATGTCGTTTACATTTTGATCGAATTTGGCTTAAATCGGTTCAATGGATCACACAGATGTAATAAAATTAGTCGAAAACTTAATGCGGCATCATCAAACCTTCGGCGTGCAAATACGTATTAGTCTATCGGAGTGCCAGGGCACAGGGTATCTTACAGTCGAGCACATTACTTATTAATTAAAATGCATTTTTAAATTTTAAATAAGTCTTGAGAATAAAATATACACGATTCTTCGCATCAGAAAAGTAATAATTTGAAACCAGTTATGAGAGCTTGAAGTCTTAGAAGACTTTTACAATAGATTTGTGAACTTTGTCACAGTATATATAGTATTTTCACCAGAATCACATCAGCGATGGAGCTGAAAAACCTTGTACTAGAAAAGAAAAAATATTTTTAAAATGAGAACTTGATTTAAAAATAATTAATTGAAATGAGTTGAAAAATGGTCAAAATTTGCTAGGTCAGACCAATTTCAAACTTTCAAAACTTACTTTGCCGAAATTGATACAATTTTCAAGCGAAATTTTATTTAGTTCAATGAACATGTTCCATTTTAATGTTAAATTTATAACCACGATAAGCACTACTGATATCAATGCTTGTAATAGTGATAAGAAAACGAAATTGTGTGAGTTATAATATACAGACTATAATTTTGACGCCCAATTTTGGAGAAACAAAATTTTTTTTCGAAAAATTAGGGAAATCTATTACTCTTTAGAAACACTTCTGTTCATTGTTTTCAAAAGCAATCGCTTTAAAAATCTCTAGAGATTTGTGGAACGCAAGATGTTCCAATTCAATGTTATATTTATGACCGCAATAAGCACGATTGATATAAAATGCTTGTAATTTCGATAAGAAATCGAAAATACGCGAGGTATAATAAAAAAGACCATATAATTTGGTACAATATATTTAATATTTTTATTAATGATTATAGGTATTGTGTAAACTTTAAGAGTAATTAATCATTTTTGAAATTTGGCACCCAATTTTGGCGACTCCGAAGAGGTCTAACAAACAAAATCGTTGACATTTAAAGAACACTGACATTTCCTATCGTTGTTTTCTAATGCAATTGTCATAAAAATCCCTAGAGACTTGTAAAACACACACCTGTATAAACTGAAATATATCGTGAAGTTAGCTAAGTTTATAATTGCAGGGTGTGAAGCCCAACTGCGTCTTCAGTAGATACTTTCTAAGTCAACGACAGCGTTTAAAATTTATCTAGTGCGCACATACACGCATAAATAATTGCATGTGTGTGTGTGTTTGTGTGCACATCTATCAGTGCGCCAACTTTGTCTTCAGTCTCTTGCGATGTGTGTTCTTTAAGTCTTCTAGCCGCTGTTTTCTGTTCTATATGTGTATGTGAATGTGCATGTGTATTCGTGTTCATTTATGTTTGCTTGTTGTGTCCGCAAATATGCTCACAAATATTAAATTGTACGTACCACCTCTCTCTCTCTTTAAAACCCAGCCCAACCCCCCCACTCACACCCCCTTTCCGCCTCTAGAGCCAGTCACCGTCCGTGCGTTGTATAAATTTTCTGTGGAACTGTACAATAGCTAAATAAAAAAAAAAATAGAAATAAAAAAAAAAAGTTAAAGCACACAGACCAACGACGACACAAGAGTTGAGTTAAGTATTAAATGTACGTGCGCTCCACACACACACACACAAGTGTATACACATTCATATTGAGTTGCATGTGTATTGTAGTTATGTATGGATATGGATAGTAAGTGTAAGTAGCGTGTATTTGTTTTTCTCGTCTTTTTTTTTGTTTTCTTTAATAGTTGTCGGTTGGGCACTTCGACTTTAGCACACTGGAAAAAAGAAATAACTAAAGCAACGGGCCAACAGGAACAGCAACTGAAACAGAAAATAGCAACAACAACAACAACAAGAGAAAAATGTTGAGTTTCTTGACTTTTCTGCCATTATTATTTTGTATCAAGACGCTGTTGCTGCTGCGACGCGCTGCGCTTGGCTCTCTTTGGCTCTCAGTTGGCGCTCTTAGCATACGCCGTACTGTCTGGCCGGCAGCAGTAGTTGCTGCGCTGCTGCTATGCTGCGGCTGCGACTGTTGCTCTTTGTCTTCTATTATCCAAGTCCATGCATTCGTTCGGTTGGTTTGTTATAAATTGTAATATTTCCTCATATGTAAACCGCGAGCAACGTTAACGTTAACGTCGACGTCGACGCTGACAGCGACAGCGATGTTGACGTTGTATTTGCTGTTGTTGTTATTATTATTATTGTGCTGTTTGCTGTTGCTGTTTTTCTTTACTATGGTTTCAATTTTATTTAATTTTATTTTAAACTCTAAACAAAAGACTCAAACTGAGCTGAGCTGCAGACTCGACTTGGACATGGACACACACACACATACAATATAATACAATGAATGCTAATGGCTGAAAGGAGAGGGAATGTTAGTTGGCTAGGGAGAGGGGGTGAGGCGGGGGGGTACCGATTGAATGTAGTACCATATGCGGGTAGGGCATAAATACAATCATGCTTAGGTTATGAATGCATATGTACATATGTGTGTATAAATTATACAGATATCCATACATGTTGATACATATGCATGTATGTTTGTATGTCTGTAATAACGTGTATATTGTACTCATATAGTTATATTCAGACACAAGAAAATGAGACCCCGGCATGGAGACGGGAATTGTACGGACAAGTACTCGTCGTACAAATATGTATTGCAAATTGGTTGGGCTTTCAGTTCCAGTTTCCAGGTCGTTGCTAGTGTCTCTCTAGCTGTCAGTGTGTGTGCGTGTATCTCTCTCTATTTATGTATGTGTGTGTGTGTAAATGTTTGCGTAGTTACTGCATGTTCTTTATTTCTATTTGAGGCTGACTGCAGTTTCTAGATCTTAACGAATGAGCGAGTGAGCGAGCGCATCCAAATTTGACTTTGCCATTTTTGCTGCTGCTGTTGTTGATGTTGTTGTTTTTATTTTCTGTGCGTTCTCTTCTCTCAATGCTGTTGTGCCTGATTTCCATCATTTGAATAGTACAAGAAGTTGTTTTGTCATTTGGACTGGTGTGTTTGTGAACTGGTTCAGGCAATTTACATTCCAAGCTTTTTTTTTTTTATAAAATTTTCTCTTAATTGAATTTCAATTGATCTTATTTGTAGTGATTCAAATGTGATTAAAGTTTCAAAAGTTTAAAAGCGAGCTCTTGAGCAATTTTTACCTGTTTTCTTCATAAATTATAGAGTTTGTAAATTAATTTTTTCATTGCAACTTTTTGTTTCATAAAATCTATCAATAATTAATAATTTAGTGGAAATCGAAAATAGAGTTATGGCGCCCAATTTTTGTGTAAATGTATTGAACTTAATTGGATAAAATTTAAATTTGATGAAAATCGCATAAAAAGCATTCAATATAAAATTATTTGCTTCATAAAATCCATGAAGAATTTATAATTTGGTGAACATTTAAAGTTCAATTATGGCGCCCAATTTTCGTGATGTTAACCAACTTTGATAAAATCGTAAATTTTTTGACTTCGATTGAAACAAATTTAAAATTGAGTAAAAACGCATAAAATAATATCTATCAAATATAAAAAAATGTTGTGGAAATTTATGGCGCCCAATTTATGTGTTTACGAAAATGATAACTCTGATCCTTGCTCAAAATTATTTCTCAGATCTTTTATATGGAATATGTGTTTATGCTTTTAAGATTTGCAGCTTCTTTGTTTGTATTAAACGCCTCAAGCAGAGCAGTGACTTAACAAATGCAAACACACACGCACACAAGCACACAATCACACAAACACAAACACACACACACACACATATAACATCCTTGAACTTTATCTCTATTGCCAGCTGCATTCGCTATTGCATTCATTTCAGGATGCATTGCCCTTGGCATTTTGCGTAGCGTTGTTCTTACCTTATCGGCCCCTTTGCCCGGCTCCCACTTGTGTTCCCTTTGACCGTCCTTGCTTACCCTTTACAATACAAATACAAACCCACACACACACACACACACACACACACACACACACACACACACACATACACACGCGTATGCATATCAAAAGAGAGATGTAGCTAGATAGTAGAGTAAGTGAGAGAGCGAGAGAGCTTTAAATGATGGGAGAACATGAAT
This sequence comes from Drosophila limbata, assembly GCA_963924055.1. Taxonomy (NCBI): domain Eukaryota; kingdom Metazoa; phylum Arthropoda; class Insecta; order Diptera; family Drosophilidae; genus Drosophila; species Drosophila limbata. The sequence goes on from OZ001351.1 coordinate 21,857,622, forward strand.
TTATCGTTGTAGTTTCTGTGGCGGTTAACCTCACCTCACCTCTTGGCGTTCTCTTCACCTCTCTCCCCTCCCCAACCCGCTTTAGGCAGCTAGTTCCACTTGCCCAGACGTCATCCGGCTTCATAGAGTTTATTTTATTTCGTTTCGTTACGATTTTTGCTATTATTTATTTGTTCGCTTCTCTCTGTTTGTCTCTCTTTTTCTCTTTCTCTGTGTGTGTGAATGTTTTTAAGTTTTGTGTTTTTTTTTAGTTTCGACTTGTTTTCTTTTGTGTAATTTTATTTACGTTTGCGCTCGCGCTTATGTATCTGTGTGTGTATCAAGTTCGTATCTTTGTGTGTGGCTACGACAGTAAGAATTGTATTACCGTTGTTGTTGTTGTTGTTGTTGTTGCTGTTGTTGTTTCTGAATCTACACAATAATAAAATATAGAAAAAACCCCATTTATAGATTGAGTTGCTTGAAGGTGACAAAGAGAGGGAGGGTGGGGTGCACTGGGAGCATGGGGTAGTTTTATTATATCTGTGTGCGTGTTTTTATTTTCTTGAATTTCAATTTTCTGTGTGTGTATTTTTTTTCTCTTTTCCCTATTTTTTTTATTATTTATTTAGTTTTCGTCTGGTTTTGTTTTTTTGTACGCCGATCTGACTGTATGTGTGTGTGAGTGTTATTTTTTCATCTTTTTATACAGCATACATACATACATACATACATATGTACAGATATAGTAGATATTATTTTATTTGTTCGTCTTTCTCATTATTAATAAATAGTTTCTTGTTCTCTGTATTCATTTTCAGTTCCCAAATCACCGTCAATCCAGTCGCGTGACCGTTTTCCCGCAATTTGATACGTGCGTGTGTGTGTGTGATTTTATTTATTTATTTATTGTTTTTTTTTTGGTCACATTCAAGTGAACAGAATACTAGTTGCGACGGATTTGAACCACTTGTTGAACTCTATGCTATTAAAGTCGGATGTCTTTTTGCCCAATGTGGACGCTGCGGGAACGACGATAACAACAGGAGGATAAGAAGCAAGAGAGCGAGAGCGGGAGCGTGAGCGTCAGAGAGCGAGAGAGAGAGCAGCGTGTGTGTGCAAAAAGAGAGGCCAGAGACGGCAGAGAGGAAGTTCTGGCATGCAGCTGGCTGGCTGGCCGGCTGGCTGCTTATACGCCTTCTCCAACATCAACATCAACACCAACACCAACAGCAACATCAACATCTATTCTAATACCAATTGCAATTGCCATTCCAAAACCCATTCCTGTACCGTTGATAAACACGATCACGGCACCAAACATCATCGTGTCCATTCCGGGACATTATCATCATCAACAATTCGCATTGATTTGCGGATTTGATTCTTTGATTCAACATGGACGACGAGATATGCAATCCACAACTATGTCGCATTTGCATCACATCGCACACAAACTCCATGCAAATGATTTCCATATTCGGCGAGGATTCACTTTGGCAGAAGATCACCACATTGGCGGATGTCAAGGTGAGTCCAGCAAAGATCAAAAATCTTTGGGATAGTATAACTGAAAAATAGATGGGTATGGGAACGGATAAACCTGATGCAATCGAGAAAATCAAGTAAACGGAAAGACAATCTCCAGAAACATAATAAAACAAGTGGGAGAGGTTATAGTCGAGCTCCCGACTTTAGGATACCCGTTACTTATTTAAATAAATTTAAATATATTTTATTGCATGCTTTTAGGCACTTACAATGCTTGAAACTTAAATAAGCCATTACCACCTTTCTATTTGTCCTATCTTTTTGAATTTACTTAGGATGATAGCTTTAAATATTAGATGACGTTAACTACCAAAAAATACGTAATATTCTGAAAATGGTGCGTGTGGTGGCTTAGATTTTGAAAGTAATAATAAATTGAATTTATTACAACCAATTTTATCAAGTCTCAACAAATATTTGAATGTTTAAAACATACAATTGCTTTTCTTGGCCTTTAGTTTGTTTGAGATTTGTAAATCTGCGTATTATCAGATTCAGATTGATTCTATAGCAACTTGAAATGATATGAATTAAAAAAAAAAATTGAGGTAGATTTAGGAAACTATCAGCGTAAAATTTATAACATGGCCAAATTTGCTTATATTTGAAATCCAAGAACCGTTAAGAAATAGTTATTTTATCACGTTTCTAAACATATTTCAACACTTTACAAAGATTTAACTAAAAGAAACGGAAGAAACATTGCAGTAAATATTTTATAAAGCACACGTATTTTAGTTTATCTTAGAGTTTAGTTTTTTTCTATAAACATTGAAATTTACTATGGAATCATAGCTCTAAAATCAAAACTGAACTGTTTTGAATAGAAATCTAATTAAATAAAAATGACATTGAATTTTCTTTATGAGCCAAGAACAACAAATGCTAAAATATGTTTGAGGATACTTATATATTTACGAATATTAGTAAATGTCTTTTATTTCGATATAGATATCGATTTGCAAACGATAATAATGTTATGCATTTGTCACGCTTTGGCTTGGAATGCCATTGACAACATTTGAAATGATGTGCATTCCACTCAGAACAACATTCAACAATGTGTGTGCGCCCCCTCTCTCTCTCTCTCTCTCTATCTGTATCTCTATCTTTCTGTTGTTGCAAAGAAGTTGTATCTGTATAACGTGATATATACAAATGTATATAACACTCGTATTAACATATTTCATAGAATGCCCACAATTCACAACATTTTTTTTTATTTTATCTTTTTCACAGTAACTGACATTAAAGAAACCCCAACTGCAAACAAATAAAAAAGAATCGTTTCGTTTACTTTGGTTTTGTTTGTTTTTTTTTTGTTGTGTTGTGTTGTCTTGTGTTGAGTTGAGTTGAGCTTCGTTGGGTTTAGCATACTACATGTATAAATATTTAACGAAGGAATCATATTTATTTTTTCATTTTTATTCAATATTCTATTTATTTATGTATGTGTTTCTTCTCTTGTGGAATTTCTTGTTTCGTATTTAATTTTCTTTAGTTTCGTAGCTTTTGTAAAATAATTTACCGTTTGGATTGCTGCCTTCAGTGCTTTTGTTTGTCGTCGTCGTTGTCTCTCTCTCTCTCTCTCTCTCTTTGCCTGTCTCAAACTCGCACACACACACACTCGCACATACACGGGCTATTTCATTTGTGAATGTATAATTCATATGTTTGGTTTAATTCCATAAATTTTTCTTTTACAATTTTGTGCTGGCGTTTTTTCTGCTTCTGCTTCTACCGCTTCGACTTGATTCTCTCACACAGCCTGAGAGAGTCGTGTGTCGAGTGCAAGCGCGAGGCAGCCCCGCTCTTTTTCTCTCTCTCGCTCTCTGTATTCACTTAGTCGGCTTAGACGTTCGTTGGCCCCCAATGGGGCGGGACGACGACGTTGATGATGACGATGACGATGATGATGACGAGGAAGGAGACGAAGACGCAGACGAAAACGTAGACGTAGATAAAGGAGATGAAGACTTCGACGGGGAACTCTTGTCTTACTCTCCACCTCCTCCTCCTCCTCGGCGTCAACAGTTTGCAGCCGCTTGAATTTTTATTTCATTCCATTCATGTATTTTTTTTCTGGTTGCTGATTTGTTTTATTATAATTTTTTTGTGTAATTTTTCCTGAATATGAAATGTTTTCTGGTTTGCCCGTTCAATTTGAGCGGCTTAGTTTTATTCATTTTTATTCAGTTTATTCATTTTTCATTTTTCATTTCTCATTATTCATTTTCTTTCTCATTTCGTATATTTTATTTCCTTTTTTTTTCTGTTCGTCTTTTTATGTTTTTATTATTATTTGAGATTTTTTTGTTGTTGTTGTTGTTTGTGTATTGTTTGTGTTTATGGGCCAAGTCTTTGGGGTCTTTGGAAATATGAGAACGCAACGGATCGCGTTTATTCTACATATCTCTATGTATGTACATACCATAGATAGTGTACATACATATTTATATATATACACGTTTATCTGTACATTTATTGCTAAGTGCATGTTTACCTAGATCTGCTAATTCTTGTTTAAACAAAATTTCTTTAAACTAAACTGTATATAATGCCTTGTAGTACATATCTATATCAAATTTATTTCTAGATTATTACAGTCATTTGAGCACAATCTGGTTTTTTATTGGAAGTTTTTATTTTAATTGTTTAATTGAATTTCTCATTCTTTGAAAGACAAAATGAGTGAAAAACGTACATAGTATGATGATCGTTTTTTTAACTAAGACAAGAGGATCTCTACCTTTCTCTCAGCTAATCTAATATAAAAGTTTTATTTATTTTTTTAATTTAATATATTTTGTGCAGTTATTTTGAAATTTGAACTCTATGTAATTGAGTATTATCAATATTAATGCATTTGAGTTTAAGAAATAGTTAGAAATGAATTATATTTTCATAGATACTTTATAATAAGGAAGAGATTCGCTTGGTTATCGGATCAGTTTTGACAACGTTATGAAAGGTGGAAGTCAGATGTTCGACCTAGAAACTATAGTATTATATTATATGGCGAAATTACGACAACTCGATTCTTTTTTGTCCAATGGATTTCCATCACTTTAAATATTAATAGACCTTGCTTTAGACAATTGTTGAATGATAGACACAGGGTATTACCAAGTCAGTCAAGCTTGTAAAAATGATATTGAAGATCATTAGCTTTGGATCAGTTAATGATGAGGCGAAAAGAGAGTGGAGATTAGATTCTAGAGTTGAAGCAGCGGGTTACAAGAGAAGTTTTCAAGCCTGGCCGAGATTAACATTTACCAAAATAAGACTATTGAAGTAAATATCATTTGTTTGGATCTTGCAGATCACCAAGAACGACACGTTGCCACAGCAGGTGTGTGTGAACTGTGCGAAGACGGCGATATCGGCGTGTTTGTTCAAAAAGAAGTGCGAGGATGCGGATAACTTTTATCGCCAGCAGCTGCTGATCAAGAAGATCGAAGGGCATAGCTCAGTGAGCGATGCTGCAAAGGAAGGAGAAACGCTGACGGATGAAGCAGCTGGACAGAGTCAGGGGCAGGGGCAGGTGAAGAGCCGCGGCGGGAGCAGAGGAAGCGGCAGCGGGGCAAGCAGCAGCAGCAGCGCCAGTGGCAGCAGCAGCGCTGGCAGCAGCTCCAGCAGCAGCAGCAGCTCCGACGACGACGAGGAGGAGGACAACGAGACGAATGGAGCCAATGGAGCAGCTACTGTAGATGTCGATGCCGATGCCGATGCCGATGCCGACGACATTGATAATGCCGATGGCGATGACATTGATAATGGCAATGATGCAATTAGCGAAGCTGGCGAGGCACAGACAAGTGCCCATCACAATGGCCATGTGAATGGACAACAGCTGGCGGTGGATCCACTTGAGGATGATATGGAGCCGCTGGAGGATCATCATCATCTGCACCATGACGATGTCAATGAGTCACATCTGCAGCAGGATCAACAGCAATCACATGAGGATGGCGATATGCCAGAGCATGTGGCATTCAACTCGATCCGCCTCATGCAGGAGTACATGCAACAGCGCATGAATAAGTTCCCCAATGGCAACAATGGTCATGGCCATCACGCTGATGTCTCCCATCATGATCATGACCCTGATGAGGATGAGGATGATGAAATGACGCTGCCATTGATACCAGAGATTGAGCTCATTACACCATCCGATGATCCCTCAATGATGTCGGCCAATGATCCCGATGCCAGTCTTGGCATTCCCAATGGCAACTCGACCATGCATTCCGCGGTTAGTGGCGTCCGTGGATTTCAGTGTCCCCACTGCTATCTCGTCTTCGAGATGAAGCAGATACTCAAGGCGCACATGCAGAGTGTCCACGGCGCCCCCGGGCCCGTCTACGAGTGCACCAATTGCCGCAAGACATACTTCTATAAGCGATTCCTCGAGAAGCACATCCGACGTGGTCGCTGCGTCAAAAAGCGACGCAATCAGACGTAAGTTCAGTGAACACTCTCATTAGTTACAATTTAAATCAAATTCCAATCGAAATCATTTGAATTAGTGATCGTAGAAGCGATTTTCAAGTACTTTAAATCAATAACTTTTCTAAAAATAACAGGGACCGTAACTTTTATAAGTTTTAAAATAAAAATTGCAAATTAACAATTATTATCAAATTTTTATTTTAAAGTTACGAAAAACCAATTTTTTTAATTCATATTCAAAAAGTCAAAAATAATCGTTAAAATTCATTTTTTTAATAAAAGTTGAGAAATAACTCTTATTTCTGATTAAAAAAAAAAAAATAAAAATAAGAGTTATTTTTGATTTTTATTTTAAAAGTTACAAATAAGAGTTATTCTGTTGTAACTTTTATTTTAAAAATCAAAAAATAAATGTTAAGTTGAATAACTTTTGAACCAAGTGGTGTATTACAAAAATTTAAAATTATTATTGATCTATGACTCGAGACCTTTCATATGATGCATCACATGTCCTTCAAGGACGAAATAGAGGATCCGACTTTTCTATAATATGTAAGAAGTAATTATTGGCAAACAAAATTCCAATTGATACTAAAAATACGAAGAATATACTAGAAATCGTACAGATACCAAAACATAGTATCACTTTAACTTTTATTTTTGATTATAAAAATAAAATTTACAGAATTTATTTATTTATTTAATAGCCAAATTATTGAAATTACTTTTTCAGCTTAGACTTCATATTAATGATTCCTTTACTCTTTACAGTCGTCCCATGCAGTGCTCCGATTGCCATGTCCTCTTTCCCACCGGCCATCATCTGGGCTGGCACAAGCGCACTGGCTGCCCCTCCAAGGCGGCCAAAATGTAAGTAACAATCAGATGAAAAATTTAAAAGATCTTGAAGTAATCTTTAATCATTCCAATTCTAGGCCATTGCAGCAGCTCTTCAAACAAAACATTGTGCAGTTCAACAATTTTCCGAAGCGCCTGGCAGCTCGCAAACCGCCGCCGGATAATGGTGCACTGCATCTGAACAATCGCAAGTGAGTGCTAAGACACTTTTTATACTTAGTTGGGTTACAAGAGCATTTTAAGGCCAGAGGATGGATTTTCCGAGTCTCTAAAGTATACAGTGAACCACTAATGTCTTCATACACCATTATTTTGTCAAATTTGAGTATAATTAAGATGTTTTGATGCGGGTTTCTTTTATTAATCTTTTATTCACTTAAATTCCTTTCGAATAATACAAAAATTTCTCTAACCCATTACGTATCCATTGAAAATTTTGAATATTATAAAGTCTATTTTTCAACTATTTTAACCCCTTTTCCCTAATTTTTATACAAAAAGTGGCTTTTAAGCAATTTTCAAAAAATCATAAAAATACTAGCGAATAGATTTTTGAAAACATTTAGAATTGCTTGAAGAATTTTTCTGCATCAACATATTTTTTTTATAAAGATCGAGGAAAAAAGTTGAAAAATAGACTTATTTAAAATTCAAAATTTTCCATGGTCACTTAATGGGTTAAAGAAATTTTTGTATCATTCGAACGGAATTTAAGTGAATAAAAGATTTATATTAGAAACCCGCATCAAAACATCTTAATTATACCCAAATTTGACAAATTTATGGTGTATGAAGACATTAGTGGTTCACGGTATGTATTTGTGAGTATTTTAAACATTCGCGTCTATGTATATAGCCGAGTCAGCTTATCCATTCGTATGATCAAGGCAGTTACAAGATATTGCTTTTCTTTTTTGTAGTCGTATAGCTTAGGAGCTCAACGCTGTTTTGTACAAATTTCACATTATTCAGATGGTAAATATGAGAATTATTTTGGAAATAACTTTTTTTTTTTTGCCTATTTTTGAATTTTAAATGTAGTTGATTGTCCTTACGGACATCAGAGTGGTTTAAAAAATTGACCACGTCCACGAAAATCTGGAAAAAAGATTATTTTATTATTGTTAGTCATTCAATTTAATCGTATTAAAATCGGCAAATATAACAGCGATAATGGTGTTTTATGTTTTTAAGAGTTGCAAGCGCTTAAATATACGCAGTAATTGTAATACCGTCAATCCTAGTGATGTAAAAATACATCGAACTATCGGCAATTTTATTTTCGTGGTAGCGATTTTCGATAACTTTAACTCGATGATTTTTTCGACTATTAATCAAGTTAATTCTGATCACACTCGACTGCAGCATACTTAACTACTTGACCAAGTTTTTCACTTGATAAAACTTCGCCTTGTAAAATTTTAGTGATGTCAAAATATATCAAAAAAACGACAACTCGATTTTCGTGGTAGCGATTCTCAAGTACTTTAACTCGATGATTTTTTCGACGATTTCAGCATTTCGATTAAAAATTCGATTCATAATCTGTCATTATTTGCTTTTTTTCGCCCTATTTTAGACTCAGCCTGACGAACAAGCGCAAGGGACGCACTCGCATCAAGTTGGACGCCAAGAAAATTGCTCTGGCCAAGCAGCTGATCCTTAGGGAGGCGACGACGACCGTCATTGCCAACGAGTTGAACATTTCGCGCACCTTTGCCTGGCGACTGCGCAAGAGTCTCGTCAATGGGGTCAGTCTGCATGAGCGTGTCGTGGATCAGGCGACCGAGGAGCAGCAACAGCAGCAGCAGCATCAGCAACAACTGCAGCTGCAACAGCAACTGCAGCAGCAGCAGCAGCAGCAACACCAACACCAGCAGCAACTGCAACAGCAGATGGAGGAACATGAGCGTCAACAGCATCTATCGTTGCCTTATGGCCATTTGGGACTCGGTCTTATCAAGGAGGAGCAGGTGGACAGCGAGGATGAGCAGCATGTTGGCCTAACCATCGATGATGATCTCGATCCCGAGCTCGATGGCGATGTTGGGGGTGACGGGGTCGATGGCTCTGGCGCTGGCGAAATTGGAGCTGAGGAGACGGCGGGTTATGCCGGCGACAATGATGATGTCAGTGGTCTCCTGCACAATGGCTACGATATGCGCGCCCAAATGGAGGATGTGCACAGTCCCATGCCAGATGCCTCGGACATGGATCATGTGCACGAGCATCGATCCAAGCGTGAAGTCTCCCTGTCGCCGCCACCGATGTTGCCCGCACGGGCCGATGTCGAGGCCTATCAGCGTCTCTTGGCCGAGTCCCAACGCTTTCCCCACATTGTCAATGCTCAGCAGTTGCAGCTGCAACAACAACAGCAGCAACATAAGCAACAACAACAGCAACAACAACAGCAACAGCAGCAGCAGAAGGTCGCACATAATGGAACGCTTCCCATGCTGACGCGTTATCCGCCCGCCGTTGTCTCGGCAGCCAAGTAAGTGCGATAACCGATTGTCGATAGTCGATAATTGATAACATTTGACGTTATATACGTTGATAATGAAAAGACAGGCATTTAATCGATTATCAATAGTCAATAAAGACTAATCGATAACCGGCATTCGTAATATATAATCGATAACCGATAACATATAACATTCAAGGCAATGTATAGTAATAAAGTAATTACAGACTTTTAATCGATTTCCAATAATCGATAAACAGCCGCTTATCGATAACAGCTCATCTATTGTCGATTACCGATAACATTCGACTCATTCATGCTTATTATTTATTGCAACTCTTACCGTCTTGAATGTGGACAAGCTTCACATTCACTTTACCTAATTTTTGTACCTCATTAAAGCACTGCCGATAGTTCTCTCGACATTGCTCTCCCTCCCTCCATTTGTCACCTATCTAATCGAATTCTTTTTATTGGATTTTCAGTCATTCTTTGCCCGTCAATCTGTCCCTGCGCTCCATGCCGCCAATGAACAGCAACGAGAGGTAAGCCGCATCTTTTATCTCTCCCTCTCTCTCTTTCTAGCTGTCTCTTTAACTGCTTCTTTCTCTGTCTCCTTCACAGCAATGGCAGCACAAGCAGCAATGCAACGGCGCCTGCCCATCAGCAACATCATCAGCAGCAACAGCACCAGCAACAACAACAACAACAACAACCGCTGTCACAGATCCATCAGCCGGGAAAGAAACCTCGCAAACCGAATGTCTTCATTGATGATGAGAAATATGCGATGGCCAAGTTGCTGGTGGCCCAAAACTCGTCGACAATGGAAATAGCGCGTGCATTGAATGTCTCACAGATGACGGCCTGGAAGGTGCGGGATGCCATATTGAAGGGGGTGCCCCTCTCCTATCGCAACAAGCGCTCCGAAGGCAGGGACGAAGTGCGTCTCAGCGAGGCAGCGGCAATTGCTGCCAAGGAGCAGCAACAACAGCAGCAACAGCAACAGGAGCAACAGGAACAGCAGCAGCAGCAGCAACAGCAGCGTCATCAACAGGAGCTGCAACGTCAGCAGCAGTTGCAGGAATTGCAGCAGCAGCAATTGCTGCTTAAGCAACAGCAGCAGCAACAGAAACGTCAACAGCAGCAACAGGAATTGCTGCTGCAACAGCAACAACAACAGCAGCAACAGCAACAATTGCGTCACACAGCGGCAGACACATCACATTATCAGCAGCAACAACAACAACAGCAGCAACAGCAACAACAACAGCAACAACAACACAATGGTGGCAAATTGTTGCATCCACGTCGCCGTTTGAAGGCCGCAGAGCGCGAACTGCGCGACAAGGAGATCACACGTGAAATACTCGAGCTGATCAAGGAGGACAGCAACATCCAGTACTGGAAGGTGTCCGCCCGTCTTGCCGAGAAGGGCATCAATATATCGCCGTCGTCCGTTTGCCAGAAACTCAAATCGATGGGGATCCATCGACGTTGGAAACCGGGCGATAAGCCGCCAATGTTGGCCATCAGTCAACTGAAGGCGGCAACTGTTGCTGCTGCCGCGGCGGCAACGCTGGCCGCCAATGGTGGCAACTTTGCGATGCCCAATGTCAATGGCGGCGTCAATGTTGTTGGCGGGGGCGTGGGGGCCATCGTTGATGAGGCCTATGAGCAGCAGCAGCTCGATTTGGGCGTACCACATTTTCTCAGTGCCTTTACGCTGCGATAACGCAAACGATAACGATAACGATTACTATAACGATAACGATAACTGAACTGACGTTAACAATGACGAAAAGACGCTAGAGATGTAGCTAACGATAATGATTACGATAACAAATAATTCCCTTCCACGAGACTCACATTGTATTAGATTTTTGTACATTAAAACTTTAACGTTATATTTTTTAAATCAGCTTAAAACATATATGAAAAAATCGACCGTTTAATTTTGTATAAACCTTTTTAACGAAATTGAAGCTTTTCTAAGTTTTTGCCATTAATAATTGTCAAATTGTAAATTTATCAGTTGGAAACATAGGTTGCAAATGTATTCCTTCCATTTAACTGATGTTTTCTGTTTTTTTTTTTAATTTCTAAATGTTAAAGACCAAAAATGTATTAACAGATATTTAAAAAAAATCGTTTTAGAGTTTACCTTAAGTTCAAATCTTTAAATGTATCTTTAACAAATATCTTTCGAAAAAATGTTATTTAAAAAAAAAATGAATTCAGTTTCGTTGTCAGTACTTCTTATAAAAAGGTTTAAGATATAGAGAATGAGAATAGATTTTTGTACCGTTAGCAAAGCTAAATTTCGGCGAATGTGGAAAAGGTCAGAAAGAGAAATGCTGTTACATTAAAGGGAATAAGAAGGCAGAAAAAATTACATACTTTAGTCGTGGAAAGGGGCTAAAAGACGATAACAATCACTGCTACTGTGACTTCAACTGTGACTGCGACTGTGACTGCAACTGTGACTGGTACTGTGACAAGGACGTTACTGATGATGCCTCCCGGTCCCGCCCAACGCACGTTCCCTATTTCTTTAAGTATTACACACATATAAACAACTCACACACACACACACACATACAGATACATGCACAGCAGCAACAATAACAATAACAATTTGTATTTTTTATATAGTATTTAAATGTGCAAATCACGCGCTGCATAAAACTACATGAAATGTATTCTATTCTATATATTTAAGCACACACACACACATATAACTATAATATATATAAATATGTATATTTTGTATTAGATTGTTAAAAATACAGCAACAACAACAACAACGCATATAAAGCGCCTATATAATATGCATTCCTAGAATGTAAGACCTCACCCACAAACACACACACACACACACTCCCACACACACACACACACACACGCAAAGCGGTCATTCCAAAAAAAAAAGATAAGAAAGAAAGAAAAAAAAAACCATTTGATTAATTTTCCAATATAATATTATGTATTTTAATATAATGGCTTTTTCTGTCGGTATTTTATGATTATAACTTTTAATTAATTTAAATTTGATAAATTTTTAGTAAATAGTTGCAACATTTTGGACTTTTTTTTAACTCTGGCGCCGCTAAATAATGATAAATGTATAATTCTAATAATTCTAGTAGTTAAATTCATTAATGTCTAGTATTTATTATATACTAAACATACTAAACGAATGTATGTGAATATGCAATGTGAATGTGAATGGTTATTGTTAACTGAACATTAATTTATTTTCTATTTTTTATCATTATATAAATTTTTTTTTTCTGATTTCGCAAGGCTATAAAAAAAGGAAAACAAGAAGACATTAAACTAAATGATAAGAAAAGAAAGGAAAGTTAAGAAAGAAAGAAAGAAAGAGAGACATACAACGCATATAAATTGTAATTTGCAATTTATTAAAGTACTGAATTTTGATTTTAGTGAATTATCATTATTATTAATTATCATTATTATTATTATTATTAGTATTATAATTACAATTATGTATTTTATGATTCTGCGTGAAAGGAACAAAATGGAAAGCGAAACAAAACAGAGACAAAACAAACAGAGAACAAAACAAAACAAAAAAAAAACAAACAATTAGCAATATTAAGACATTTATATTTTGTGTTATTAACTAGTTAACATAAGTGCAATTACAACAACAACAGTTACGACAACAACAAATGGCGAGAATTCCCATTTGGCCTGGCCTAAACGACAGGGTGCAATAGCAGCAAATTTGTTGATACATTTAGAGGTATTAGGCTATGCAGTTGGCCAAGCAAATGTTTTGACAAATTAAAAAATGTGCAATAATGTATTTTGCACAAAACAAAAACAAAAAATTTTTTTTCTGTTTCCTTTTTTTTAATAATGTTGCTTATTGTTCTTGGAACACGTTAAAAAAAACCGTTTTTTTTTGTCAAAACAATTACTTGACATACTGTATAAGCAGCACACGCAACCACCCAGACACCACCCACAACCACAACCACAATCATCACACACTTAAGACAAGCGAACAATGTTAAATTAGCCAATTTAGTAAACAAAAAAAAACAGAAAAACAACAAGACAAGAATTACATTTAATAATGCTAAGAATTGTATTTATTTACAGTATATACGTATACACACACACATACACACACACACACACACACACACACATACATATATCTAATTCTATATAGTTTATTTTTTGATCGAATTCAAACGATCGTATTTTGCAGCTAAGCTTGTATTTAATCCTTTAGAACAGCGGTGGGCACGCATGGGCTCCGGGAGCCAGCGGCTGCTCCCTACTGTATTTCTGTCAGATTTCGTGCCCACCGCTGCTTTAGATCGATAGAAACATTGAGAGCGAACGCACGAGAGAGAGAGAGAGAGAGAGAGCGAAAGAGCGTGCGTATATCGATAACTAGTTCGATAATTAGTATTTTTGTAAAGTGAACAATTTGAAATTGTAACAGCAGCGCTAAATTAAATTAAACTAAACTAAATAAAGCTAAATTAACTACATTATATACTTAAACAAAATGCAAATGAAAATGAAGAATAAGAATGTATATAGTTAGTATTTTTTTGTTTAATTTAATTTAATTTAATTTTATTATTATTATTAATATTATATTTTTTCCAGCTTTTGTATGCAATACAAAAATTAACTTATAAGCAAAATGAAAAACAAAATGAAATTGACAAGTAAACAAACAAATAGAACTGACGTGCCTATGTAGCGATTAAAACTGAAACTTTCCTCTTCACATCTGAAAAGATATAAATAAAAAACAATACAAAAAAAAAAAAAAAAACAATTTAAGATAAAAAAATGAGAAAAATCAACATACATACATATACACACAGTGAGTTTATGATTAGTCTTCACTTAGTTGTAATTCTGTGGACTGTGCCACAACACACACACACACACACTCACACACACACACACACATTAATGATTAATGTAATGCATAATAATCATTCCAAAATGTCATGAAAAACAACCGATGAACAACAACAAATACATATATATAGTCTATATACAATACATATGTATATATCTATATGGATATAAACATGCCTATATATTTTATGAAATAACCGAGCAATGTTTTCTTAGATCACAATTTGATCCCAACTGATCGGGGGACTTCTTGGGTGGGGGATTTTCCAACAAATTATCCCTTGGCTACAGCGCATAACTAGTTATTTTTTTGTTTCGTTTCGTTTCGTTTTATTGTTTTGTTTTGTTTTCAGCTGTGGAGCCCCGTGATTAATGCTATATTCTCGGACTACCTCAACAACAGTTTAGCGCCCTCTGGCGTTGTGCATACGCGACACTCGAAAGCGCTATAACTGTCAAGAAGATTATAGATCCCAGTTGTTATATAAATTTGTATTTTATTTTTAAAATTACCCAATTCTATTTTCCCACTCTATAATCGAATTGCATTCAAGTTATCTTTTAAGATATTTTTAATTTCAGCTAGTAGGGAATTTATTGTTCGGTCATGATTTATCTACTGATCGTAAAAAATCTCGTCGGTTTCAGTTTGTTAACTGAAAGTTTCAAACAATTGTTTAGCTATAGAGCGAGAGAGCCAAGCAGGTAGAGCGTGAGTGCAAGGGAGAAAGAGAGTGCCGTGAGTATCATCATTTTTGAGTGTGACAAAAAACTCGATTGCTCTCTGCTCTAGCATGGAAGATGAGTAAGAGGGATTTTCCGAGGTTTAACAAGCACTATGCATGTAATTGATTAGGATAGTTTTTTTCTTATTTGTTTTTAATTTTGTGAATGCGCTACGGCAAAGGTTTGTTTAGTTGCAACTAACAGGACGTATGAGTGATCATTGTATATTTTATTAAATATGCAGATAGCTGCAAAAATGAGTTTAAAATTAAACAAAACATTAGCAACAATAATTCTTTTTGTTGGCCAACAGAGCGTATGTGTGATATATCATATTATCAAACGGAGTCTGCGATTATAACAATTCAAAATACCACGAAATAATGATAGAAAAAATCTATTAAATGTATAAAATATTTGTGATTCTTAATTTTTAAAATGTTATAAATATTTGATTGAATTTTGAAACTATTATAACTAATATTAGCACATTTTGTCAGAGACAATGCGTAGTATGAGTGATATTTTCAAGTTAAATTGCCTTTAAAATTTTTAAAAATCCAGCTTAGGTGAAAATAGAAAACATTTATGATTTTTATTTAAAATTATTATTTAAAATTAAATTCGCAGAAATTTACACTACAGGGAATTTTTTGAGTTTGATCAACATTGCGTATGCGTGATATTTTCAGCTGGATTAATATTTGAATTACAATGTTTCAAGTTTGAAATTAGCAGAAAATGTACAAAAAAATTACTAATTATACAAATCTCATTAGATTATCAGTTAAAAATATGATGAAAACTTTAAGCAAATATTAGACTGCCTTTAGGAGAGCTAAAAGTTGGCAAAGCGTGTGATGATGCGCTGATCGATGGATTAATAAATGCCAACAGTTAGCTATGGTTGTTGTTGTAGTTGTTGTTGCTGGTGCTGGGAAAGTGCTAATATACAAATGTACTGTGTTGCATCCGGCGTGTAAATCAACAACAGCAACTATTGTTGATGGCACCCGTTATTAACAATGCGGAGCCGAGAATCTTTATAAATTGGAATGTGATGAGCCGCCTGTCGATTAGTTGGCCAACAGCAGCACTTGCAGTTAACTTGCAAACAAAGCAAACGAAAGTAATTCTTTTTTTACTATTTATTTTTGAAAATATTTACAATTCGAAGCCGGAACTCGAAAGTGCAAAGTAAATAAATAACATGAAATATTCGAGAATCTTGCTGAGATTTGTGCTTGTGGTCAGCTGTCTTGCTCTGGCCACGCCCTCCTTGCTCCAGCTGAAGAAGAAGCTGCTCTTTGGCGGTGGCGGCGGCGGTGGTTACGGTGGTGGCGGTGGCTACGGCGGCGGCGGCGGCTACGGCGGAGGTGGCGGCTATGGCAACGGCGGAGGAGGTGGCTACCATGGCGGCGGTGGTGGCGGTAATTATCATGGAGGCGGCGGTGGCGGTGGCTACGGCCATAAGTCAGCGCCCAGCATTGAGGTGTATGTGGTGAAGCAAGTGCCGGTCTATCATGGCGGCGGTGGCGGAGGGGGATATCAAGGCGGCGGCGGAGGCGGTTATCACGGTGGCGGCGGACATCAAGGCGGCAGCGGCGGCGGTGGCTATCACGGAGGTGGCGGCGGTCCACAGTGGGGCGGCGGCGGCGGTGGCGGTGGTGGCAGCAATTCCTACGCCAGCAGCAGCGCCAATAGCTACAGCTATGGATCCGGTGGGCACAGCAATGCCTATGCCAAGGCGTCGGCCAACGCCTATGCGGGCGGCGGCGGCTGGTAACCAATCAGCACCACAACATGACAACACCACAACACCACAACACCACCACCAACAATTTGAAGCTCTTTCATTTGATTTTTTTTTGCAATGTTTGTAATTTTTTTTAATTGTAAGTCCTTTTTTTTGTGAATAAAAGAAAATTAATTGTTGTTAAAAATATCAAAGAAACTTGCACGACTAGCAGATACCCTGTAGCTGGTTACATTTGTTGTTGTTTATGTATTCATTTTTTTTTTGTGAAGTTCAGAAGAACAAACAAAATGAACAAAGAATCTGCTCGATTAGCATTTACCCTGTAAATACTTTTTGTGATTTGATTTGTGTTGTGATTATAATTAAATTCATAGCAAACAGCAGAAACACAAAAAAGAATCACACACAAGGAGCTCTGATCGAATGTAAGATACTCTGTAATTACTTTTTCTTCTTTTTGGTTACTCTTTTGGGTTTGTGATTGCTTGAAACATTTGGCTTATGAAAAAAGTCTAATTCTGAACATTATTTTCCAAAAATTTGAGGATAGTTTTTACAAAATGAGGTTATAATGAGATCTTTAGTGACAAATTATATTATATGTATTTTATGTGTAAATCTAAAAATATTTATAGAGTCGCAGTTGCTCTCCAACTGTTTGTATGTACAAATGTATACACCCTTTTTACACAATTTGCTATTACAGGGTATTCCAGAAAACAAAAACAAAAAATACTTATTAACAAGTTTAAAAGTTTTCGAAACCAGTTTGCTGCGAAAATACTTGTATGTAAGCAACAACAACAACAGCAACAACAACAACAGCAACAACAACAGCAACAACAACAGCAACAACAACAACAACAGCAACAACAACAACAGCAACAACAACGAGCTGTAAACGTGTTTCAAAATGCCAACAACTTGTCAAGTGAAAGATGCGATTATTTTCTTAACTTGTTGTTGTCTCTGTTGTTGTTGTTGTTGTTGCTTGACATCAAAAGTGTACAGACAACGAAATGTGCGTGGGTGATTCAAATTCCAATTGGGAGTTCCAATCAGAATGTGACTCTCCAGTTGGCATTGTTGAAATGCCAAGCAGATTCTATAAATAAATTCAGATGATCGCCAACTTTAAAAGGTATGATCATGGAAAGCTCTTACTCAAAAACATGAGAGTACTTAGGCACACTTGGATTCAAGTGTTAGTGTAAGGATCTTAAATCGAAATAAAAAGTCGACAGCAAAAAATGGGAGTTTTTCCTTTATTTTTTTTTAAATTTGAAAACAAGTGTTTGGAAAATTTGATGCAGTATCAAATCACACAATCAAACAGTGATAAAAATGTCATTCCGCAAGGAAATCGCTTAAGTTCTGACAAAGTTATGAGAGTTGCAAATTTTTTGGTACATTATTGGGAAACAATTGAATTTTTCAAATGACTGCAATTTAAATGCAGAATGAATTATAGTAAGAGCTCAAACCATCAGCAAAATGTTCTATTCAGTTTTCAGTTCAGTTTTTTCCAAACAAAAAAAATTAAGCATCTCAGAGTGAAGTTTAAAGTGTAGTTTGGAGTTTGGAAAAACATTGCATTAAAATCGCAATCGGGGGGGAAAATAAAATGATTTGAATAATATTATGATAATTTGATTGCAGACTGAATTTAGAGGCCAAACAATGAGCAAAATGACATTCCGCTTGGAAATCTGTGCAGCTTTGGAATACTTTTTTATTATAGTTTTTGAAATTTTTAAGATTTTCACTAGCAGATTCTGCCCATGGCTCGAAAGTTTGATCTAGAAATGGGACAGCTGAAATTGCCTTCTTGGAGTTGGAATTAGAATTGGAAAAGGGGGGAATTGGGTTTGCTGGGATGGAGAGTTGTGCCATATTTGATGCTGTTTGCTCCAATTGCAGTGCGGCAATGCCACGCCCATTTAAGCGGATTGCCCCCAACTGGCGGCTGGCGACTCTAGAGTTGGTAGCTGGTAGCTTTTCCAAGCCAATGTGGGCCAAAAGAGAAGAGAACCTGGGCACTTTGGAATGCACCCGATGATGACGGGCAATTTTAGAGCTGACTGTGAGGCAGCTAGGCCGGAACGGAGGCCAATACAGTTGCACTCTAGTGCAAGAGAAAGAGATGGCGCTGGCAGAAGGGGGGAAGGAGAAAGAGATGCAGATGGAGATAAAGTTGTTGGTTGTCATCCGCATATTTCTGACCGCAACTCGGCTGCACTTCAATGAGCTCCAGGTCCGGGCCACAAAATGAGAAATGAGAAAAGCAAGAAGAGGAAAAACGGCAAAGAGAAAAGCTTTCGGCTGCAGCCGTTGGAATTGGCCAGGCCAGGCCAAGAGAAGACAAGGCCTAAACACAAGGCAGAGGCCCAAAAACCTGTTATCGATTTCAGGAAAAATCCCATGTGACTGCAACTACATACATATTTATTTATATATAAAGATATATATATATACATGTACATACATACATACATGTGTGTGTGTGTTTGCTGAAAATTTTAAAAACTTTCAATAAAGCCCGTGCCAAGCGATTGGGAAACGTGAGAAGCGGGCTCAAATTGCTTTTTGCTATTGGCTTTGATCATCATCAACAGCAACAACTATCGCAGCAACAACAACAACTATCGCAGCAACAACAACAACAACAAAATTTGCAACATCTACAACAACAGCAGTCAGAAACAAAATTAAACAAGTTTTTCCAGTGCGAATGTCAAGCTGCAAATTTCAACAAGGATTGCAGATGCAAAGCGACAACAAAGTGAAACAGATACAGATACAGATGCAGATACAGATACAGATGCAGATACAGAAACAAATGCATTAAGATATTAAAAGACGAGCTGACTAAGATGCATTTAATTACTATTTGACTTATATAATTAATTATGTAAATTTCAAATGAAATTGAGATGCATATAATTACTATTTGACTTATATAATTAATTATTAAAATTTTTATTGAAATTAGAAAAGTAAATGTTAAATTAACAACAAAATTAAATTTTATGACATTTAAATGTTAAACTGAAAGTATACAAAAGGTATGTATGTATTTAAATGTAAATTCTATGAGATAAATTGTAGTAAAGTTTTAAAAATTCTCCTTGAAATATACTTTAAGAAGCAGAGATACAAATACAATAAATTTAAGATATGTATGTATATGTACATACGTATGTATGTACTTGCAGCTATTATCAGAAATGCGAACAACAATTAAGGAATATACATATGAACTTAAATTAATGTTTTCAGTTTCAGATACTTTTAACTATTGTTACAACATAAGAATGCGAGGAGGAAGAAGATAAAAGACATAAGAAAAACTTTCCTCAACTTTCCTCAACCGACCTCCACTTCAATCTGCATGCAAATCATTTAAATTCTTTATGTTTACTATGATTCTCTTCTATTTACTCCTTTATCATATGTGTATCTTGACATCATTAGATAAACTGAAGCTCATCTTCAGCCTATAAATCAGATATAAATGCATATACTCCCATTATTATGCAGTAAATAAAAAAAAGTCATATAAATAAGCAGAAAATAGTATTATAATAATTTTAAATTTCAGCTAAGGTCTTTTGAGATTCATTTTCTTAAGAATAAAAAAAGTATATGTAAAGATCTTTGAAATTGTTGTGCTTATAAAGAGAACAGGAGAATCAAGTGCGCTCTTTATAGTGCCAAAGCTGTGAGCTTTTGTCTGTTAGATATTTCAAAATACACTTTGTGGTCACATTTGGCAAATGATTTGGGTATGATCAAAAACTGGCACATCGGGACGAGCTGCAAAAAGCAACTGTAAAACCAGTTGAAAACCGAAAAAAAACGAAGAAAACAAAAAGGAAAACAAGTGCAAAAAAACGTTGGCAAAACACAATATCAAAGCAAAAGGAGGATCACATAGGCAATGGCGACGCCGCGGCGTTGATATGACATTTTGTCGCCTTTAGCAGAATGCCGAATACCGCAACGAAAGACGATGTCCGCTTTCGTCAAACTTAACGAAGCGGTTGCGCAGCAGCAGAGCTCAGTTGGCGCAGCAGAGTTCGTGCAGCTTGCGCAGCTCAAGCAGCTGAGCTCTGTTTTCAGCTGCCTTACAGACAGTCTTCGGTTCGAACTCAACGCGCCAAGTCAAAAGTTTTCAAGTCGCGGTAATTGCGTGACGCGAGCGAATATACACGAAGTCAAAAGCCGAAGTTGCAGTCGCTGCCGCTGTCGTCGTTCGCAGTCGAAACACGAATCGTCAAACTGCGGTCAAACTGTGCGTGAAATTGGTAAACAGAAAAACAAAAACAAAACAAAAAAAACAAAAACAAAAAACACAGAAACCGAAACCGAACCAAACTTGTACGGTTACATTCCACATACCAACCATACTCAAAACCATTTTAATGTGATTTGTTGTTATTTTCATTTCTTTTTTTTGATCAATTTATTTTTGTTGTTTTTGTTTTCGTACGCGCCGTCGCGTGGTTTGAAAAGCAAACAAAAATTTGCCTGCATTTATTTGCTTTTTTTTAAGTTTTTGTTTTTTGCATTTATAAACGATTTATTTATGATTTTTCAATGCATTATTTTTTGATGATTGCTTCTTCTGTTGCGCCCTCTTCTTCTTGAGTTGAAGACGCGACTATAAAAACTCGCTTAGTGTTTAAATTATTGTTGAATTTGATTTTGTTTACATTATAAAGTTTTTTTTAGAGATTTGAGCAAGAGACAGCAAGTGAGCAAAAGAGAGAGAAGGAGAAATACTTATAATAAACTAGGAATTAAACTTGATCTTCTTTTGCCGCACGCGTTTCTATCAAGGGTAAGTCTACATTATTTATAATTAGTTTTTTAACTGGCTGATAAACGGAACAGTAAGACAGCCCCCGGGTCGCCCCGCGCCCCCTCTTAACCCTGCACCTGCGCCTCAAGTCAATGTCAATGGGGTTTTGACTTTCAAAGCAACTCAATGAAAACAATCGACATTCAATCAAATCGATAGGCACCTGCCTGCCCAGTGAGGCATAACATATCGATAAGCTCGATAACAATGGATTACCTTTTCTGCATTTCGAAATGGGTTTCATATCAGCTTCGATACGATGATTCGATGAGATAACCAAACCAACAACAATGTCACATAAGCATTTCCACAGCAGGGGGCTTCCAATTCGTAATCACCTCCCCCCTCCCCCTGCTTACGCATACAGTTGCCAAAGAATGGAAGAGCGGAGGGAGGCGGCAGTAGCTGCGATGTCGGCCCCAAAAATAAAAACCAAAAAAAATCGTGTGTCTCGCTCGTGCCAAATCGCTGAAATTATCGTCAGTCTGAAGTTAAACAACAGCTAAAATACCTGTATGCAAATGAATGTGGTATAATGGCATTGTATTGGACAGTTCTTGTTTTAAATACTTGGACAACAAATCAAAGCAAGGCAAATGCTCGACTGTTAGATACCAGATATTCACACCAATTGAAGACATTTTTAATAGGTCTTATAAATTGATAACACACTACTTTTCTTTTAGCATATTGTATCAAATTAATTGCTTCTAAAACCACTGTAAATTCTCATTTTTTTTATCTGTTCCTTTTAATATGCAGTTAAGTCAAGTTAATTATTTTTTATTTGTTAAAATAGTCCATGATATTTTTAAATCTGGGCAATAATACATAATTTTTCTTGAAGTATTTAATATTTTAGTATTTTGTATCTTGATCTCGAAGAAGCAAGCGTAATATTTGCACATTTATAGAAAATAATTATAAGTTTAAGTGAGAAATCCATGTGAACTGCTTGACCTCAGCTGTTGAAAACTTCCCGTTTTGATTGAAGTGGCTGTCAAACAGCTATGCCCTATAAGTCGATCGTCTGCAGGGTATAGACAAACAAATGAGTTATTTAAAAGGTCAGCCAGAAATCAAAGCACTTGACCAACATTTTGTGGACTCCTGCTAAATGAATAGACAGACTAAAGAGTCTGTCTTGAGCTGTCAGCGGGAACACTCGATCATGATTAGATGCTTTACCTGGAAATAGCGTTGATCTTATGCTGAACTTTGATCTCTATTATGAGCATTGTTCAAAGCATTTCTCTTCACTTTTGGGGGCTGAACATCTCTTAGAAATTCCGTGCACGCACGTGACGACACAAATATGTAAAAAGAAAACTTCAATTAACTGAGCAAAAAGAAAAACAATAAACAAACAGTTGAGGTCATTGCTCATACATGCAAGATGGAGATCTACAAATAGACAACCTCAAGATACAGCTTGTCTCGACTCGACATTACTCTAAGTATCTTTATCTCAGTTTTCGTATATGTATCTCTGTATCTCTGACTTTGTCTTTGTATCTGCATTTAATCTACATGCGTGTCTCAACTTGATTCTGGCGAATTGACAGCTTTGTTTAATTTTATTTTTGTTGTTGTTGCTGTTGTTTTACTGCTGCCACTGTAGCTTAAGTGCTGACTTGGGCATGTGGAGTAGAGGGCGGGGGCTTGACCCACAACTGTGACCACCGACCACCCAAGTGGGCTTGTCCACACAGACAGCGTTAAGTGTTGTTAAACTGTTTATTGATTCTCAGCCAGCGTAAGTCAACCTCGAGAGTCTAGAAATTCCCTAAAAAAATGTTGAAAGCCTTTGTTAATTTAAACAGTTGTGTTTAAGGGTCATAATATTATTGAATGGATTCTAAGCCAGTGTTGGTCAATCTCAAGAGTCTAGGTATTGATATGAAAAAAATTTTGAACATTGTTGGTTTGTCCTCTACAAAATCCTGTATTTTTTATAATTTAGTTTATTTAGCCAAAAATTATGCAAAACTGTTTATTTGTTCTTAACCAGTGTTGGTCAACATATATAAATATGTTCAGAAACATTTCCATGGGTTTCATTCAAATATAATTGTCTTGCCAGTGCTGGTGAGCCTCGAGAGATTGATTAATTTGATCACAAAAGTGCTGAAAAACATTTTTAAAATTTTTCAATCTGTGCCGTTCATAAGGATTTTAGTATCTAAATTTCTGGTAACCAGTGTTTGTAAGGATTTAAATAGACATGATTCCCTATTTCTGATTCCATTAACTTTGTATATATACAATCAGTCTCTCTATCAGATATGAGATCTCATCTTTTTTCAATCTGCAAAATGGGAATAACAATTACATGTTAAAGGCTAGAACACTTTGGGTTTCCTTAATTGTTTTATAATATTGTAGCTGTATATTCTGAAAATGTTGCTAAAGATCCGATAAAAAACACTGTGCGACATAACTGATAAATACAAATATAGATGTGTGTGTTTGTTAACTACAGAGATACAGTATAACTTCAAGTCATGCATGCTCAACTAATGCATTCTAAGTGAATGTTGTTGTTGCTGTAGTTGCGGCACAGTAAGTACTCCTAAGTATTCGACAATTGGTCGAGGTGAAAGCGAAGCTTTAATTACAACTTTGGTCTGCTTGGCTGGCTCACATGATGTTGTTGTTGCCGTTGTTGTTGCAGCTGGAGCGGATCTAGCTATTAGCCATATTGCAAATCATCCTATTCCCATGCACTTGCCACATGCTGCAGCCCGAGTGCCCCAACTAGTTGCAGTACGCTCCAAATGCCAACTGACTAACTAAAAAAGTTCAAAATCAACAGATACAACAACAACAAAAATACTAAAGAGGGGGAAAAAGTGAAATTTCAAATCGAACAACGTCTTCGACTGTGTCCATAATTGGCAGCAAGCAACAACAACAACACCAAGTAGGACGCTTGGGTGGATGCCCCCAAGCAGCTCCCCATTCCTCATTCCCCCTCTCCCTCTCCCTCTAGCTCTATCTCTCCTCCTTCTCTTTGTCAGTTTCAGTTTCAGCTTCAGTCAAAGCGCCCGGAATTGAAATTGAATTCGCATAGATATTTTTTTATAGACAGTTTGCAATCCATAAACGAAAACATTTTTGTTTTCTATCAAATTGAAATGGAAATTCAAATTGCCAACAACAATAACAAATCAAAAACAAGCAACAATTAATTAATCAATAAATAAATGAAGAAGAAAAAAACGAAAAACAAAAGTAAAACTTACACAGGAAAAAAAAGTGATTAAAATTCCTGAGGCGTACGCGCAACCTGTGACTTTGGCAATTAACAACAACAATCAAAATTGCAACAACAACCACAACAATATTGGTAACAACAATAGGCAAAGCAAAGCAACAAATTTTGATTGTTAATAAATATTTGCAATGCTTTTGAAAGTGTTTTTTTTTTTTTTTAATTTTTTTAATTTTTTCAAAATTATATTTTTCATTTAAGTTTTTGCACGCGTCCGCAATTTGAGTGTGTGTGTGTGTGTGTGCGGGGTGTGTAAGGAGGGGAATGGGGGCAGCATGTGTGTGACTAAATTGATGACTCCCAGTTACAACTACCTCAATAAAAGGCGTAGAAACTCACCGCACTCGCGTAAAAAATTCTAAGTCCAAAAACCAATTTCAGAAAACCATTAAAAAACCATTTGAAATGTCATAAATCTTGAAAATTTTATCCGTAAATTTTAATATTATAAATAATTTGTGTAAAATTCTATTTGCAGAATTTCTTTTATCAAATATATTTTGATAAGTCGCAGTTTTATAAAATTTAATTTGAATCAGCTTCATTCGCTCAATTGCTCAGATTCTTTATATTGTATATGTAGAAAAAAAGAAAAAAATGTTTTGCAAAGAAATACTCAAAAGTTATTTTATATCTTAACTTAAAATAAATCGTTCTATAATCAAAAAAAAATGTATAATGCAATTTATAATATACAAAGCTTGCAAATGTATATCAAAGTAATATACAATTTGGATTTGTCAACAAAAAATTTAACAAAAATAATAAGGCAAAAAAAAGTCAAGAAGTTTCGCCGAATTCAAAACATGTACAAAATTTTGCAAAGTTGTTAAGAAATTGCTGTCACTTGTCAAGCTTTTTTACTATTAAAACTCGATCGCTTTTCGAATGCTCAAAATATTTTGTCAAGTATTTCCAACTGCATTGCGCTTATCAATGAGAAAAGAAAGAGAGAAATGAGGTTGATTCACTTTAGTGGAACGTGACTGTCATGATATTCTAAATAAATGGCTATTGCTGATTTAATGCCGAGCACATCCGTTACAATCACATCGCACCCACTTACTTTGGCACTACCAGACACTACGATAGATACTCAAAATACCCAGCTAAGGGACTCTCAAACTCTGCACCTGCCGCAATGCAACTTGGCAGCTCGTTTGAACTCATTGTTAAATGCAATTGACGATTTAGAAATACAAAATGCAAAAATACAAAAAAAAACGCAGTAAAAACAATGGCACAGTCTAGCTAGAAGAGAGCCAGAAGAAATAGAAGGTAAATAAAATACAAAAAAAAAGAAGAAAAAAAAATCAACTTAAAAGTAGCACAAAGCAATTTCAAAGCTGAATGGAGCGTTAAGTTTTTCAACTGCAGTTGCAATGGCTTTTCAAGCAACAACAAAACAAATAAACAAAAGAATAACAAAACTGAAAAATGAAAAATGAGAATGAAAATGTACGCTAAAAAACGCAAATGCAAACTGCAATTAAAATTGGTACAAACTTCCAACTGGCAGTTCTATAAACGGGAAATATGATACTGAAAATCCAATTTTCTTAACTCTAAAAACAACGGATTTCTTTACAGAAAGCGATGCAAAATTTGGTGCAACTAGATTTAAATATACTACATATAATATTACCTATGAATTCTAAAAGTTTCAACACGATCGCATAATAAATGCTGAAGTTATTCAGGAGCTAAGGGAAGCATTTTGTATTAGTCTACAGAGTATCGACTAGTCGAACTGTCTTTAAGTTTGTGTTTTGGAAATGTGAACTACAGCAATAATTATACAATTATCAGAATCCGACAGTTAAGAATTGAGTTTCCGTTCCGCAAAAACATGTATGTGCGAGTCTCTGCATGAGTGTACGTGTCTAGAGATGTGAGTGTGTGTGTGTGTAGAGACCACACAGAAACAGAAAGCATGTCTAGCCGATAGTTTGCATAATTGATCAAGCACTATATAGTGAAAAGATCATAAAAAAAACAGCGCCAAACGAGGGCTGTTCATTAACATGAGAAAGCGCTGGAGGCGCACAAAATGCGGTAATATCTGGTAATAGGCGATTAAGCGTCCCGTCAAAATGATCAAATTTACAACAAATGCTGACCACAACATAACAATAATAGTTAAGCATAATAATAATACTATAAAATGGCTATAAATCGTATACTACACATAGATCTCTGTAGTCAAAAGACGATGTCAACGCTAGAGAGCAACTCGAATGGAACATAAAGAAAAACAAGTTAATTTCAAGTGTTGGAAAGGCGACAACAAAGAAATGCGGTGCGAGAAGCGTGTGAAAATGTGATCTGGAAATGTGACGAGTATTGCAATCGCAGCGGGGTAAACCTTCATACTAAGTATTACCTCATCGAGTTCCATATGCGATAATGATAATGCGATGCGCTGTGACGTACGATACGCGAGACATGCGATTTGTGAGAAATAACTATAGTAAGAGAGCTCGTGAAGTTATAGCATAGTTTAAGCTGATTAACTACGAAATGCACATGGCAATCATATTATAAGTATATATTATACATGTGTATGTACATTAGTCATGCATCAACCCATTAAAAACTTTACTCAATCGCTTTATTAACCATTTAAAGCATTCATTTCCAGACCTTGTCTTTCCCCTCCCAGTTAAATGAGTTCTTTGGGTTCTTTGAATGCTTCCCTCTCGAGAAATGAATCAACATTTTATTGCCAGAAAGTTAGCATTTATCGTTTTGTTCTGCTTAACTGGGTTTTATTGTCCTCCATGGTCACATTCTTTTGTAAATTTCGTTAATTATGCAGTTGATCTTCTCTTTAAATGTTGATTTTCTTAAGCTAAATTTGTCAGTAACCCACTTAGTCAGTTTTTTGAATTTGTTTTGGCACCCATTTCAATACTTAACCGGACATTTCTAACGTATTTAGTACAAATTTCTTCATAACCTCACTTTTTAATTAATAAGGTCTTTTACTTATGTGTTTATTCATTACTTTTGCACTTGCAATTCTGTTTAATAACTAATTTATAAAATTACAGATATTTCTACATTACATTTTCTAATCAAATACCACAATTTTAGATTTTTATTTTTATTCATAACCTCACATTTTTGACATATTCATTTCATTTAGTAAAAATTGCAGCACTCGGCTATAACAGCTTGTTATTTATTGCTTACGTTTTCTATCTATCTTTCTATACATCAATTATTTTTATTTAAATACCGACATTTCTTCCGTTAAGTGACTTTGCCAAGCACAAATTGCTCTACATAACCTCACATTTCAAGAATCATCTATAATTAAGGCGTTTACCTGGTAGTTGCCTGGCCAGTTTCATAACTAATTGCTGGAACAAAGTCATTTAGCTCAAAGCAAACCCCATTTGACTGTCATTCTAAATAGATCCTAAGATATGTGAGTCTTCAAATACGTTCTACGCTCTACGTTCTCACTCTCACTGACATTTGTCTTCTGTCATGTGCCTGGTGTCATCTTTAAGCTGTAATTTGTCATCCGTTGGGGGATGTTGGAATTGTTCCGTCATCGTCAACGCCCGCGCTTAGCTCACCTCATCAACGATGATGATCTAATCTCAAGACCCCGACTGTTGACAAAGGAATGCGTTGCTAATTTTTTCATTTATTATTGTTTATTTCACTTGTTTTTTAAACACATTTCACAGCACTTGAACTTGAAAATGCGGCAGACAAGGGACAAGGACAGCATTAGGGTCGTCTTTTAGTTGGCTAAAAGGTGACAGAAAGGGGGGGGGGGCCTAATAAAATCTCCGTTTGGTTCCCCTCACCATCATTATCATGATCATCAGCTGCAAAGAAGACAATGCAAAGACAGCGAAGACAACTAAAGTTGTTGTTGTGGGTAAACGCTTAAAAGAGTTCAGCGAACTTTAGTGAAAATTGCCGAGTGTTTGTTTGTTGTTATTGTTGTTGTGGTTGTTGTGTTTGTTGTTGTACAGTCATCCAAGGAAAGTAGCGTCGTCATCGTGATCAATACTGATACTCACATCTTAAAATGCGCTATGATGTGTACAAAACTGATAATATACTATACTATACCTTACTATACTATACTATACTATACTATATTATACTATATAGTACTATACTTTACTATACTATACTATACTTTAAAACACTATAAGGGCCGTTTTTTCAATGTACATGTAAACTGTATCTAAGAAATAATTTGAAATTTGACAGTAATTTTTATACATTTTAAGTCAAAACATACATATATTCAATAGTTATCAAACACCTTAGATAGACATTGCAAAAACGGGCCTGACTATAGTATACTAATTCTTTTCTAAAGCTTCAACTCATTTATTATTTAAACTTTATGTTTCTTATGTTTTGTTTTCGAAATTGGTTCTGAAATCTTTACTCTATTTTTAAGACATTCCGTAGACTTTTAAATTCTACAAATTTGCAATAACTTCAAAATTATATAAAAGTTCTTGTTTAAAGAAAAGTTATAAAAATCGGATCATCTCAATCTATATACAGTTGAACTTCCATAACTCGAACTTCTATAACTCAAATTTCTCTTAAACTCGAGCTAAACGAGTAATGGCAGTAAAATTAATAAACTTAAGAAAAAAAACTCAATAAGTCGAATATCTCCATATCTCGAACCTTTTCTTTGGATAATGATGATTCGAGCTAGGGAAGTTTGACTGTATTTTTGGAAATTCTTTTCAAATGTTTCCACTTAAATTTGACGACTAAAATTTGAAATTGTATTTGTTGCTCCAACTGAAAGATCGTTCACATTGCATTGAGTTGAGCTGGTCACGTTTGTTAATGATCGTCAGGGACGAGTGTAGGGAACGTACTCGACCAGCAGGTGAACCCTGAGACGACGCGTCGTCTCGACGTGACGCCCGAAGCGACGAGTCGATGGAATGCATTTCAAGCAGTTAAGAAAAAAAAAAGAGACGCAATAAAAACAAAAGCCGAAAACGTAACGCCAAGTCAAAAAGCAAAGCCAAAGCTTAATAGCTTAATATTGAAATTCATAACAACAACTTGCACCTACGCACAAAATTAGAGGGAGCGCGAGAGTGAGAGCGAGAGCGAGAGGAAGATATCTGCATATTTTCACATTTTGCTTGTCTGAAAACATCTTTAGATACGCGTATTTGGGTCACACTCACTTAGGTGGGCCAGGGATGACTGACGCCACAGGTTGAGACGTGGCAAGGGGTGGAGGGGGAGGAGCAGCAAAGGGGAGTGGAAAGTGGAGACAGTCAGCAAAATTAGCGCTCTCACAAGTCACAAGCGGCGTCTTCCCCCTTTCGCGCTGCGTGTCCAAAATGTGTTAAACCAAAAGAAATCGCCAAGCGAACGAGCCAAAAAACAAACCAAACATAAAATACCAAAAAAAAAAAAATCGGAAAAAACAACAACAACGAATTGCTGAGTTATGCGAGTGTCCATAT
Source organism: Drosophila limbata (assembly GCA_963924055.1). Classification (NCBI taxonomy): domain Eukaryota; kingdom Metazoa; phylum Arthropoda; class Insecta; order Diptera; family Drosophilidae; genus Drosophila; species Drosophila limbata. Next base: position 21,887,949 of record OZ001351.1, read on the forward strand.
ATGAAAGATACTTGTACTACTTAAAGACATGCTCGGCATATGTAAATTCGTTGACTGCAAAACTGGCTTCGACCCATTGGCACCTGTTGCCATACCTTAACTAAATAGTATTATTAGCATACCCTGTAATCATTGCAAGTGTTCAATGTAAGGCTATACAGATAGTATTTCATATTATCAATAGCGGGAGATTAAAATTTTGATTTAAATTTTTAATAACTTCCACTATTAGTTGCAGTCTTTAGCTTTGACATAAATATATATAAAACTATATTTTTAAGCTTAACTAAAAGTTTCACAATGATCGGTGGAGCTGGCGCTCTCTGATACTCTTTTTTTATACGAAAATTCAAAGACAAAGATCTTTATTTTAGACATTTTTAAAATTGAGTTAAAAGCTTGTATTCACTTATTTACTCTTAAAGTTGTCTTGTTCTTAAAATAAAATAAAATATGAATAAAACAAAATCGATTAAAGGTATATTTAAGATAAAGATTCTTATTCTAAAACCAAGTCTTTTAAACGGATCTTTGGTATACATGCATACATATACAGACGTGTGCGAAATAATAAGAACAGCATATGATGTTAAGGAGGGATTGACTCTTTCGCCAAGCAATAATCTAGTGGATCATCAATGAATAATATAGCGATAGAAATGAGAGATGGTATGGATAAAAAATTTTGGACAGTTGTGACAAGAAGAAGAAAATACTTGGGAAAATACTCCTTTCTCCAGATGCCGCGTTCTCTTAGCTTCTATAAAGTCCCGATGTGTCTAAATGATCCGGAAAAGGGGTGGAGCCCACTTATGCTAAATGTAGGCAACTAAGTGTATACTTAAAAATTGTTAAAACTTATGTAGAAAACGACAATCCGTTATTTTCTCACTTTGTTCTTATTATTTCGAACACCTGAATTTTGACTTAACCCAACAAAGTTGACATTATAAAAGATAAGGACATCGCAGGACTTGAACTCTTTTAGGTTATACATAGCTTCAAATGTGAGCTATTCAAATAATATAAGGGTTTATTATAATTATTATTTTTTAACACTTTTTTTTACCAAATTGATTTGTCTCATATGCTGTTCTTATTATTTCGCACATGTTTGTATGTACAGGGTATCGCAGAGTCGAGTTCTTAATGTGTGGAGCATTCTTACCTGTAATTATTACAATTGCTGTTGTTGCTGCTTGAGGTGCAAATTAATTGGGCTACCCGAGTTTCATATTTCATTTCATTTCGTTTCGTTTCGATTCGCTTGCCACGATCATAATACGTTTTTTTGCTCTCCTTTTTTGCTTTTATTTCTATCTTTTCCTTTGCATCGATTCTTTAATTATGGCAATTAGCCAATTTCGTGCGCGGCAAAGCGCCAAAACCAAAACGAAGTCAAGACAAGACGTACTATCCATTGCAATGCAATCAAAAAAAAATGAAATAAAAATATAATAATAACAATAATAGCAATTGCAATTGCGTCTATGGCGAGTGCTGAGTTTTTCACTTTCCACATTTGTTTTGCACACTTAATAAACAATTTTCGCTATTTGCACCATCTAATTTTCAATGGAATTCCAGTGCTGTGAAACCAATTATAATTGAAATTGAACTGGAAAAATAATCGAAATATATCGGAAGATATCTTTTTTCTTTTTGGTACAGTTGCTACTCGTATTATACAAGTCGCAACTTGCCCAATAGGCTCAGTGGATCAGTCGATGAAAAGTCTGTAATTTATACCAAACATTGCACTTTAAATAGACGCGTAACTTTGGTAGTTAACTTGCAATTTTATAGCCATCAAATATCTTTTGCTTACCTTGGGGGGATATAATTCATTGGGCAATTCGATGAGTTCATCAGTGTAAATGATGATGTAAGTAATGAGACTGCGTTAACGGATTCTGGGTGAAGTTTTTGTTTATTGTGACATTTTATTAATCAGTGTCAAGTATAAATAAATTAAGGTCAGAAGGGGAAAAAAAAATAAATTGAATACTAAAAGAATAGAAGAATACTTAAATTAAAAATACTTAATCATTATTTATTTAAAAGTAATTTTATTCAAACAAAAATTAGAAGATTTTTCGTAAATGAAAAAAGATTTAAAATGAAGATTATGTAGAATAGCCTGTCTTTCGATAATATTCTTTGAATAATATCTTAGTATCTTAAAAATACATACTATGTGCTTGTATTTTATTTTAAAATAGCTATAGATATATTATAATATATATAGATACTATACAGGGTCTTGGGCTCTAGAATAGAATAATAATCTCTATGTTCCTTGCATACGCATATTTGTATTAAGCTGATCAACATAGAGAAAACGGACTGATTTAAACTTATTCTTTCTCTCGCTTTGGCTCTCACTCTCTGCAGCTGACTCAGGTGGTGAGGGGGGAGGAGTTGTGAGCTTGTAACTTGGTATCTCTAATCATTAAAACAAACGTTTATTTTTGTTTAGTTTCGTTTAATTTTAGTTTCTTTAGCGTCGTGTCAAAATCGTGTATTACTCACATAGCTGCCACAGTCGTGTTGTGTATGTATTTGTTGTTGTTTGTTTTATGGTTTCATGGCAGCCATGTTGTGCAGGGTGTGTTAGCAACATACACACATACACGCACACACACACGTTTACACACATCGCACATACCTATAAAATATGTTAATTGCGACATTTGCTGATTTGTTGCGGCGATTTCAGCAGCAATTGTTGTTGTTGCTGTTGTTGTTGTTGTTGCTGTTGTTGTTGTTCAACCCAAATACGTCAGCCTTGTCTCACAGCATATTCAACTGGCATCCATAATCATATCCACATCCATATTTATCCCAATGGCAAAAAAAGATGCTTATTATTAATCATACGTACAATACAAGTAAACGAATATTGCGTATACGCAGTGGGTTGCCATTCATCGTGTCTCGACATGGTTGTTGTTGTTGCTCTGCCGGACAGATCGTTTAATTAACATTATTGCTTTTCATTATTATTTCATTGATGATAGATTAAAGTCTCATTATGCGGACAGCTTGAAGTCTGCAAGAAAGTTGATGTTCAAGTGCTTTCCAAGTGATTGCCAAGTGATTGATTTGACAACAACAACTTCATCATACCCTGTAATTTTGGAATATATGTATAAAGCTTTTATTTTTGTTTTCTTCAAGTATTGGCTCAGTAGTATTTAAATCGATGGTTGTTTGAAAACAGTTCAGTTGCTGCTTAAGAGTTGACATTAATTAAAGTTAATTTTAATTAAGGTTAGAAATAAAGTCACACGCAGCTTATAGACGTTGGCAGCTGCGCATTGGCCCGCAGATACATTTGTATCTTTTTAATGAGCCGCACTTGCGTGTCTCGGAATGTGCAGAAAATTAGTTGGCTTGAAATGACTAAAAGCTACACTTGAACTCGGCTGGCATAGCAAAGAGTCAAGTGTCTTTGTATCTGTGTAATTCGAACTCGAATTGTACACATGCATATGTATCTGTATCTCTATCTCTATCTCTATCCGTATCTGTATCTGTGTCTCTAGCATTAGTTTTATCTTAAGTTCTATGCAAAAGTTGCTAATTTGTAGCTGACTTTGACTTGATGACTATGTTAAATATGTGAGATACATGTATGTGTGTGTGTTGGCTATTAATGTATCTGTATCTGTATCTGCTATGGAGCTGGTCTTTCGTTTCCCTTGTCGCAGGCATTGACAGCTTCTCTCTCTCTCTCTCTCTCTCTCTTTATCTTTATCTTTAACTATTCTACCTGCTTTGCATTTCCTTTCCCCTGAACAGACAATGGACAATCTTAACTTTATTTAGCTGTACTCGAAAACATTTCAATTAGCGTTGATTTTCTTTTTAATTTTTTTTTATGTTTGCTTTGTTGTTGGCCCGCTTTGAGATTATCATAAAAGGAAATAAACAGTACAACAATTGTTTGAGTTATGTGAATGGATTCACATAAGTATTTATGAATATGTATGAATACTTGGCAAGCAAACAAACTCTGGGGGCCTAACAATGAACCATCATTTAAACAGGTAGACGACCAAACATAACCTCAAAGCTATAAAAGAGCGGGATTATTGTAGGTTAATCCAAAGATTTAAAAAGATATAACAGTTTTAGCAGAAAGCAACCGAATGCGAGTGAAGCTCATCTAAGCCAAACTAATCTAACAAATTATAGATATGAGCTTTAAGCTTAGTGAGGATTACTTAAAATATGGCTATAATTAAATACAACTGGAATCAGGCGAAACAATGGTTAAATAGAATGGTTAAATCTTTTAAAACAAAAGAGCTTTAAGCTCATTTAGGGTTGCCATGGATCTCAAAAAATTATAAATATCACAAAACAATCCAGAAAATAACTAAAAATATAACTTAAAAGAATGGTAACGAATTGCAAAGCACAGTTTAATTAAAAGTTTTCAATTCTACCATGAATTGAAACTTCATAAAAGGTTGGAGCTTTAAGCTTGTGAGTGATCTTATGATGATGAAAGGCAATGTCACGTATTGAAGTAATTAGCTTCAACTTTATCAGCATCTGTCGCTTCAACTCTGGCTGTATCTGTATCTGCATCTTTAGGTTTAATTGTATCTGTATCTTGCAGTCTGTCATGGCGCTTAAATTGACTGCAAAGTTGTCTATCATTTGTTGGCATTCCATTCACTGATGAGATCTGCAATCAGTGACAAGCAATCTCAATCAATGAGATTGAGATTGAAATAGAGATTGCTCATTACTGACACAGTCACCGCCAGCAACTTGCAACTTGCCACATGCCACATGCCGCAAGTTCAATGCATTGTTAATTGTCAATTGTTAATTGTCAATGGCAACGGCAATTTAATTAACTTGGTCAACTGAATCGTTGCTTTGCCTGCTTAGAACTGCAGAAGATCGAAGCTAAACATGACGCAACACGTTACGACACGACTTGACACGATACGACATGCACAAGCCTGCGCACTAAACAGAGTTTCCAGTTAGAAGTGCTTTAGAACCGCTTTCAGCTCTGTCTGCTGACTTAACCAAGAACTGACGACAAACAACGTGCAACTTGCAACTTGCAACTTGCAACAGCTTTGATGCAACACGACGCATGTGTCATGTGTCAGTCGCTTATGCAATGCCCCACATTATGTTAATGGCCAATCGGCTATTGACATTCCAATTGGCATCGATGGCTCCAATTGGCCAAATTGCCACAGAACTGGGCCAGCATTGCAGTTGCAACTGTTGCCAACTGGTTGCACTTAACGACTGCGCTTGTGGCAGCCACTTAACGATTGCCACTTGAATACATGATATTACCAAAAAAAAAAATAAAATTAAGAGACCAGTCAAGGAAGAATTCAACTTGTTTAATCTTGGTTAATTGGCTGAGAAGCTTGGGCTCAATTCTTATTATATGTCTGTCTGTGTTCACATCTAACTAAAAATCTTTCTATTTACTTTATCATCTACATATGTGTCTAACAATATATCTCTAATATTTATTTTTTTTATCTGCCAATCTTTTCCAAAGTCTTTCTAGATATCTATCTATTAATTTATTTGGCTATCGATCAATCCTTTGACGAGGTTACAGTTTTGAAATGGGCTAAGAACAATTTTTTTGTCGAATAGATTTTCAGGAATATTCATAAAATTGTATCACTCTGCAAATACAGTCGAACTTCCCTAACTCCAATCACCATTATCCAAAGAAAATGTTCGAGTCATGGAGATATTCGACTTATAGAGTTCTTTTTCTTTAGTTTATTTACTTTACTACCACTCATTTAGCTCGAGTTAGAGAGAGATTCGAGTTATAGAAGTTCGAGTTATAGAAGTTCAACTGAATTTTCGACTTGTTGCGTTTAAATATTATACGAAACCTCTTGAATGTGATATTATAATACCCTGGGGGTATATTAGGTTTGTTTAAAAGTATGTAACAGGGAGATGGAAGCATCTCCGACCCCATAAAGTATATATATTCTTGATCATCATCAACAGCCGAGTCGATATAGCCATGTCCGTCTGTCCGTCCGTCTGTCCGTTTGTGTTAGGGCCTAGATCATAGAGACTATACGAGCCAGAGCAACCAAATTTGGCACACAGACTTCTATAAACCCTTCTATAAAGTTAACTACTATTATAACCTATCATCCTACTAAATCGTAACAAGATCGGACAAATAGAAAGCTGGTAATGGCTGATTAAAGCTTTTAAGCAATATAAGTGCCTAAAAGCATGCAATAATAAATATTTTAAATTTATTAAAAAAGGGGTATCCTAAAAGGGGTATCCTATAGTCGGGAGCTCGACTGTAACCTTTCCCACTTTTATTTTTTGACAACAAAGCTAGTTACTTTTATTAAAGTTATTCCTGTAATGGTTGACAGAAGACACTTCCTTAAGTTTAGTTACTTAATGACAAGCGACGGAGCTTGTAACATGAGAAGCTTTAAGCATAATCAAAAGTATCTAGATGTCAGCAGATACATACATATGAAAGTGTATCTCATGCACATTTTCACTTCAATTATAATTGTGCAGTGCAGTGTTATTTATAGTAGTTACAATAAATGCGTTGCAATGCGATGTGAGCTCTGCTTAAACTAAGTAAAATGTGTATTATATTTTGTTAGTCTTTGGTTTTTGTTTGCTTCGCATTTGATTCGTTTAATTATTGCGCTTTTTTCGTTGAAAATTTAACAATTTACGAGTCAGTTAGTAACGTCTATCTGTCTGTCTGTCTGTCTGTCTGTCTGTTTGGTCATAGTTGGCGTCACCCCCCCTCCATGTCCCCTTCCCCCTCCCCCCTCTCTCTCTCTCTCTCTGCCTTTAAGCGCCTCCTCTTGCTGCAGAAATCGAAAGAGACTGACTTCACTTTTCAGCTGCGGATTGCAGACCATATTTGACTCGCCTCTGACTTTGGCTCTGGGCACGTGGCCAACAGTGCGTGTCCAGCCCCGAGTTTCGTGCATTTGGCAATAAATTATGTCTACGTGCTTCACAAGTTTTCACTGCACGCGCCCAAAAGACGACGGCGATGACGACGTCCAAAGTAAAAGTTGTTGTAATCCCAACCCATAATTTGAAAAATACAAAATACAAAACCCAACCTAAAATCCAGAAGATTCATTGGATACACAGACACAAAAATCCATTGTAAAATTTAAGTTTAAATTTTTTAAATCCCTGCCAGTAAGGTATTAAAACCGATACGAATATCGGTTTCAGTTACGGTTTCGGTTATGTTCCCATTTAGGTTTTAGGTTATCGGTTACGCAAAATCTTTGAATAAAGGTTTCGTAAAGGTGAACCGGTTTTGGACTGTTTTGGTTTTGAAAAACCGGTATAGTTTCGATTCACAAAAAAAAAATTTTTCTTCAAAAATATAATTACAATAATAATATAATAATAAAAATTAAAAAAGCCTTACTTTCCTAATGTTTCATTCACACATTAATTTCACATGTTCATAGTTTGACGTAGTTTTGTTGCATTTTAACAATTTTAATATTTCATTTAACAAATCGGTTTTTACCGGTTAAAGGTTACGGTTTCGGTTGGGGTTTTAATCCCTGCTTACTGGAATCAAGTATTTTGTACTTGGTGTAAGACAATTCGGGGATTTATTCCGAAATCCCGAATACACTAGAACTTCCATAACTCGAACTTCTATAACTCGAGCTAATTAAGTGACAGTAAAATTAATAAACCTAAGAAGAAGAACTCTATAAGTCAAATATCTCCATAACTCGAACCTTTTCTTTGGATAATAGTGATTCGAGCTAGGGAAGTTGGACTTTTTTTTTTCTGTGTAGAGGCTTTATCAGTCGGTCTGGCCTTAAATCAACATCACGCCTTTTGTTGCAGTTGCATGTTGATGGCACTCACCTTTCTTCTTCTTCGTCTTCTTCTTCCTTGCCTTCTTTTATTTCTTCTTCTTGCCAATATTTCGACCATATTACGGTGGCTTTTACATTGAGTTTCGCAGCGGGTGCAACGCATGACGACGCGTTGCGACTGTTGTTGACATGCGGAAATGGAAATGGAAATGGGAAATGCCGTTGCCATATTTGTTGTGACCGCCCACACTGACACGCCCCCCCCCCCCCCCCTCCACTCACCACTCATAATATCAGCGTTACATCCGCCTTTGGCACCGTTACGCAATTAAACGACGATAATAGCACAATATTACCCCAAGCGTTGCATTTACGCACTTTCTTCAGCAAAATGCTATGTATTTTACTTTGAAATTTACTTTAGAATTTTCTTTAGATTTCGTAATGATTACAATATTTGTTAACTATTCTGATATCACAAATGGGCACATTTTTCACTGACTAATTAGACTTATCTCAAAATAAAAGTTACTGTTTGAATTAAATAAATTAATTAATTTAATTAATTAATAAATGTAGCTTCATTTTTATTGCTTTGAACTAGCCAATTTCAGTTATCTCTCAAATTAATTGAATATTATGTACAAAAAATTTAAATTTTTGCTGACTTAGATTTATAGTTATGTTTTTAAGTTTTCGCGCCTAAAAATGATATTGAAATAAAGCAGTCTTTTTGGCATTTTTATTGTTTTTAGACAGCTGTTTTTTAATAAGTCCTAAATATATTACGACCAACTACATTTAGTCAATTCTCTTGCCCAATACCATTCAAAACTAGGCCAAAAATGGAGATCAAGCCAATTTTGGCCTACTTATTTATACGTAACCCTAATCGAAAACTAGCTTTATACAATTTATTGCTTTTTTCAATCTCAAAAAAAAAAGGTTGCAATATTTTTATACTTAGTCTAAAAGTATAAATAGTTTTCCCCATACAAATATTTTAAATGTATATTATATATATGGATATTAATTTATTTATTTATAAAATATTTATTTTAAATTTCAAATAAAGGACTTTAAAAATGTAAATTTTAAGTTTAATTATATGCACTTATGAATTGTAAACTCAAAATCCAACTAAGACTTTGTTCGTCTATTGAATTGCAGAGATGCCATAATGGAGCCAATGACCATGTTGGTGTTGGCCTTCCAGCTGCTGGCGCTCTTCTCGATCGCCGGGGCGCTGCTGATCTATCTGATATGCAAGGTGCGGGAGGAGAGTCAGGCGGGCAACGCGGAGCAGCCGGCGAGTCGTGTGGTGTTGGTGACCAGTGCGGATACGGCGCTGGGATTGCAGCTGTGCACGTATCTGGCGAACAAGGGATGTCGCGTGTTTGCCGGCATGAAGGAGGCGAGAGATTCGTTGCCGGCGAAATTGCTTTGTGGCTGGATGAAGATACGGGAATATAGCGAGGAGCCCATCAGTGGCACCATCATTCCAATGCGCCTGGATGTGACACGCGAGGATGTGCTGCGGGAGGCAACCATTGCCATGGGCGCCCATCTGAATGCGAATGAACGCGGCATTGCCGCCGTCATCAATACGAGCGGCAGTGTCTATCGCGGACGCGTCGAGTCACAGGATGTCCAGCAATGGGAGCACATGCTCAAGACCAACATTCTGGGCACGCTGCGTGTGGCAAAGGCATTTGTCGGCTTCCTTCGTCCAACACGCGGTCGTCTCCTCTACCTGGGCGGCAGCACGGCAGGCGCCAGCATGGGCGGCGATGGCCTCGTCGCCTTCAACGCATCCCGCGTGGCCGTCGAGAAGTGCGCCGAGGAATTGCGCAAGGAGCTGCAACCATATGGAGTCAGCATTGTCGCACTCGACACATGCGGCATGACCGTCGAGTCGCTTTACAAGGCGCCAGTTGCTCAGAGTAAGTGTCCAGTATTACTCAGGCAAGAAACCAAAGCAAGCACAAAATAAATTAAGCTGAAACTCAAACAAAAAAAACGATTGAAAAAATGCTCTTTACTTTTCTTTTCTTGGCTGTCGTTGGATTTTCAGAATGTTTCAAATGCAGAATATTTAAAAAAACGAAGACTAAATTATTGAGGAACCAAAAAAAGCTAAAACTAGGAAATTCAAGCAAGAACAAGAAAATACCTAACAAATTTGGTTGAATTTCCTACCCAAAAAATTAGATACATTTTCATTTAATATGCGAATTTGTTAATGTGACTCTCATTTGTCCGATAACAGGGTACGAAAAAATGTAAAGTTAATTTTTTTTATTCTCGAAATTTAAGATTTCCGGTTTAGTGTTTCTAATTTACTTCCCCATTATTGTAAACTTTATCCGGTTTTTCCTTAGATAATTGAAATTAATCTGACTTAAATAAAGAAGTTAGTGTCAAGTTTCAAATTAACTTTAGTTTGTCAAGCCAGCTTTCAGTTTCTATTATTTTATTGCAAAAATTCACTTTATATGGTTGAGAAAATTGACCTTCCAGAAATCTTGAATATTTAATTAAACATTGAATTACATGCATTTTATATTTGCTCTTTCAAATACTTGTTTATTTACTTCTTTCCACTTTCTGTCTTGTAGCCATCTCACAGTGTCCCGGTGCTCCCACCCAGTATACGGCGGATGTGCTCAGCGCCAGTGCCCTGCAGGTGATCGAACGAGCGCTCTGGGATTACACGCCGCAGCAGCGCTACACGTTGCTCTCCCACAACAAGTATCAATTCACGTTGCCATGCCGCTCCTCGTTGCGCCTCCATCGGCCCAGCGAGGCTGCCACGCAGTCCGTCTAAAGCTGAAGCCGCAACTGGAGCTGGCAAAAAAAAAAAAATTGATTGGAGCTATTTGCGTGTCTTTTACACTACTTTCTGTACATATGCATTACCGCACACTCTACGTCTCTGTCTGTATCTGTATCTGGATTTGTAACCACATCCGAAAATGTATCTGTATCTGTATCTTTATACTCTTCGATTTACTTACATTTTTTATCAACATTTTTTTGCTGATTATTATGATTATGATTATGTTTTTTTTTTATAAAGACAAGTTTACAATATGCTGCATTTTATTTGTAGACCTATTGTAGACGCTGCCTGGTTCGGGATTTGGCGGCAACCATTGCGTATACATAATGTTACGATTTATACACAATACATATTATACAAACATATCAAAAATATATATGTATATATATACAAATTATAAAAACTTGTTGTTGTTGTCATTTTATGTTTATGTGTTAGGCTCGATGTGTTTTCTCAACTATTCGTACTTGGAAATAAAATCATAACGCAACACCGAGGCACTTAAGATTTCACCGGTCCGCACTTGGGGCTTCTCTGCCGTGCGTCCCGGCAAATGGATGAGCACATCGGCACCCACAATACTCTGCAACCGACTGCTGATCTGTAAATGGTAACACGATTTATTGCAGCTGATATAAATAGGAGAGCGAGAATCATTTGTCTCTATTACCTGGTCCCCATTGACGCTGGCATAGAGCTGGCCTTTAATGCTGGTCACGGAAGCGCGCACGTACTCGGGACGGGCATCCAAATCGATGGTATCATTGAGCAGCTAGAACAGATTTAAAACAAACTACATTCAGTTTGTGTTCATTTTTTAATGATTTTTGGATGTAGTGGACAGAGTAAAACCCTCTTTCCACTACAAAGATTATGTACATATTTAAAAATAATCTAAACTAAGAGGTCGATTGCTTGAAAAGTCTTCATCATAATCAAAAATCTAAGTTTATTAAATAAAAAATTCAACAAAAAAAAATTAATTTCTCGATTGTATTCACTTTTTTAACAACATTTATCTAGCAGCATAGTTAAGCTAATCTTAAGTTGTATCAAACACTTATTGCAGCTGTATTTGCTCAGGTTCATATCTGATAACACACAAAAACAAGTTGCAACATCAACAAGTTGAAGAAAGCCCTTAAGGCGGCGCTCTTATCGCTACTTGTGGAAGAAACTTGAAGAGATAAGGCAAAAGTCGTCATAGAATTGGGCGGTAATTTTGCTTATATGCTCTTTAGGAATGGGAATAGAAGAAGAAGAATAAGCATTGATTGATCGAGTCAATGAATCTCAATTGTCTGTCGCATTGCGAGTGCGTTAGCTATTCTACTCTCTCGCAAGGTTCTTTAAATGTCTAGATAAGGGAGCAGAGTATTTCACAATTTATTTAAATTCTTACCGTCACATTGACCACGGGCAAAGAGCACTTGGCTTGCTCCCATCCGGCTGCCCAGCGAATGGCGGGCAATGCGAACAGATGGAAGGTGACAAAGGCCGACACGGGATTGCCGGGCAGTCCAAAGAGATACTTGTTCTCCCTGCTGGCAAAGGTCATGGGTTTGCTGTCAATTGAACAATAAAATTTAACATTGTCATGTGATAGAAATGGATATATGTATATGGATGCTCTACCCGGGTTTCATATTAACGCGTCCGAAATGTAGCTGGAAGTCAAGGGATTGCAGCACCGGCTTTATGTAATCCTTGTCGCCCATTGAGACGCCGCCGCTGCAGATGACAAAGTCGACAGCTTCAAAGAGATCCGATAATGTCTGCTTGATGTTGTCCAAGCTGAGAAGCAGTATAAAGGATTATTTACTTTTTAGAATCAGTTAAGAGATATTCTGAGATTGACTCACTCGTCATCCAGAACATACTGCTGCATGCATTCGAAACCAAAGTAGAGCAACAGCTCCTCCAACATGGTTGTATTTGAGTCATAGATTTTGCCAGCGGCTGCTCGTTCGTTGGGAGCCAGCAACTCGCTGCCGGTTGAGATTATGGCCACTTTGGGCTTGCGCAGTGGCAGTTGGCAGCCAACGGAGGCCAGCAGGGATTTGATGACCACCGTTGAGGCATCGAAGGCGGGAAACACTTTGTCGCCCTTGCCCAGATCGTATCCAATGGATCTGGTAAGGAAATGAATGTGAGAATGTCCGCATTTACAACCGATCAGTAAGCAAGCTCACCGCACATCTTGTCCCGCCTTGGGTTCCACCAAAATGTCGACCAGACTTTCCTCGCCATATTTGTCGCGCTGCAACAACTTGGTGTCCTCCACTTGGACCACACAGTCCGCGTGCTCGGGCAGCGGTGCACCCGTATTTATCTTAAAGCATTCATCCTCCTGCAGCGGATGTGGACTGATCTGCAAGATGACACAGACTGATGAAAAAAAAAGGGACATGCAATAGCAAAATAAACTTTACCTTGTCGCCGGCTGCAATACAGTCGAGAACACGCTTGGTGCCGGAAAACCCAGTCGACTTCATGGCATAACCATCCTTAATGGAAGCCCGAAACGGCGGTATATTTACCGGCGACACCAGCGATTCCAGTTGCTCGGATAGGCCGATATTCCGATGCACCACGCGCATGATGGTGTTGACCGCCTGCTCGACTGGCAGCATGGGAAACGGCGAATTGCGATCAGCGTCGTTGCCAGCGCCGGTTTTGTGCGGACAGACATGATCCCGCTGGAGTCGTTGTTGCTGTGTCGCTGTGCCCTGCACCTCGGCATGTGTGCGCTGCACGAGCGTCACATTGTCGCTAATTAGATGGACGGCATGTGGCAACAGATCACGCACTGCCTCGAAGCATTCGGCAACGGCCTTTTCGCTGCCTGGGAAATTCAGGATCAACGTGTTGCCGGCAATGCCGCAAATGCCGCGAGACAATGCCGCGAATTTCGTTTTTTGGAGCGAAGCCAGGGCAATGGCCAAGGTCAGTTGACTGCAGTCCTTGTCGATCAGCGGCTTGGTTGCCTCCGGCGTGACGTCACGCGGGGCAAAGCCCGTGCCGCCGGTGGTTAAAATAATTTTAACATCCGTCCGATCGATCCACTTGCGCAGCTCCCGCTGGATGAGATCCCGCTCGTCGGGCAGCACGCTGGCAATCACCTGGGCGTTGTCGAAAGACTCGCGTATCAGCGCCACTAGACGCGGCCCGCTGCGATCCTTGCCCGGATCTTGGTAACAGGTGTCACTAACTGTAAAACCGTTAGTACGAACATTTACTCGATTTAAATTCCAGTTGTTGCTTACTTGTTAAAACGCCAAACGTAATCGCATCCATAGCGACATTTATATAAGCTCACTTAATTCCAGCAATTGCTACTACCAATTAAATTGTTTAATAAAGCGTTTAGCACTCAAAAAAGTTTTCGATTGCTTTGACCGTTTTGAGGGCAACGCGTTTTGAGCATTTTTAGCTCATTTTCATTATGTATAGATTTCTTACATGTGTACACACTGTCCACGACCATTTGAAAAATGCAATTAATTCTCAATAAAAATATGTAATTGTTAACTGACAATACCCTAGCGTACAGCAGACAATTATTTTTAGTTTTTTTTTATTTACACTACACTACAACAATACAAAAAAATTATATAGCGTAACAATTAACCGAACGTCACTTTTGCACTGGCCATTTATTTGCTTGGATTTTGAGCTTTGGTTCGTTCCTCCAGCGGATCATAGCCGGCTGCCATTTTCTCCTTAAATTGCTCATAGGTGCGCTTGCGATCAAAGTGTTTTACCCATTGTCCAGGGCAGGATTGTTCAAATGTCTTGCGCAGTGTCTGACAGACGTTCGGCACTTTCTCGCCGCTTGTGGAGCTGTGCTTGGGCGCATTATCGTCCAGACACTTCCAGTAGTCATCGCGTGTGGACCAGCATTTAGAGCGTTCCGATTTGTCTGGAAAACTCATTCTGGCTGTGGTTTGTTTTGATGTTTGTTTCGGTGTCGATTTCGCTTTGCCTCCTTTCGTTTATTATGACTGCTCTTCAGTATTGCATTCCACGCTCACTAATCTCCTCGGCCACTGCAATTACAATACCTGTATTATATGATATTTATTAACATAGATTTCAACACAACATTGCAAATAAAATAAATTTATTAAAACCAACCTCAAAATTACAAAACATACAATTGCCGAAACTGTGTGCCCAGCTGGGTAGCAATGTTCCTCTAACAGCTGAGTTCAAAAAATAATTCCCAAGCAACATTGGTAGCAGTGTTGCACTGCAGAATATTGGCGCCATTTAATAAAACGGTTACATTTAAGAGTCTTGTTTAAAATTACATTTATTGGTTTCTCTAATAAAACACTTGAGCTGCAAGTTGTATTAAAATGTATTTGATTTAATATCTCTGTGACTTAAATTTAACATTATTAGGTTTAAATTTCAACTAATCCGAATAGATAACTATTTAAACAATACAAATTTAAGTATTTCAAAAGATGTTCTTGTTTATCAAAACCAAAATCTTAAATTAGAAAAAAACAAATAATCGCAGACGGGTAACAATAAATAAACATGAGTGTGACTACTTAATTTCTAGATGTCGTGCGTCGAAACCGTTATACACACATTTACATTCACATTTATGTAAATATCATTTATATAGTACATAAATTACGTATAGAAATGCTGCTCTCGGCCAAGTGCAAATGGGAGCGCAATAACTGCCCCTTTTCATGTGCTACAAATGGCCTCGAACTCTAGACATACATATGTATGTATACATGTACATACATTTAATGTGAACTCTAGGAACACTGCAAATCTCATCGCGGTGATGTTCGTGCCAGAAATGTTCAAATTACATACATATAGTATGTAGATAGATCCGTATACATAAATCTTGTATGAATATTGGGTATAATTATATATTTCATAAACAGCTTAATGTGGGCGTATATGTGTTTTGTGATGTGTGTGTGTGTATTTATTTCAGCATTGATAACTTATAATTAATATATATATTTATTCCTATTGTACACGTAAACATTTACACAAATACATGTTTAATACATAGACCCATATACATATACATATGTATATATATATGTACATCTACGTTCATACATACATATACTACAATATATATCTATTTAATTTCCTACTATCTCAATGACGTTATATTCGTTAGACGCAAGGATATGGTTGGAACTCAAAGATTAAGTAAGATGATGCTGCTTTAAGTGGTCACATCTCAAAATGCATTGCAGTCAATGTATTGTATTATGTTGTATTTCCTGTAGTACCTTGTCCTTGCCCCACCCAACCCCCTTTCGAGGGGGCTCACACAGTGGGGCGGGGGTTCTTTGAAAGCTTTCGAGGCACTTGTGGCTTTCGAGTGCAAAGCACAAATGCAGACATTACAGTTGCTTTGCTGTTTAAACTACAAAACAAAACAAAAAAGAGATAAAAAAAAAAACAAAACCAAAAAACAAAACAAATGCCAATGGGCGACAACGGGCAACTTTCCACAATATGCGCTCAAAACTAGTATTTTACTTGTACGTGTGTGTGTGTATGTGGGTGTATCTGTGTGTGAGTGTGTATCTATAAATGGCTAGAATACATATTATATTAACGACTATCAGTACTGTGCCCAGCACAAACATTCATTGTCAATTTCAATTTAATTTTATATATAATATGAATATCTATATAATTTGCATGGAATTTTGCTTAAACAATTGTTGCTAAACATGCCATAGAAAAACACATAGACACATACACATACAGATACATATTCATTAAAAACTGATACGTTAGATTACAAAAAAAAAAAGTTACAATTTATTGTTAAATTCACGTTGTGAGTGCGATTGTTGCCTGGTTGCTTTTTGTTGTTGCTGTGTCGCTTTTTGTTGCATTTGTTAAAGCTCGTTTAACAATTCCAAATGACATACATATACATACTGTTTATATGTATTTTTATCATATAATGTGTTATGTATTGTCTGCTATGACTAGATACAAATTTTCCCTCCCCTTTTTACACTCTCAGCATTTCAATAAACAAACAATTATGTGTGTGTTTGTGTGTGTAAGTTGCTTAATCTTAACATTGACACATACAAAAAAGTTCGACATTGATATATATATATATATATTTTGTTTGTTTGTTTGTTATATATAGATTTTAAAAACATATTCCTTTTTTGTATTGCACAATGCGACATGCAGCTTTTGTTTTTGTATTGGGTTTTTCTATCTTTCCTTTTTGTTGTTGTTGTGTTGTATAGTAATATTTATAAGTATATAAAAAGAAAACATAATTAATTAGCTCATAAAAACAAATGCATCGTAAAAAAATGAATATAAACATGTACATCTACGTATGTATGTATAAACAAATAACTAAATAAAATATTAAAAAACCTTCAAACAATTTGGCAGTCGGATGCCAACAACAAACCTTGTTGTTGTTACATTATTTGCTGTTGTTGTTGTTGGCTCTGATTTTTCGAATTTGTTAATAGTTAATATGGCGCTCTAATTTGTTTGCTTTTGTTACATTCTGTATGTGATGCTTGGCAACTTGGCTTGGCCAAGAGAGTCAATGTCGATTTGCTGTCTCTTTTTTACTATTGTATTCTCCTACGCTGTCGTCGTCGCTGTCGCTGTCTCCGCGTCTCCGACTCATTCTCTAAGCTATAGACGTTAGGCAAAGCTCATTCCGCGCTGCGGAAGTGGCTGCTGCCTCGATGGTTGGCGCCTCCTCCTCGCCGCCGCCCGTCACCGTGGGCGATGTGTTCGAGCTGGTTGCATGCAACGCGTACTTGCAACCAGCTGTGAGACAACGACAACCGCCACCGCTGACCCGTTGATCGGCACGCCAGAACTTCTCACCATAATCGTAGCTGCAAAAATGCAATTCGAAATTTTAGCAGTGCAATTTGGTTTAGGGAATTCGAACAACTTGAACTCACCAGATTTCTTCACCCGCATCGATGTCGCGACAGGCGAAGAATGCAATTTTGGGAAAACGATAATCCTGATGCTCGTAAAAGACGCGCACGGGGAGAATGTTCGCCTCACACGAATGATTAAAGAAGCGACTGACATTGCCATAATAATTGGCATCGATGCAGTGCCCATTGTCCAGATCAAAGTAGTAGCTGTCGTCGGTGCGTCGATCTGCCTCCGGTGCGGTAAGTATTTCGCCCGTGTAGCTCGCCACAAACGTGCCCTTGGGCACATTGGCCAATGCACGCACGCCCCATCCCTTGGCGGGCTCCTCGCACTCCACGATCTGCAGCGGAGTCCTCGTGCCATTCTGCACCACGCGATTCTTGCAGGACAGCTGGGGAAGGAAAAACGATCATCGTTATTTAATTAACTATTATCAATAATTCTAATTATAGTAAATGCAATTAAAGGTTGACAATTTAATTTTTTAAACCCAAATAAGACTTAATAAAATCAAATCAAGCTTAAAATGAACTTTGAAAACATAGACAAATTAAAATTTAAATAAAGATTCGCTATAGGATTAAATCGAGATTAGTTTCCGAAGTGTTTTAAATATTCCCGAATTTTTGGAGCCATTTAAAATTATTAAAAAATAAAATCGCTATTTAGGCCATCTTGATGTCAACTGACCTGATTGCAGCCGCAGACATCGTTGCATTCGAATATCACCGCCGGATCGTCGTAGTTGAAGTCACAATTGAGCCGACTCTCCGCAGTGTACCAGTTCTGGGAGGAGGCGCCATTGCACTGGCATAGATCACTGCTGCAGCTGTCGAGGCACGAGCAGATGCGCATCTGCGAGACACGTCGATCGATCTGCACCGGATTCTGTAGTATAATGCAATTGGTAATGTATTTGAAATCCGGCCACATCAATGCATCCGCTTCGTCCTCCTGCTCCGACATGGTCAGCTCATTGCGCACCGCTTGAATGGGACGCAATTCCCGACCATTCGATGCATCCGCACAGACGACACGTGTCCGCAATCCCAAGGGACGAAAGCTTCGCATCTGCATATTGAACCCAACTGTGCGCCCGCATTCCGACTCCTCGTTGGGTATGCAATCAAAGGGCAACTGCTCCGCCTTATTCTTGATCATCAGATCGGCGCCATTCGCAATCAGTGCAATGCACATCCGTGTCACCGAGTGACGGCAAGCAATATGACTGGAAAAGATCAAGAGTATCAGATGTATTCAAGACAATCTATCTGGGAACATCATTCACTTGAGTGGAGCTACTTACAGCGGCGTGTCGCCCTCCACATTCTGGACGTTGCAGTCGGCGCCAGCTTGCAACAGCACCGTTATGGTCTCCAGTCCATCGTTGTGCAGCGTCGACCAGTGCAACACCGTGTTGTTGTCGTTGTCGCAGATGTTGGCATCTGCGCCGTGATTAATCAGCAAACTGAAAGGTCAATATATGAAGATATAGTTTATGATGCGGCGCTATTTCCATGTTAACTGTCAACAGCAAATGTTAATAAGAGTGCCGGCATAACATCATTTGCTGATGTAACAGTATTTATGGACAACACTGCTGGTTGATATCAGAGCTTGACAGATGTTAAGTCATTATGTTATTGTTGGTAAAAAGTCTACTTTAATATTATTTACAACTGTTAAAGCACAGATTAACCTGTTAACTTGTTGCTAACAACATTTTGTAACTTCCTAATATAATATAAAATTCTGATTGTTGGTTACATAAAGAAACCGAAACACTTAGCTGTTAACATACACGTTAACAGCGTCGTTGTCTGTTGGTAACAGCACTCTGTAGCAACTTAGCACGATATGAGTTTTGTACACTTATGATTTATCATTAAGCCCAATTTACACGATCGGTTTCCGACCGACACTTAACGTTAATAAATCGTCGGTCTCGTGTGAACACGCAAAATTTTCGAGCGTCGGTTTGTCATCGAAGCAAACCGATGCCATTAACATAACACGTAAGAATGGCATTTTTTTGGTGCTTGTTGAATGGCAACATTTTCCATCGGTCAAAAAGTGTCGGCGGAAACCGTCGGGACCGTGTAAATTGGGCTTTATTATAATTATTAGCCGCACCTGACAATATCCGTGTGTCCCAGCTCAGCTGCCCAGACCATCGCTGTCCAGCCGCCCTCATCCTGGGCGTCAATGAAGCTCAGAAAGTTGGCAATGCTGCGAGAGGCGCGATAGCTGTCCACAATGAGTGTGGCGGCATCCAAGTTGCCCAGTTTAGCGGCAATGTGTAGACATGTCATGCCATCGGGACCCTGCAAAGCCATTCAAATCGAGTGAGATTGAAGAAGTGAGATTAGTAGTAAAGCTAGGCGACTCACCTTGATGGCGACATCGGCACCACATTGCAGGAACAGATTGAGCATATCGCACTTGTCGTTCGTTACGGCGCACATCAATGCCGTACGCAACTCACTGTCCACGATATTGACAAAGTCCTCGGAGCTGGCGCCCTTGCAGAGCAGCAGATAGGCCATCTGTAGGGTGCCCGAGTGGGCGACCAGGTGCAGGCAGGTACCGTTAAGGAATTCACGCATTCGCGTCAACACATTGAAATCGGCAGCTGTTCCAACAACAAACAGAGACAGAGAATGAGATAGGAGATTGGGGGAGAAAAGTGATTGGATTAGAGTGAGATAGTTATATGCGAATTTTAACAGCGAGAGTTGATTGATAAGTTGATCGTGCGATGAGAACAAAGATATGAAAGTTTTAAATTGGTCTGATTTTAGACATTTTAATTCATTTTGACAACAAACATTAACCGTGTTTAAAGTGTTGTTTTATGCTAAATATGACATAAGTTGATTACAATTTGAATGCACAACAACTTTAGAATGCAACCCATTACCAAAATGTCGTTCCGCTCGGAAACCGCAATCAGCTTTGGCAGAGTTATGAAAGTTTGAATTTGATTTGATTTTACTCGTATTTTTTGAATTTATAATCGTTTTCTTTGATATCGGTATCAGTATATTTTTGGAGTTTTATCGACGGCTCGATTAATTTCTTGTCGATTTTGATGTTTGGATCTTTGGATTTACATCACTAGTTCGTGATCGCAACTCAACACTCACCAAGAATCTCGGCAACTCGCTCCAGATCATCGTTCTGGACGGCGTAGTACATGTCGCGAGTGTTGAATTCGGTGGTGACGCGTCCGCTGGACGAGACCATGCGACCCCGCTGCACCACATTCATGACGGACTCGGGAATCAATTGCTCAAAGTTGACGATGCTGAGGGCGAGTCCAGAGCTGGACGTGCTTGCTGACACTTTGCCGTTGCTGCCACGCGTGCCATTCGATTTGCCAGCTGTGGATGCAGCAGCCGTTGCCTTGCCACGCGTGCCACCACTGGCTCCTTTGGTGGCTGCTGTGGTGCTGCCCGGTGGTTTATTGCTGCCCGAGGCATTTCCAAATTGCGTCAGATGGGAAGAAGTTGTCAGCTTGGCAGGTTTGCTGTGAAAAGTGACGGGACGGGAAAGGGAAATTAATCAAGTGATTGGAATTTTAATTTCTCTGAACATCTTTACTCACATCTTTGTCTTCTGGGCGGGCAGAAAGACGGGCAACGTTTGGCATTTCATGGTGACGGTTGAGGTGCGCTCTGGAGTGTCCAAGCCGCAATGTGGACACTTGAGGACGAGCAGGGGGCTGGCATAGTGGATGTTGTTGCTGCTGCCGGATGAGGAGGCGCCACCATAAAGCGAATGTTGTTGTGCATCGTAGGGACTGTTCAAAATGAAGCGTTGTGCGCAATCCGGATGAAAGAAATGCTGTTGCTTGCACAGCACAAATTTGCCCTGAAAAAAAGCAAAGCACCAAATTATTGAAAATACGACATTATTTGTGGTTCTTAAATAATATTGAAATTCAATCAATAATCATTGATATTCAAATTACAGTTCATTATCATTATGATTATCATTATCATTAACATTATCATTATGATTATCATAATTATTAACATTATCATTATTATTATCATTATTAATATTATTAACATTATCATTATTATTATTATTAACATTATCATTATTATTATTATTAACATTATCATAATGATTATCAATATTATTAACATTATTATTAACGTTATCATTATGATTATCATTATTATTAACATTATCATTATGATTATCATTATTATTAACATTAACATTAACATTAACATTAATGCAAACAAAAAAGAATTTATAAAATAGTAAAAAAAAAAACAATTTTGCAAAACAAAATACATTCGAACTTCCCTAACTCGAATCATCATTATCCAAAGAAAAGGTTCCAGTTATTTAGACTTCGACTTATAGAGTTCTTTTCATAAGTTTATCAATTTAACTTATTCTCATTTAGCTCGAGTTAACAGAAATTCGAGTAATAGAAGTTCGAGTTATGGAAGTTCAACATTTAAGATAATCTAATTTACTCAGAGTTTTGCATACAGTTCTAGTTTGTGCAACCGGTTAATCTTACTAGGGATGCTGGGATGTGACTTACTTGGGTGCAAAAGATGCCACAGCCGGCACAGCAGTTGTGGGACTGCAGGCGTTTCTTGTGCTCATCGCAGAGGATCATGTAGCCGACCCTCTGGCTGGGACGCAATAGATTGTGGACGCCGGCGGAGAGTTCGTTGCAGCAGCCAATCTTCTGCTCATCGATGTTATCGATGGCACAGCAATAGGAGGCGTCTGGAGCATTTGGCGCATAGTACGGTGAACTCTTCTGGCACAGACAGATGAACTTGACGGCAACGGAGGCGGCAGCGGCAGCGGCTGAAGTGCTGGCAATGGCATCACTAGCATCATGGGCAGCAGCCAGAATGGCGCTGTTCAATGCCTGCAACTGCGAGTGATCCAATGTGGTTGTTCCACTTGCTCCTGCTCCTGTTGCATTGTTGCGTACTCCAATGCGACGGCTGTGCTTGACACTGGGAGTTGGAGTCATAGACGGAGGAGGAGGAGGCGGAGGCAGGGCAACAGCCGCATTTGTTGTCCGGTTTGTTGTGCTTGTTGTGGTTGCTGTTGTTGTCGCCTCCTTGGTGGCATTGCGCAGACGCAGCGTCACACTTGGCTTGCCGACCTGGACACGAGTCGTGGGCACAAACTCCTCGTTGTCCGTGTTGGAGCTGTCGTTGTCGCTCGCCTCCTCGCTGTTGTTGCGCCTCAATCCCAAATGCTTCAAATGCTTCTCCTTCTGTTTGGCCAGCTTGCGTTGTTGCTTCTTGTTCAATTTGCGCTCCTCCGGCGACCGATTCGTTGTCAATTTGGCCGCCTTGATGTCACAGATGAACTGATCCAGATCGGGACATGGTGGCAACAAGCTCTTGGCCAACAGTGCGGCACCCGAATTGTCAATGTCACGCTGTGATTTCGAAAACAGACGTTTCTTGATTGCACTCGTTCCAGCCGGATGTTCACCTCCTCCTCCTGCTGTAGCTCCAGCTGCTCCTGGTCCCGCTCCACTTGCTCCGCCATCGGATTTGTCACTCTTCTGACGCGACGCTGAGGAATTTGAACCTGCAGCGCTGCCAAATTGCAGCGGCGTCTCAAAGTGTGCGCCATCCGCTGTCCCGTCCCCGCCGCCGGCAGCTTCCCAGTGCGAGATGCGCTCGATGAACTTGGTCTCGAATTCGCTGCGCAATGCATCGTTCTCCAGGATCTTTGGCGTGGGCTTAATCCGGCGCTTGGAGCGCTTTGGCAACTGCACATCGTTGTTGCTCGACGTCGACATGGATGTGGCGCGTTTGTTGCCATTCGATAGCGATGACGACGATGATGCCACAACTCCGCTGCTATTGCTGCTGCCACTTGTTGTTGCTCCTCCTGCCGTTGTTGTTGCCCCTGTCGTTGTTGTTGTTCCTGCGGCAGCTGGAGCTGGCGAAAAGGACCTTGTGGCAGCCGGAATCTTTGCCTTGCGCCCACGTTTCTTTGGCGGCGTCTTCTCGTCGAGCACACCTGACACATTAGGGACTCCCGCGGCGCCGGGCAGCGTCTCCACAGCCGGTGTCGGCTCTGAAGTCGCCATTGGTTCCGTTTTGACCTCCTCGCTGCTCCAGGAGGCATGTGTTGCGTGATCATGGCGATTCCCCAGACGCACACTGCGTCGCATTGGCGCCGCGGCGGCCGCAGTCGAGGTTGTTGCATCTTCCTCCTGCTCCGTCTTGACCACCACCGAACTCAACTCTGTCAACTGATGTTGATGTTGTTGTTGTTGCTGCTGTTGTTGCTCCTCCTCGGGCAGCTTGCGCTTGCGCCCCGCCTTACGCTCCACAGCTGGCTCCTCGACAGTTGGCAACTCTGGCGCTGTTTGCGGCAACTCCGTGGCCTCCACCTCGGGCTTAATCTTTTTGGCTCGTCCACGTCCACGTTTTGGCGCAGACGCAACATTTGTTGCTGTTGTTGTTGTTGCTGCTGCTGCTGGTGTTGTTGTTGTTGTCATTTGTTCCTCGCCAGCTGCAGGCGATTTCTCCAGCTCCTTTTTGACATTGTTGAACAAGGACGCGTTGCATTCCTCCGCCGGTGGCGCCTCCTCCTCCTCCAGCGGCAGCGGCAGCTGCTGCTCATCCGTGGGACGCGGAGTGCGACGCAAACGACGCATGCTCCCAACATTATTTTGTTCCTGTCAAAGGCACAAAACATAAGAGTGTTGAGCAAGAAGAGAAAAGAATAGAGTACTGGAGAGTACTCGACTAATTGATACCCTGCGCTCAGACCATAAGATAATTGCAAATTCACTCACTCATTTACACTCTACAAACAGTTGGTCGAGGAATTGTTTTGACATAAAAACAGAAACACTCTTTTTATTTTTTCTTGGTAGTTGATTTAATTTATGGTTCCTAGAACCTGTTCATAAAAAGGAAATAAAGAGGTACATTCGAATATACCTATATTTTTAAATACTGAACATTTATGAATTGACTGAATTTAAAAATAAAAACAAATATTTCAGCTTTAAGTTTTGTCCAAAATAAATAAAATAATAAAAACTGAAACACAAATTACTTATTCTTGCTATTTTATTGATTGCTTATTGATGATTATAGTTCATCGTCGAATTAAAGAAAAAGAAGTAATGGAATCCATTAGGTTAAATTTTGTATTATGTCAAATCAAGTATTTGAGTAACTGTAAACACATACACACATAGACAAGTACGAGGCAAACTCTTCTTCTTCTTCCTTGTATAATTGTTTCTTATCTGTTGGAGATGAAGATTTCAGAAATTCCACTTGAATTCAATATTTTATTTATATCAAATATTTTATTTAAAATAAGACTTTTGGCCCCCTTTGGCGCTTTTAGCTTTTACCATGTCAGACATTTGTTGTTGATGCTAATGAGTAGTATATATGTATATGTATACTTTACGCCTCCTTCTGCCTGGTAAAAACTTCATGCTAACTTATAAAAAGACAGTCAACACTCGCAACCTTCCCAGCAGTCGCCATCACATCCTCAGGCACAACACTTGATTAAAATGCAGAGAGACAAACCGTTGGCCAATTTCCCAACTTGCGTCGATTCATGTGCTGTGGGAACTGGAACTGTTTAATAAAGCAACGACCAAAAATAGGTGCAAGTTCCAAGCTGCAAGCTGCCAGTTGCCAGTTGCAGCTCCGGCTCTGGGGCAGCTGCTCCTTCAACTGTCCACACAAATCTAAGCTAACCACTTCCGTTGACGACGTTGCCCTGACAACGGTTCCTACAAAACACTTGTGTACATGCCACACGCTTGGGGCACAAGCACAATTGTGGCCGAGGCAAGATTCGAATTGGGCTGCAGTGGAGTGGAGTGGAGAAGAGTGAAGAGAGAAGTGTGTCCTCTGGCTTGTCAGCAACTCCAAAATGAAACATTCCCTGCCAAGCAGAGGATGCTTGGATGCATTTCCCAAAATCAAGCAGAAAACTCATTAATCGATAATGAAACTACATGACAAAATGGAATTTCTTTCTATCTGACTAAGAAATATTAATCTAAAAAAATATTTGAGTTTAAAATTGATAATTGAGTGTGCAGTTAAGCAAACTATACTGTTCAGTTTATTTTTCACTTTAAATATTATTTATTTAGTATGAAATTCAAAGAAAATTTCACCAAAGTACACAATCACAATCGTACACAATCAGAATTTTTTTAAATGTTCACTCAATTTTTATTATACAATTTGAAAAATAATATTTATTTTCAATTTTCATAGTATAATTATTAAATAGGAGCTGTCCTATGATTTTTCATTAAAAATTAAATTAAATTATTACATCATAATCTAGAAATTCTTTTAATTTTTTAATTTCATTTTAGAACCTTACATGCGAACGCTGAAAGAAAACCCCTATAAAAAAAACTTTATTTTTTTTGTTACACCTGAATCTAAGCGTACCCTACTGCTAAGCGTCCTCCTTTAAATCTCACCAGAAACTGACCTAACATACACACATACATTTGTATGTATTAAAGGTAGCTATCTTACCACATAGGACTGTGGTATTCCCTTTTTTATCTCGCAGTTCCCGCTGTTTATATATTTTTCTTGATTAAACTAGACTATTTTTCCCACCTTTTACAAAGTATTCCCAATAAATTCCAACAGTATACATCCAATAAAAAAGCTCGATATATTATATAAAATTGCAAGCATATTCATTTACTTTTCTGTAAACACACTTATGTATGTAAATGGGGAAACCCCAAGGTACAAGCATTTATCAATCACTCTCAAATTCTCTCTCCACATCTCTCGCTCTGCCAGCTGAAAACGTGTTGTTTCAGGGCGCTGCCCACTTGCTGCTCAAATCGCCCCCAAATTGAGGCGCATCGCCAAAAGTAAAACGGAAAGTGAATCAAACAAACTGTAAAAATTCAAGAATTACACTAACACACACTCACACGCATACAAACACAAACACGCGCACATTCGCGCACACACAAACACAAACTTTATACACTTACGTTTTTATCAGCCGCCAACGTTGCTGCTTCTGCTGTTATTGGTGCTGCGACGTCGCTGCGGGCAGCGACATTCGTCGATGTTGAATCTGTTGCGTCAGCGGCGCCGTCAGCGACGACGACGTCGGCAGCATTGACAACAAGTGGAGCGACGGCAGCCAAAAGCAACGCTGGGGATGCCGATGATGATGCGGTGACTGGAGACGACGATGTGACCTCGGCTGTTGCTGCAGCAGCGACTGCAGCGACGGCGACGGAGCCTGCAGCTTCAGTTGCTGCGTCTGCGCTTGGCTCAAGCTGCGCAGTCAATGCTTGCTCCTGGGCCGGCTGCAGCTGTTGTTGCAATTGTTGTTGTTGTTGTTGTTGCTGCTGCTGCTTATCCAAAAGTTCCTCTTTTGGTTTTGCGGTTTCCATCTCATTTTCAGTCTTAATGCTTTCGGCTGCTGTGTTTGCTGTAACAGTATTTGTTGTTGTTGCTGTTGTAACTGTAGCAGCTGCTGCGTTTGGCGATGTTTGTTCAACCGCAGCTATCGTTGTTGTTATTGTTGCTGTCATGGCTGCGCTTTTAAACGTTTCCTGCTCCAATTTGACTGATGTTGTTGTTGTTATTACGGCTGGTGCTTGTGCTGCTGCTGCTTCTTCTTCTGCTTCGATAACGTTTGCTGCTTTTGTTGTTGTGACAGCAGCGTTGTCATCACTGCTAGCGACGCCATCGCCATCGCCTTTTGCTTCGGCAGCGCGCTCGGCAACGTCATCGTCATCATTAACGCCATTGCCTTCATTGTCGGCTGCTGCTGCTGTTGCTGCCGCTGTCGCTTCGTTAGACGTCGTCGTTGTCTCTGCTTCTGTCGACGCCGCTGGTGCTGCTTCAGCCAGCTTTGTTTCGTCTGTTGCTGTTTCGGCTGCCGCTGCTTTTGTCTCCGTCGATGCATCTGCAGCTGCCTCCTGAGCTGCTGCAATTTCTGTTAATTCTGCACTTGCTGCATTGGCGCCATCTTTGGACTGACTTTGGCTCTGGCCTTGAGAAGGCAGCGACTGCGACTGCGAAAGCTCTTCATCTGCTGCTGGTGCAGCTGCAGCGACTGTTGCTTCCGTCTCCATTTTGACATTCGCATCGAGCAGCTTTTCCTCGTCGTTCTCTGCCGTTGTCGCTGCCTCTGCTGCTGTCGCCGACTCCTGTTGCTTCTCGGCGTTTGCTTGCTTTTTGTCCTTATCCTTGCAGGCGAACTGATTGTTGGCCAAATTGCGCCATTTCAGCGTCTTATCCTCGGCCAAGTCCGAATTGAGCAGCATACCGCCCTCGGCGGTGCTTGTGGCGCAGTCGCTGTTAAATGTGCTCGACATTCTGTTCATCAGCTCCACAATGTCCGTCATCTTTGTGGAATCAAAATGAATTCCCAATTAGGGAATACTAATATTTATCGCTATAGCAGCAAATTGTTATTGTCCTTTCTATTTTTATATATGTATATTAATTTGTTTTTCTTCTTTTTCTTATTTTCGTTGTATTTGTTATATTTGATTTGTTCACTGTTTTGTTTTGATTAAGTTTATTTATGCAGTTCATTTAAGCTTTGCTTCTTCTTCTACTCTGTCTTCTGCTGCGTCGCGCTGAGCTGCGCTGCTCTTGCGAATAAGTGTGCATAAAAAAATATGGAATCAATATTTTGGTATTCACCACGATGAACATACGGCATCGATAGTGGACAAGGGGGCAGGGGCAGGGGCTAGTATAGAGCGAGACGGGGGGCAGTGCTTAAGCGATAAGATTTGGATTTATCTATTTGTGCTGCCCGCGATTTTTCAGCAGTTTTTCAAGAATTTTCATTATGAAAATGAAATGAAAAAGGGCAAAAAGGAAAAGCGACAAGACAAAAACAAAACAAACACCAGGAGGCAAGCAGACAACAACAATAATAATAACAACAACAACAACAACAGCAGAAATCTGGGTCTGGGCAAGCCCACTTGTGTTTAAGCGCGCGTGTGTGTGTGTGTCTGGGGCAACAGGAGGCGCCTTTTTATGTGCTGCCCACCTTTGCAGGCAAAAGGGGCCACGCACGCACACACACGCAAATACGCTCACACACACAGGCGCACGAACACACATTCATTTGTGCAGCACACGAGCCAGCGGCGCGGTTGGAGTTGACGTTGACACCACGAGACGATGTCGACTGCGACAGCAACGACTGCGTCGCTTCAGCTTTGCGTCTTTCCATAAAAATATAACATGTAATTTCAATTGCAATATTCTCCACTTATTATTTATTTTTCATTATTAATTCCCAAAAAAAGAAAAAAAAAAAAAATCACCTCCGCCTCCCTTCACTGATTCTGATTAGCTCACAACATGCTGTTTTTTTTCTTTTTCTTCTCTTTTTTTGTTGTATTAATATGGCCAGCTTTATTGTTGTTTTACTTTTCGTCTTGCTCTTCGTCTTCTTGGTGCTGGCTGCTAAACGACCGTGGTGGCTGCTCTGCTGATGCGCTGCTGTTGTTGCTGCTGCTACTACACTACTGCTATATAAGTTATACATAGTTGTAATTACTTATAATTGTTAATTTTGATTTTTCAGCTAACATTTTCAATGCTTCCCCTCTCGCAAATGGATATTGAAGCATTTGGATGCAAAAGTTTCGTGCTGTTGCTGTCGATTTTGCTTGATTTGCTGATATTTTAGGTTCGTCATTTTCACACCTAATCACAGTGAAATCAGTTTACACTCACACAAAAAACTGTTCAATGCTGCAGTTTTGATTTTGATAATATAATTATGATTTAACTAATATTTGTAATTACAAAAGAAAATAAAGAAAAACACACACACGCACACTTTGTTTTAGGTCCGTCCGCCGTTATCCGCCGCCAGCACATACTCAGTGCGTAACTCTTAGCGAGCCGTCTTCGTCGTCGCCTCGCTCACTCTCACTAGAGTTGAATCGAATCGTTATGAAAACTATCGACGTTATCGCGTCTATCGCCCGACCTCCACTTTTTTGTCGACCGTTCGATATGCAACGCCTATTCCAGATCCTTTTAAGCTTGTCGGCCAATTTAAATTGTATGTAATATGTATTAAATCATTAAGCAATAAATTATAATTTAATTTAACCTGTTAAATTATAAACTAAATAAAATAAAGGTGAAAATGTTTATGAATTTTGCGACGTCATTTATAATTTAATTCTAAGTTTATTAAATCAAACAGAAATGCATGCAAAATTGCATAGCTCTGAAATCCAGAGTCTGGATTCAAAACTAGATTTTTTTAAATTATTTATTTTATTTCAAGGCTGCCACACGTTTTTAACGTATTCTGAACGGTGCGATACAGCTCTAACACATTCGATAGTGACCTACCGTCGATGGCTCCGATGTATTGCAAGCATCGATGACATCGATTGGCATTAGTAATGGGTAAACACTAGAGATGGGATTTTAGGTTCAATTTGCTGAATAAGTTCAATCGTTAATTTTTCAGTCGTGAACTAAATCTGTCATTTAGTTTAGTTATTCAGTTGGTCATGAACGATGAAAGATGAATAGGTTATTCTGATCGTTGGTCAGTTGCTTATGAACGAAAAACCATGTTAATAGGCTACAATTGCTTCTTTTTTATTGGAATGTGAAATGTGTCTTAAGTTTTTAAATAGGAGACAAATGCCAATTAGATTCTGGATTATCTTTTAATTTTTTGTGCTATACTTATACACTGGCATATTGAAAATAAGAAAAATGAGTAAATTGTTTGTTTTTATTTTGGGCTTAAGTAACCTTTAACATTGTTCAAATCTTAAAAATATATGAAACTAAAACATTGTTACTTGTAATTAAAGAGGGAATTGAATCCAATCGCGGAACTCCATTTATATAAATCTAATTGTATTTCTCGAAAAATTTGTCTGGACGATTTAGTTCATGATTGACTGAATAAGCTCATTTGTTCATCTTAATGACCCGTTCACTTGAACTGTTCCACAACGAAACGAAACAACTCTACCCAACACTGTTCTACATCTCTAACACATTGGCATTTTCACTGTACGTAAACGTTTTGCAAATTGCGATTGCTGGTGCTCAAAATAACTTAGAACTGTAACTGAATGCACAACACAATTACCGGTATTTGAAGTGGAGCCATGGACGAAGGTAAGGTAGTGTGCGCCCCCACCTCGGGCATTCCAGATAGCAATAAATGTGTGTTAAATCTTTATTGTGTGCTCTCGCTTTTCGCCTTTCTCTCTCCGTCAATCGCGGCATTTTTGGCGTTGACTTTAACATACAGAATATTCGGCAGCGTCTTCGGCTGGCGGCGGCGGTAAAAAGTCCGGCGTTGGCAAGCAGCACAACACGCTGCCTTTTTGGGGCAATGAGACGTCAATGAATCTGAATCCCCTAATCTTGGCCAACATACAAAGTTCCAGCTATTTCAAAGGTAAAATCGTAAGAAATACACGCCTAACAATTGTCCCGCCAATTTGGATATGTCTCATAATTTGATGTTTGTACGATTTTAGTGCACCTATTCAAGCTGAAAACCTATCATGAGGTCGTCGACGAGATCTACTACCAGGTCAAGCACATGGAGCCATGGGAGCGAGGATCACGCAAAACCTCCGGCCAGACGGGCATGTGCGGCGGTGTGAGTTTATGAAATGTAGCGCTTATCGTTGGCTATCAAATTTGAAATCCTCTATTTAGTTGTCAATTGATGCTAATCCATTTGACTTATTTTAGGTACGTGGCGTTGGCGCCGGCGGCATTGTATCCACCGCCTATTGTTTGCTTTACAAGCTCTACACGCTCCGGCTGACACGGAAGCAGGTCAATGGGCTCCTCAATCACACAGACTCGGCCTACATACGGGCACTAGGTAGGTGTTGGTAAGTCGCATGAGTTCAGCCGTGTCACTCGTTGCTTGCTCCTGCTCTTCTCCCGCGTCTCTTAATCTTTCAAACACACTGCATCTCTCTCCTCTGTCTTTGTCTCTGCCTTAAGGCTAGTACGCAGCTCGAGATAAACTATTGGGAAATTAAATTTTTTTCGATGTCTGATGGATTATATGATAGCTATATGATTCCTAGATGGCTGATAATATAAAATTAAGTTACACTTGGTCTCTTTTATCCCGCTGAGCTGCGTACTGCCCTTAACTGATAGCTAATTTATTAATTTAATATATATTCTTTTTTATTTGTAGGATTCATGTACTTACGTTATACACAACCGCCGGGAGATTTATATGACTGGTATGAGGATTATCTGCAGGACGAGGAGGAGATTGACGTGAAGGCGGGCGGCGGCCAGGTGAGTCAACTGTATGAGCCACCAATCAAAATTTATCATTCTATCAGATCAGACATTATCCCTGAAGATCCTTTTGTAACTAATTGCGCGTTTTTGGTTTTGATTTTCCATTGTCAAGGTATTGACTATTGGCCAAATGGTGTATCAGTTTATGACAAAGCTGGATTGGTTCTCCACACTGTTTCCCCGCATTCCTGTGCCGATCCAGAAACAGATAGAGAAGAAGATTGAACAATATTGCCGGGAACAGGGCATCACCATCAATCAGTTGAGCACGGGACGTGGCCAGACAGCGGCAGCTGTTGTGCCTGGCAATGCCACGGCAGCTGTGGCCACTGGCTGCGATGACTATGAGGGAGGCGGAGGAGGAGCAGGGGGAGGGGGAGGAGGCGGCGGGAGACGTGCCCCTGGCGGTGGTGGAGGAGGAGGAGGAACCGGCGGTTATCCGCCAGCAAACTATCGCAATGATCATGATGATCGCGACTATTATGCAAGTCAAGCCTCTGGCTCATCATCCTATGGACGCAGTCGCGGCTACGAGGATTACCCACCGCCAGCGCCCATGTCATCGATGCTGCCCTATGCCAGTTCAGATCGCGACAAGGACTATGGCGATAAGGAGCGCGGCGAGAGTCGTCGTCGTAGCAGCAAGCACAAGAAGAAGCACAAGCATAGACAATACTCGCGTAGTCGCAGTCGCAGCAAATCTCGCAGCAGTCGCAGCGACAGTCGTGGCCGTCATCGTCATGAACGGGATCGGGAACGGGAACGAAAACGTGACGAGAGAAGCAGTCGACATCATCACGATGAGCGGGAGAGAGAGCGAGACAGGGACAGAGAGAGGGAGCGACGCTATCGATGAAACTCAAACTGAAACTGGACCGAACATTGTTTCTTCTACAAACCGTATCGTTTTTCTGTTTTTTTTTTTCTTTCACTCAATCTCTCTCCCTCCATCTCTTTCTTAACCCACTTCATTGTCGTCCCCTTTCATACGCAACTACAGAGCCTTGCCGACCGGGCAAAGCTCCTACTCAGGTTATAACAAACACACAGACACACAGACAAACCCAAACACACAAATATATATACACACACACACACACACAAACACTAAGAACAAACAAAAACAGACAAACAGCATATAAGTATGGCTATATTTTGTAATTCATAACTCTTAATGCTGAATGTACA
Organism: Drosophila limbata; assembly: GCA_963924055.1. Lineage (NCBI taxonomy): Eukaryota > Metazoa > Arthropoda > Insecta > Diptera > Drosophilidae > Drosophila > Drosophila limbata. Next base: position 21,921,116 of record OZ001351.1, read on the forward strand.
TTTTTCAAGTTGTGTTTTATGCAAAATAAAAGTAACATTTGTTTAAATCAATTTGCTTTATAATTATGATAACTCATTTCATTTTGTTTATCGTCCATAGGACTTAACAATAATATGATTTAAATTATTTCGAAATAATTCATTTTACAAAGTGGAAAAGGAATTCGTTGAGGCTCGATTTGAATAATATTCAGGGACCGTGACGATAAGAGTTTGAAAATATAAATTATTAAATAAAAGTTATTTGCTGATTTTTATCAAAGATTTAGAGGAAAACTTATTTTTCGTTTCGAAAACTTGTAAAATAGTAATAAAATTTTATTAAATTGTTTGAAAAATAACTTTCTGAAATTTCTATTTAAAAATTGATTTTTAAATAAAAATTAAAAATAATAGTTTATACTGTTTCCAGGATACTCCATCCAAAAATAGTTTTCTAAAATATTCCGATTCATCTATTTAATTTTTTTTAATTTTTAATTTTTTAAACTCAATTCCTAGGTAATATTAATTTGTCATTACAAAGTTAACCTACATTTGCCTCCGTTATTTATATTCATTGTAAAATATTTACATTTGTTGCCTGTAAAATTCCCAACTAAAGAAAATTCTTAACAAAGGGAAAAACTGAGAAAATTGAAAAGAATTTCAAAAATTTAAGGAGCTTGAAATTATTGTTCTTAGTCATTTATTCAATTTAAAAAAATTTCAATGCAATAACACTTATTTAACATTCGTTTAAAAGGAAACTATTGTGCAGCTTAACAGACGGTACAGTTTAGCAGTCACTGTAGTTTTGTGCGCTGTTTTAAATTGAAACTAAACTGAAATATTTCAAATAAGAAAAGAAAAACAATTATTGTTAAATTTATGCTTTGAAAATAGTGTATAATTATAATGAGTAATATCAATACATTGAACAGCAACTGCCCCCACCATGAAAATACATACGAAAAACATATATAAATCTAACAATAATAAATATGAAAATATTTGAGATAAATCGAATACGGAATCACATGTAATAGTATATTGCTTCTGTTATCTATGGCACAAGTCGTGCATGCACATCATCGCTTCCGAAATCTCCGCCGTAGAGTCCGGGGGAGGAGGCATCATCGCCAGGACTTGCCACCAAGATGCTCGGGACCCGGCTGCTGTCTCTTCGTTCATTGACCATCGACTGTATTTCGCTCGCCTATTGAAAGTAAACAGAAAAATGGCAATTAAATATAGCGAATATTTAAACGGAGAAGTAAGATTGCTACAGCAGAGTGTGCTCGACAGGCAGATACTCTTTGGCCCATCCGAAAACTGAATCAGGGATCGCAAATAACATTTTTAAAACCTATTTTTGTCAATTTAAATTGGAAAACTTTCTATAACTCTGATTGTCAATTTTAACCATCAACATTTTTGTAATAAAAAGAAACAAATTGCGAAAAAAAATTTAAATTAAATTATTTTTAATTTAAATTGTACGAGTTAGTTTTGATTGATTTAAAAACAACAAATTGAAATGAAAAATGTATTATTTCCAGGGTATCCGGTTCAAAAAAAGTATTTCTGTGTTTTTTCTCATTTATCCCAATAAATGAATACGGATGAATATATAGTTCGGATATGTATATAATAAATTTAAATACACATTTTTCGACTTCTCTTGCACTTTTAACTTTAACTCTCAAATATTGGAATTAATTATTGTTGTATTTAAGAGAATTATTCAGTAGATAACAGGCCAGAAGATGCCTCCTTTTGCCTGTTACATTCACTGCCACCAGTTGATAATACTCCTATGCCCTGCATGTATGGGGTATATGACTTACTCTTGCGTTTTCGAGCGACATTTCCGTAGCCAGTTCGATGTTTTGCGTGTGCTTCTGTCGCAATAGTTTCTGTAGGACTGTCGGGACACCAAATTGAAGTGTTTCCCGCTCCGTGGCGTATGAGGCAGCTGTGGTGACAGTGCTGCATCGTCTGGTGGTGGAGCTACTAGTACTGATGCCATCCAGTTCGTTGGTGCTGTTGGATTCCTGGATCGATTTGCCGCCATGTGTTGCCAGAGGATTCTGGAAATGCAGGTTAATGTTGAGATCGCGATGACCCCGTTGCCGATACTGATAGTACCCAATGCCCAGTGCTGCAACAACAGCTGCCACAAGTAGCAGCAGGATGAGGAGCCACCAACTGAATCCACTGCGGCTGCTTTCAACATCGTTCCCATCCGATCTCCGTTCGCCAATGTGCAGCTCATTGGTGGTGCCATGTGGACAGTGTTGCAGCTCGGCGACAATCTCGTTGCCACACATGCACTCGTAGCCATAGTTGGCCAGGATACACATGCCCGCGCAGTGGGCATGCAGGCAGGGATTCGTGGCAGCCGGTGGTTGACGTGATCGGCCGGCAACAACAATATCCTGGGCATTCATCACACTCAGATGGATGGCCGTGCAACTGGGCTGATTGTAGAGGCGACAACGCACCAGATCCTTTTCGCCCATATTGACAATGTACGCATGATTCTCATAGATGCTGAGACCCGTTGGTTGGATCAACGCTGCGCTCTTCTGGAGCAGCACACGCGTCCGACTGTCTCGCACCCTGTAGCTGATCACTGAGAGCGAATGACTGTGCAGATCGACAAAGTAGAGCAATTGCTGGTGCGGATCAACGGCAATGGCCGTCACATAGCTGCGCTCCATGCGCACCAACAGCTCCCGCCGACTGCCGTCCAGACGGGCCATGTGCAGCTCTGTCAGCGGCTGGCCAAAGCTTTCGGTGCGCACGGCCGCATAGAAGATCCTCGCCAAATGCCCATCCACGGCAATGGATTTGAGTGCAAAGTGTCCCTGCAACTGCAGAATGCGTCCGCACATCTTGGCCCCGAAATTGCAGACACTTATCTGCTGCGGAGCATTGCCATTGATCACATACACATTGCCCGTGGTCCACTCCACGGCAATCTTGCTGGGCGATGGCAACGACAGAGCTGCGACGCGACTGTGGTCCAGCATATCCATCTGATAGATGACATGCTGTTCCTCGCTGCTAAAGTAGCTCAGGTGACGCAGCATATCCACATCCAGGCCACTGATGCGCGTATCATTCGCTGACCAGGCCACCGAGAGCATCGTCGGTTGCTCGCTGAGATTGCGCACTTCGTTGTAGCTGGTGAATAAGAAGGTGGCACCGCCATGGATGCTCTTGCAACTGCTGCGATCCTGTCGCAGCATAAAGTCCGCATGACACTGGCACTGATAGCTGCCCGGGGTATTCTCGCAGAGCTGGGCACACGGCTGCTCCAGGCACTCGTCAATGTCGACGCAGCTGCGCTGATCCGTGTCCAGGCGATATCCATCATGGCAGTGGCAAACGGCGCCCGCTGGCGTCGCTCGGCATTTGTGCTGGCAAATGGGTTTGCTGCAGGCGGTGGCACATTGGGGTCCCTCGTCGTTGCCATTGCTGCAGTCGGGGAAATTGTTGCACACCCGCGACATGTCCACACACTCCCCGTCGTGGCAGTCAAACAGATGCGGCTTGCAGGCGCGTCTGCCGCTTGGTGGACCATAATCTCCATGCGTTGCGTTCCTCTGGTAATGCTCGCAGTTCAGCTCATCGCTGGCATCGCTGCAATCGGGCTCGTTGTCGCAACGGAAGTCGAGACGGATGCAATCCTTGCTCCTCGCACACTGAAACTCATTGATGCTGCACATCTCGCCGCAGTTGGCCTCGTCCTCGCCACGTGGACACTCGGCGGTGCCGTTGCAGCGCACGCTCGGATCGAGGCAAAGCTGCAAGTTGCTGGCACATTGATACATTGGCTTCGCCAGGCTGCCGCACGTGATGTTCACGCCATTGACGCCACGTTGCTCACAGTTGAGCTCGTCGGTGAGATCACCACAATCGTTGTGGCCATCGCACACCAGTCGCTTTTCCACACACTGGCCCAAGAGGCAGCGATGCATGTGCTCCGGACACTGGCGCTGTCCGCACTTCTCGTGCTCATCGGACGCATCACTGCAATCGATCTTGCCGTCGCACTCCCAGCCACTGGCAATGCACGATCCGCTGCTGCACTGAAACATCCCGGCCTCACACTTCGCCGCCGTGGCGCATCCCAGCTCATCCGAGCTGTCGCCGCAGTCGTTGGTGCCATCGCACACCAGACTCGAGTCCACGCACTTGCCATTGTCGCAGGCGTGCTGGTGGGCGTGGCACAGTTTGGTTCTATCTGCAATCGCAATCCAAAATCAAACATGAATTAGAAAATTATATACTATAAGTACATGTGAATTTTTTTGATTTACATTGAATAAATTATTTGCAACTCCTATTTTAAATCTAACTAAATTGAATATAAAATTAAGTCAATATTTTTATTATTTCATTATTTTTTAGAAATCAGATTTGAAGTCATAAATTGAATATCTGCCATTGAAATTCTATATCAAATATGAATCACGAAATGAAAAAATAATCACTTTAATTTCTAATAAATGAATTTCAACTCTTGTTTTTAATCTAAATAAATGCAAAATGAAATAATAACTGAATTTAAATTGTTAAATTTGATGTAATCTTATTTTCAATTGCTTTTTATTAAAAGATAATTTTTTAAATCTGATTTGAACTCACAAATTACTACAAATATTTTTGGAGAACTCGGAATTTAAATCAAAATAAATGCTTTATGAAATATGTTAACAACTAAATTTTACTTTTTTTAATTAAAAATTTTGATTTTTAGTATTATTTAAAAATTATTTTTTTTATTAAATTATTAGCAATCGACTTTAATATCCTAATAGACTTGATCCTTATCCTTAAGAAATATAAAAAAAACTAGTTAAGAAACATTTTTAATGTTTAATGTTAATGTAGATCCAAAACTTTAAGATCTCCAATAGCGAATACAAGTGTTTTCAGAAAATTTTCCAAAATTCACTTAATTTTTTGAGATATTTGGACAGACGTGAAAATAATAATAATAGTAAAGTATTAATATTTATTGATGATTATTAAAATGTTGATAATTTTAATAATTACGAGAATAGTTGAAATGACCATTAATCGGAATAACCAACGTTCATTTGACATACCGAATTGAGCGCAATGTTGCTCGTCGGAGTCATCATTGCAGTCCTTGTGGCCATCGCACCGCCTGCTCTTGTCCAGGCAGAGTTCTCCGTCGTGGCAGGTGAACTCGGTGAGTCCGCACTGGACTTTGGTGCGTTTAATGCCTTCGGAGGGATCACAATTCGATTCATCGGAGCCATCGGCGCAATCCTTGTGGCCATTGCAACGATGGGCCATGGTGAGGCACTCGCCGGAGGTTCGGCAACGGAACTCACAGTCCAAGGCTTCGGTGCAGGTTCGATTGTTGGCATCGCGATACACAAATCCGGCGGGACACAAACATGCGCTGCCAAATTGTCCGGCACTGACACAGACATGGGAGCAGCCGCCATTCGATTGCTGGCAAGGATGTGCTGCCATTGTGGGATTCAGACGGCCGCTGGCAGCCAACGGGATCCGACCCGGAGGCGACATGTACGTGCTGGGTCCAAATCTGTGGCTCGTCTCGATTTCGATGCGTTTATGTGGCCCCATGTTGTTCTTGTGCGTCCAAAAGATGGCCGGGGTGTTCAGCTCGGTCCAGAAGAGATCCTGCTCGACCAGGGCCAGGGAGTGGGGTCGTCGGAATCGGCCACTAAACGTCTGCTCATTCGTCTGTCGATAGTCGGTGAAACTGATGCGATTCACATCGCTGTCCGACCAAAACAACGTGTGCGTTTCATAATCGCTGACAAACTTGATATCATCATCCCCCAAATCGTCCTCAAAGACATGCGTCTGGGGGCCAAGTCCACTGAGCGGCAGTCGATCAATGTGCGTGTGTCGACGCGCCTTGAGGGCGACAAACATGAAGCCCTCCGCTGGCATCACACTCATCCCAATGGGCATCTCCTCGCCGGCGAAGAAACGCACCAGAGCCCGTTGTCCCGTGCGCAGCGAGAGCAGCTCAATCACATGACGCTCCGTGTCCGCCCAGTACAGATTGTGGGCCAAATGATCAAAGGCCAGGGCGCTAACGTTGCCAATGTTGCCATAGACGAGTCGAGTGAGTTTCTCCGAGGATTCATGGGGATCGTATTGATAGAGCGCCCGCTGTATGTTGTCCGCGATGAGGAGCGTTCCATTCACCTGGTTGTAGACCATCTCGCTGATGTGACAGGGCAGACTATGTGATGAGCTGACCACGTGACGGCCAAACGACGTGTGCTCAATCTCCAGCAGCACCTGACGCAGTCCAATGTAGAGGCGTTGCTTCTTCTCCGTCTGGCGGCATTGTCGCTGATCCGTTGACAATGTCATGCCATCCGGACAGGCGCAATTGAAGCCACCCGCATCCGGTTCGGCGAGCAGACAGAGATGCGAGCAACGAGCCGTTTCACAGGCATGTGGCATTGGCGGCTGCTTCGCGGGATGATAGACATGGACGGCATAGATGCTGCGATCCCGCACCAATATACGATGCTGTTTACCCGAGAACTTGTGACAGGCGTGCACACTCTTGGTGCCCCAATCCGACCAGTACAACTGATCCTCAAAGACCGCCAAGCCATATGGATGCTTTAGAATCCCATCGAGCACGGTGCGACGGGCGGTGCCATCCGGACGGGCCGTCTCAACTGTGCCCAACTTGGCATCCACCCAATAGATGCGCTCCTGATGCATATCCAATGCAATGCCATTGGGCCAATGGATATTATCGCTGACAATTGGACGAGATCGTGTGCCATCCATTGAAGCTCGTGCTATCATTGGCTTATTGCCCCAATCCGTCCAGAACATCTGACCACGCTGTGGCCACAATGCCAGTCCGCGTGGCTGATGCACATCCTGGGTGACGAGGACAACACAGGTCAGGGCATCACTCGAACAGACGGCAATGTGTCGCATTATGTTGTCCGAGAAGTAAATGTTGTGTGTCAGCCAATCGACGGCCAAATCCTCGGGTGCATCCAGGCCCGAGGTGAGCAGGATTTCCGCATTGGAGCCATCCCGATGAGCCCGCACAATGCTCTCCCCTTCGTTCTGTATGTTGGTCCAGTAGATGTGCTCCCCATCGTAGGCAACACCAATCACTTTGCTCAAATTGCTGGCCACGGTGAAGATGTGATTTCGTTGATATGATGGAGAATGGGGCAACGAATGTGGTTGCAGGTGCATTCCCACCACAGCCACTTGGGTGGTGTACAACAACAACGGCGGTTGCTTTGTCCCAGTGTCTGTGTCCGTGGCATGACAGGTGCGATTGTTGGTCGTGTCCAGCTCGTAGCCCACATCGCAGGCACAACGAAATCCGCCCGAGGTGTTCTCGCAACGCTGACTGCATAGATCATCGCGCTCCTGGCACTCGTTAATGTCCTCGCACTTGTTCTGATAGTTGACCAATCGAAATCCGGATGGACAATGGCATTCAGGTCCACTCGTTGGCATCATGTGGCAACTGGCGCCCGGTGGACACTGTTTGTTGCTGCAATCGGGCTTCGCGTGGCAAGTCTCGCTCTCATCGCTGCCATCCGAGCAGTCGGAGACACCATCGCACACCTTGGACAAATCCAGGCATTTGAGATGATTGCGACACATGAATTTACCCAGAGACGGTTGACAGAGGTTAACTATAAAATTAAATATGATGTGATGCTATGAATACTGGTCATTATTTAAAATTGATAAAAAATATTCAATAAATAAATAAGCAATAAGTAAAGTTTGGTTTAAATATGTCAGAACTTTAGGCATACTTAGTTTAGGAACAAAATATATGTTTAAAAAAACTATAAAAGACTATTTCAAATAAGCTTTAAAGCAAGCTAAGTTTATACAGTAAACTTAACACAATTTCTGTATATGAATACAATAAAGTTGAAATGGTGAAATGAATAACAAGTTGACGTATTCACACTACCTCGGTTACTTATGGTGGAAATAACTTTAGATACCCTTTGCTAAGGAACTCAAAGTAGAGGCTGTGGTGGATGAGTACGTCAAGATGTTAGTAAATTCACCATCTGGTGAACGAGTTTGTCACCATGCTTACAAATTCACCATGCACTCTACTCTATTTCTATGTGTCGTCTCACCACAATCGCGCTCATCGCTGTTATCGCCACAATCGTTGACGCCATCGCAGAGCCATTGCTTGCGCTGCAAGCAGCGTCCGTTGTCGCAGAGGTGACCGGAAGTGCAGCTGGTGGCTGCCTGTTTGCATCCGGCCAGTTCATCAGAGTTATCGTCACAGTCCGATTTGCCGTCGCACATGAAGTCGAGCGGTATGCAGCTGTGATCCTGGCACATGTACTCAAACTGGCTGCAGTTGCGATGGCCAAAGCTGCTCATGCGGCCCGGACAGTGCTGCTCATCCTCGCCGCCGGGACAGTTCTCGATGCCGTTGCATATTAGTTCCGCTGCCAGGCAGGCACCGTGTGGCTGAGCACACGGGAACCAATGCGGCTGCCGGCACAGCTTGTAGTCTACACATGAGAAAGAGAGACTTCAATTATTTAGAGGTTAAGTTTTTCAAGTTTATAAGGCAGATAAACCTGATTCGAAAGTGTGTAACTTAATATAAATTTTACACAATATATGTATTTCTTATTGCACGTTAAAGTTTGCATTTTAACTTGGATATAATTTAATTAATTCGCTTTATAAATTGTAAACCCACTTCAAATAGTAAGAACGGGTTTTAAAATCACTTCTCGCGTTAAAGTGCAACTCATTTCGAGTTCATGAAAACCGACTTGTTAATTTGGAATTAAGGTTAGGTTTGCCACTTGCCGCATTCCAATTCATCCGAGTTGTCTGTGCAGTCGCTACGTCCGTCGCACATCTTCGCCTGTAAGATGCAGCCTCCGTTTCTGCACTGGAATTGGTCTGCATTGCACCGCGTGTCCGCTGATCCCGTCGAGGAGGCAGCAGACGCACCGCAAATGAGCAACAGCACTGCAGGGCACAGGCACAGAGACCACCGCCAGATCCAGCTCCACCGCTCCCGTCCATGCGCATTGTACTGTCTTCGCACATTATTCGTCCGCAAGGTTGCGGCCCTGCGAAAAAAAAAGGCCACGTGTTCATTTGAGGTTACGTTTAAAAAATTGCGTTTCTATTCGATTTCATAGCTTTCCAGTTACTCACATTTGAGTTTTAATCGGTGGGCAGGCGTTTGTGGTTTTAATCACCTTGTATTCTTTCATAAATTAAACATTAAATAAACAAACAAAAAACGTTTAACACTATGGACTAAATACAAAGATCACAGGCAAATACAACGGAAACGTTGAAATGCAAAAAGCAAACTGAACGATGTTCAATTGCATTCCATTAGAATTGGCCATTTGCCGCCCACGCTCGCACCCATACATATGCGTGTACATGTTCGAAATTCGATCAAATGCCGTTACAACAAGTGTGACCAGCTAAAGCAAGCATTAAAACACACAAAAAAAGAAACAAAGAAAAAACTTGAGCTTGAACATAATTTAACATTAATACATATTTTTGGATATTGAATTGTATATTCTATTTATTCAGCCTGCAGCATTTCGTCGACATAACTCTGAAATAAGGCTGTGGCCTCTTCCAGCGGCAATTCCATAATACTATAAAGTAGCTCCCAATTGATCAGCGGTTCTATTAAGTTTTTTTTTGCATATCAACGCCTTTATCATGAGATCGAGGCTTCTGTGGGACCAAAGAGATCGCAAGCGTGGAATATTTATGAGATAATCAATATCCAAGTTGTCATCCAAAGTGTTTGTGTCCACATGCTTTTTGTCTTCCCTCTCGTTCTCTTCTTGGAGTGTTGTTGTTGCTGTTGTTGTTGTTGTTGCATTTATTCGACGTTTTCGTGGAGCCCGTTTGGGCTTTGTTATTGGACAAGGATTCGACTTGGCAGATGCTCCAAGGGTTCATAATTGATTAGCCAGTTTTTCCAATTTTTCGAGCTGATTTTGTTCGTTGCGGCTTAATTCCAACATTTTAATGTCGCGAAGACTTGCAAAAGTGTCATAACATTCGTAAAAAAAGCTCCGAGACTCAGAAATCCAACACTCATTTTCCTGATTGGTTTTTTTTCTGCCCGCCATTATAAAGTCCTTAGTCCAGTTGAAAATTTCTACACGTAGTTTATAGTTGGCTTATCCCATAAAATATAAACCATATGCGCAATCAGTGCTGCCGTATAATCAGAAAGAAGTGGCAGCATAATTTCATAGGTGGCAACGTTGTCATTTGACGGGTAATGTTTGAAATTAATTACAATGAACTGTGAATCATTTAAAAATTTATTTTAATTTAAAATCCTCAATAAATTAATGATCTCACATATCAACCTTAGATATCAAGTAACTTGCAATTTTGGTTCAAACTAAAAATGATAGCAACGGGATCGCAAACTCTCAAATAATGTTAAAAAAACAGAACAAAAATTTTTAAATGTTAAAAAAACTATATAAAAATATTTTTTTTGGGCTGCAGTTTGTTTAACCAACAATTAATAACTGGGAGATTTATGAGCCACAGCTCGTATGAGACCAAAGCGCTAGACCGGCAACCACACAAGTCATTAAAACAAACACGAATTGTCAAAAAAGAACAACAACAAGGGCACTTAAGCAAAAACAAAATAACAAAACAATAACCAGAGCTAGATTTAATAAATAAAAATTGTATAATTAAAGAAAAAGAGCGCGCGACGATGTTTACCCCAAAAAACTTGATGACGCGACGTACAGTGGTCATTTTGGCCAATGCAATTTTATAATTAAAAACAATTATTTAAAAAATAAAAAGAATAAAATTTTATTTTATTATATTTCTATATATATATAAAAAATATTTCTGATACGATATTTTTCTGTTTTTCATTGCAAACAAGCTCTCGAAAAAATTTTAGAAACTGTGTCGAAGACGAATTATTAATGATTCATATTAAACATATAATTAGTGACTGATGATACCAAAAATGTTTGAATGAGGAAATAAAGCATGTCAAAAACGAGATCGACAGCTTCAGAAATCAATTAGTTATCTATAAGTAAAAAAAGTTAATTATTTAAAAACTGTATTATTTGAATTAATCCGAGCTAAGTTGCCCACTGTGCGACCACTGTGCGACGTTTCGCATGACTATGGCAGAGAGCGGAAAGGGGAATTGGGCGTGGTAAGGTCATAAAAAAAAAACATTAACCACAAAAAAAAAACTGCCAAAATGCATTTGAACCGAGTTTGTCCCTCACAAAAGTGGATTTTCCAAGTCCAATGAAATTGGGTGTTGAGCTGCCGATGAGTCGTGGGATCGTGGGATCTGTTAAAACAACAACAGCAACAGCATCAAGACAACAACTAAACATGCCGCTCAACATTTCGAAGCGATTCGGGTTCAGTTATTGTCGTTTTGAGTAATGAGCATTGTCCGTCGACATGTTCATTGTGGAGTAAAGGCGTTTAAAATTAGTTGTAAAATCTGTGAACATATTTTTATTTAATAACAGTTTCAGTTTTTTTTAGAAGAGTATAAAATGTGGAGTCGATGCTGAAATGAGCAACAGTCAACCGGCAGCATTCTTCCAGTGTATAACTCCACTCCAGGCACTCGTTTATATCCATTCTCAGGACTACAAGTCTCACAAATCCCAAATATGGCAAGTATATTTGTCCAAAAACTAAACTAAACAAAATCCAAGTAAATTTTTGTTTTTCATTTAAAAGAGTACAGTAAAAAAGTGTTTCAATATTTGCATTAAAAGTACTGAAAAACAGAATTTGATGCACTTGCAAAAATTTTCTGAAAATATCTTGAAAAATTAAAACAGTTTCAGAAAAAAATTAAATTTCGATCGGTTGCTTCGAAACCACAAGACTTTCATAATTCAAAAGCACTACTTTTTAGTTAACATTGTAGATATATGTATTCGTTGTATCCTGTTCTATATTGTATATCTGTTTTTTTATCTGGTTTACTTTTTTTATGAGAATCGAAGGATGTTTTCATTATCAGGGCTGCCACAGAAATCGTATGAAATTTGTATAAAATTTAAGTGATATTCAAGCGAAAGCGATTTCTGTGGCACCCCTGTATATATGCTTAGAATATTCGTTTGTCATTTTTTTTGTTTGATTTTGTCTTTTTATTCTTTTTCAGAACTCCATTGGCGTTATCGTTTTGATTGCATCCCTGGCTGCCTGTGCCGCAGATGTCTCTCATCTGTCTCTTTCCCGCAGCTATTTGCCACCCCTGAGTGGTGCTGCTGGATACTCGTATTCATCGTATCCCTCGTATTCGGGCAATGCCTATTCCAACGGTGGATACTACTCGGGATCTGGATCTGGACTGGGTCTGGGAGTGGGATCTGGTTACGGTTCCCCATTGGTCACATCCGGTTACAATAGCTATGCTTCTGTGCCGCAGTACAACAATTATGCCACGCCCTCTCGCGCCTATCTGCCGGCAGTGACAAACTACGGAGGTCTGGACACCAAATATGCTGCCAATGGTGGTTATATCTATTAGATAACTTCATCAATCCTACGGACACTTTGAGTCAATGAAATATGTCTATGCAACAAGTGCCACATTCACATATCCTTGTATTTTATTACCCTTTTTTTTGTATAACTTTTAAAATTACACATTTTTTTTACTATATCGATAATAAGGTGCTTTATAACACGAACCAATTGCAAATATAATCTACTAATTATAACAAGTGCTTTTAAATAATACTTTAATGTTGGCTAAAGTAGTAATAGCAGCAAAAGACAACAAACACCCTTTCACTTTCCACCTATAGGTAGATTACCTCTCCTGTTCTGCTGTAAATCTGCATAGCTTTCTGTGCAAAAAGTTCCACGTGTGAAGTATGTTGATCAGAGTAGGCGGCAATACTTATGTTATGTTGTTGTGTTGTAAAATAAAGTAGTTAGTTCAAGCTCAAGGTAGACTTACTACTTACATATAAAGGTGACGGTCACCACAGCTGCTCTCTTTTGAGGCACCTAATATTTGACAGTATGTCTGCAAACATTGTCGAAAGAGGTTGTGTATCGCATGTTTTTCTTATTGTCTTCTTCTTTAAGAATAAACTCGCAGACAGAACACAATTTATTCAATTTCTTGATAACAATGTTTATGTTATGAGTTAAAATATTATTAATTATTTTGAATTGTTTTATTTTTTTTATTTTGAAAGCATTTTCTTTTCTGTCAGACTAAACAATAACAAACGAAGAGTGCAAAACGTAAAACTTTCGCTATCTTTTTCTAGCGCTTGTCTATCTGAGAGCGGAGAGAGCGAGGTGAAAAAAAAATACCCTCACCACATCGGACGACGTCACCTTTAAAGCAAATCCACCTTGTTCAAGCTGATACTTCATGGCGAGAGCTCAACAAAAAGTAGTGTTATTGTTTATATTAACTTTACACACGGGATAGTCCAACACTACGTTGTTCCACTCTTACGATCTACCTATGTGGTTCTCAGCAGGTGCAAGGAAAAGAACAGACAATATGTTCCAGAATTGTAAAAAAGAAAACTTGATGGATTCATTGTTAACGAATTTTGTACATACTTATATCGTTATTATTTTTGTACATACTATGTACATATATCGTAAAAGTTTCCGCACATTTTTCAAGATATCAGGTTTTTTTTTACTTAATACTATTTTTTTTATTATTTTTTATTTTTTTATTTTATTTTATTTTTTTTTAAATACTAAATACTACTATTATTACCTATCATCCATCTAAATGGTAACAAGATCGGACAAATAGAAAGCTGGTAATGGCTGATTAAATCCTTTAAGTTTTTTTGTAAGTGCCTAAAAGCATGCAATAAAAACTATTTTAAATTTATTCAAATAAGTAACGGTATCCTATAGTCGGGAGCTTGACTATAGCCTTTCCCATTTGTTTTTTTTATAAATTTTTAAATTTTTTTATAAATTAAGTTTTTAAAGCAGGGATGCCCAGCGCCTATGCACACAGCGCACATTTGTTTTTGCTTTGCACATGGGATATGGGAAGTAGGTGAGAATACACATGGGTAAGCTTCTGGCGCACATTGCAAATTACACTAACAATTTTGCACATTTCTCTTTCCATCAAATTTCGTTGCTGGGAGAACAACAACAATTGTATTGCGTCGTTTTGCCGTGGCTAATCGAATGTATTTTGTTGTTGTCTTATCGTTTGGTGTACACTGAAAAACGAAAGACTTCACTTCGTTGTGAAACGTTTAACACATGTGTTCTATTCGAATTTTTTCATTTGAAGAAACTTCTTCTTTTTGTACAGTGTACACATTGAAATAAAATAAATTTTCGTTGCATGTGTGCGTGCGCATTTCTTTATTTGTATTGGTGCGTGCACATCCATAAGGCAGCTTTGGGCACCCCTGTTTTAAAGCGTCTAAAAGAAATATGGACAAACTACAGTTGAACTTCCCTAACTTGAATCACCATTATCCAAAGAAAAGGTTCGAGTTATGGAGATATTCGACTTATAGAGCTTTTTTCTAAAGTTTATTTTACTGCCACTCATTCAGCTCGAGTTGGGGAGAAATTCGAGTTGTAGAAGTTCGAGTTATGGAAGTTCATCTGTAATTTTATAATATGGAATGCCTGAATTCCGATTTAAAAATGAAATTCGTTAAAATTCGCGATTTTTTTTAATAAATTATACAGAGATTTTTTTCTGAGTATTTCGCATCTAAAGCTCACTTTTATTTTCAATGTTTAAATTAAAAAAAAAGACAGTTAAATTTATCATAAAAAAAATTCACAGATTAATACCATGTTAAACCGTACGCCCAGAGATCGAGATCGCATTGATACTAGTAACGATATTGGTATCCGCCATTGGAGGCATAACGGGTGCCTCCGACTGCAGCTGGTGCGGAGAATCCATAACCCAGTCCCTGGCTACGAGCCGAAGCTGAGGAAGCTGCTGCAAAGCCACCAAAGCCTTGTCCGTGGGAAGTGGCATGACGAGCTGGAGCGGAGTAGCTTCTGGCGTGGGAGACAGCTGGAGCGGAGTAGCTGCTGTGGGAGACGGCTGGAGCGGAGTAGCTGCTGTGGGAGACGGCTGGAGCGGAGTAGCTGCTGTGGGAGACGGCTGGTGCCAGATATTGGCGAGAAGGAGCTGCCACAGGTGAGTATGATGAAGCCGCGGATGAGTAGCTGCTGTGAGCGGAAGCTGGAGCGGAGTAGCTGCTGTGGGAGACGGCTGGAGCGGAGTAGGTGCTGTGAACGGGAGCGGAGTAGCTGCTGCGGGAAACGGCTGGTGCCAAATATTGACGGGAAGGAGCGGAAACGGGCGCGTGCGCTGAGGCCGAGGTGGCGTAGCTATTGTGGGAGATCCTTGGAGCAGAGTAGCTGTTGTGGGCCGCACCCGACGTCGAGTAGCTGCTCAAGGAAGTCGCCGGCGCCAGATACTGACGGGAAGGAGCGGCCACAGGTGCCGAGGCGTACCCCACATGACGAGCAGGTGCCGAAGATGCAGCATATCCATGTGAACGCCTCGCTGGTGCAGCATAATGGCCACCAGTTGCCGCTGGAGCGGAGGCATAGGAGGAGGAACTGCCCGAGGCGGTGTTGTAGCCACTGTAGGCATTCACCTGAGGTGGCAGGTAGGTGCTGCCCAAAGGACTGGCCACGCCCAGGGCAACGAGGGACAGCAGAGCAGAGCAAATGGCAAAAGAACGCTGCGAGGATAATCAATAGATCAATGTTTAGATCCCAAGATGATCAATTGCTGCCATCACTTACCATGTCGACAAGGTGGAACTAGAATTGGGATGCTTCGATGCGTGCCGAGACCGAGCGGTTACTGATGCCTCTAGAGTCGCGGCCCAACACTTTTATAGCGTCCACACACAAAAGACTGGCGAGTACAGCATCTTTTGCCCCTCCGTCCAAATGGTCGATGCTCAGACGTACTATGAGTACGAGCAGTAGAAGAACACAACGGAACCCAAACTTAGCTCGGCTCTGACGTTCTGTTTTCAATTAAACTATCCAACACAATTTTGAAACCAGCATTCAACATACATACTGTGTAGATAAACAGCATCACTCATCAACTCACATAGTTGAATAAGATCTTAAGTAAAACTTCACAAATCATACCTTAAAAAAAATTTTAAATACTCTTTATGATTCTTAAAAAATTCTGCAAATAAATTCTTTCAAATGTATGATCATTTTTCATAGCTTTAATTTATTTCAGAATTTATGATCACGCAAAATAAAAGTGAAATCAGTTTATAAAAATATTCAAATAGAATTTTTGACTAGATGGAAAATATGTATTTTTTTTTAAACAACGTTTTTGACATTATAAAAATCAATGTAATTTTCCTATCATAATTTTAATTTTTTATTCAAGTTTTGAATATATTGTACATATGTACATGTTTCTATATTTTATAGTATGGGTTTAATCTGATTTTCAACATCAAACACAAGTTTGAAATATTTGCATTCATTACTTAATTAAAAAAAAAATTATAAAAAATAGGAGTTTTAGATCTATAAATAAAATTAGGGCCGTTTTTCAATGTAAATATAAACTGTATTAAGATATACAGTGGCGAGCAAAAGTGAGTCCATGTTCACAACACTGACTTTCATGATTCATAAAAACAAAACCATACAAGGGAATCCAAATTTTTTTTTTCTAAATTTTTATCATTTCATTCTTAACAAATAGGAGTAAGGCAACATTAATAAAAAAGACAAATTCTTAGATTTTGAAAGAAAAAGGAAAAAGGTAAAGGAAAAAAAAGTTAGCTTACTTTTTCAACTTTTTAACCTAGATTTTTTGGAAAGAAAGTTTTGATGCAAAAAGCCGACAAAATCAATTCTATTAGTGACAGCAAAAAAAAATTTTCAAAAATCTCTTCGCTAGTATTTTTTTAAAATTTTTTGAAAATTGCAAAAGAAGTCATCTTTCGCATGAAAATGAAAAAAAAAGTGCCTATACATTTTACGTCAAAATATATTTTCAATAGTTATCAAGCATCTTATTTAGACATTGAAAAAATGGCCCTTAATCTTTGAACTTATATATTCAAAAATTTTTACAAATAATATAAAAAGAAATTTATTGGCTAATGATTTCAAGTCTTAACTTTTTCAAATGCCAACTTTGTAGCACAGTGTTGACGCAGAATTGTGTGTGATTGGAGGATGCCGTGGAATCTATCTATTTGATCGTTTATTTTTAGCCATGTCCATTTTGGAAGTCACAGAGCCAAAGCACAAGTTTAAACGCAAAAAAACCCCGAAAGTTTAATTAACGATGCGTTTTTTTCTCGTTTTTTTCTTGTGCTTTTTTTGTGACCCGCCTGCCCAGAAGTTCATATGGATAGCATAAAACAACCGTGAGATAAGTAATCCAATATTGGATTGGATCGAATTGAATTGGAACCCGACGAGTAGCAATAGCTGCGGGCCGTGCACTTGGAACGTGGAACTTGGCACTTAATTTTGGCCAATGTTTTGGTTTTAATGTTTGTGTTAGACGCGAGCGTCGTTGGCTAAAAGCGACGATTACTCACAAACGGACATTAATTATAATACGTATACTTACGTACCTAATGGTCTGACAGTGTTTATTTCTTTGCGTGCAAAACAAACGAGCAAAAGACCAAAAACAAAAGACAGCAAGAAAAAGAACAGAAAACAACCAAATGAAAACAAAGTATAGTAGATAATTTGTTTATGGGTGCGTACTTGAATTATGTGCTCAACTTTGCAGATCGTTATCTCATCGGACTGCGATCTCTAGCTTTTATATACGAGTATATAAGCACTCATCTCAGCTTAACGGACGGCAGTTCCCCTACTCAGTTTGTCAAGTCAGGTCACCTACACACCTGACACCTTTGCAATAACTTAACACTGTCCAAAATTCGCTTGTATGTATTTTGTAATATCTTGGACATGGCACTGAGGTATATTTCTACAAACACTAAAACCCTTTTGACAAAGTAATACAGGTGTGCTACAGAAATCTCTTCCACTTGAATTGGACTTCTATTTGTATGAAATTTATGTCATTTTTAAGTGGAAGAAATTTCTATAGCACACCTGATAATGTCAAAATTATTGGAAATTTCCCAAAAATTTCTGATATCTTAGAAAAAAAAACCTCTACGAGGAAAAAGTCTGGTGACGAAAACATTTTCATGCCCCAAAGTTGCTGATATCCAATTTTGTGACGAAATAATTATTTAATTATTATTCTTTATAGAAAAATTAAAAAAGGAAAAATGTATATGTATATGTGTAAGTTATTACTAAAATGTAAATATATAAAAAAAAACTAAAATCATTTTAATTTTATTAATCACAAATTTAAAAATGTTCGGAATTAAATTATGCAAGCCAGAATTTAGTAATATTCGGAATTGTAATATTAAAACCCTAATTTAAGAGTACTCGAGATTGAATTTATTAAGCCTGAATTCGAAGTAACATATTCGGGATTGAAATTTGTAATCCTGAAAAAAAAAAAAATAAATAAATAAAAAAAAAATAAATAAAAGGGGATATTGTGTTCGTTGCAATGTATGTAACAGGGAGAAGGAAGCATCTCCGACAATAAAAAAGTATATATATTCTTGATCAGCATCAACAGCCGAGTCGATTTTGCCAAGTCCGTCTGTCTGTCAGTCAGAGGCTATAAGAGCCAGAGCAACAAAATTTGGCACACAGATTGTTTAAAATTTTTGCCACGCCTCTTTGCGCCTCCGCAAATCGCGAAAATCCACGCACAGTTTTCAAGATATTATGATTTTTTTTACTAATTAAGGTTAACTACTATTATTACCTATAATCCTACTAAATCGTAACAAGAACGGACAAATCGTAAGGTGGTAATGGCTGATTAAAGTTTTTAAATATTTATTTTAAAATTTTTTTGAGTTACAAATACATATCTATGAAAATATATAAATAATATTGAAACTACCTACAGATCATAAATGTTATACACGGAAGGAATCGGCCTTTTCACAAATTTCGGATGCTTCTTATCACTGTACTTGCAGCATTTAAAGGTGTTCCAATGTTTTTGTGGAGCATCTTCGATTGTATTGATGAACTTCTGACTGGAAGTATGCAGGCGAACCAGAAACTGTTTGAAGTTTCTGTAAGTGAGCTTACGGTACAACGGACAGTTGATATCATGGTGATGAGCTATGCCCCGACAGTAGACCCAGAAGCGTTGGACTTCATTGGCTTGATTGTACTTGAGCTTAAAAACCTTTTCAGAATTCTCCGATAGCTTTTTGTGGGTAACAATCGCCTCTCCAAACAAACAGGCATCCCAGAGCATGGCTCTCACTCGTCCGCTTGAGCCGAGCTTTCGAATCACTTTGTTTTCTGGCCTGTATATAATGGACCATTGCAGCCAGGGGGATAACAAGCGCATGCGAATAGCGGCCATAATTCGATCAAGATATTTCTGACGCTTTGACCAGTTGTACTCCAGCCAGCGTACGGCGGCAAAGAACATTTCGTCCTCACTGTTCACGCAAATGGTATCCAGATTGAATAGAAAAATCACCTGCTTCGCATTCATCTCAAGAAACTCGCTAGATGCGACCAATGGGAGAAAACACTTGCGAACACGGCTAAGCAATATGGCTATCAAATCATTGCATGGCATCCGGCGTGCCCTCAAATAGGCCATAAAGGCATCTTGCTCCCAGACTCCAAATTTGTCGCTTAACGCAAAGTTATACCAGTATTGCTCCAACAGACGACGGATGTCTAGATATTTGACCAGCGTGTACATGAGTAAGAAGTTACCATCGAATATCAGCTCATTCTTGTCATTGATCAACCAATTGTATACATCGCCCATTAGACGCATGGAGGCTTTGTGAGTGGGCAGTTCCAGGTAATGATTATTATGATCTGTAAAGGCATTGGCAAAATACTGAAATAAATATCGATCTATGTGCATGAAATTATCTCCGATTTTTAATTCCAAGTTGTCGAACCAAAAGTTACGCAGGGCGAGGACAATTAACTCGGTTGCAGCTGAGTATATTCAGGAGTAAGATATTAGCAATAATGATATGAGGAAATCACAGCAATAGCTTACTCAATTGCCGGTTGTGTTGTGTAGCCAGTTGTTGAGCCACGGAAATAGTTGAGCTGTATTTTCCGTCTTTTCCAATTCCCTCAAAGTTGTGCATTGTGATAGCATTCATCATCTCAATGACCTGAACCATTTCAACCTTTTGCTGTTGAGACTCACCTAGGAGACGATCACGAGCATGGAAATTTGCTGCTCTTGAATAAAGAGTACTGCAGTTAACAGCAACAATATTTGGATAAGACTGAAGTCGCTTCTCCAGATCGACGATGTGCTTCTCATTAACATCTGGCACAGTTTCAGTCACATGCTTAAAACAACTGTACAGCTCTATATCCAATGCATCTTCGTCACAGCTACTCGATTCACTCTGATCCTGATTGCCATCTTCAGCAAGCCTCAGACATCGTTCATTGTTCTTCAAGCCTCGGTTTAAAAAACGTTGCTTCGTGCTTTTCCTAGTCTTCTTGAGACCGATTAAGCGCGGAGTGCTCGTGTGCAACTCGGTCTTGCGAGGCAGTGTGTAGGTTGATTTGGGATTATGTGACATTGTGAGAAGTTCAACTGAGAAAATTATAAAACAAAACAACTGTTACACATTTCCAACCAGCTTCCCTACTCGACCCGATTTTAAATAATTTCAAAGTATAACGTCAAAAGTGATTTTAACGTATAATTCCGTGACGGGTTTGACTTTTTTAATACTGATAACAACCCTGTAGGGGATTGAATTTTTAAAGCCTGAATTCAAGAGTCGCCTTTTTCTCTCTTCGTGATGCTATCGTCACTAGCGCGTACTGCGTCCACAACGATTTTTTTTTTAATTTCAATAAATTGTAAGTAGTATGTGAATGCCGTGTGCCAAACTTTTTTGCTTTAAATAATTTATGTGCAAAACTTAATATTATTCATCACGAAATTGGATATCAGATTTCGTCACTAGACTTTTACCTCGTAAAGAGTTTTTTTTTATAATATTAATAAAAATCCGTTATTATACAATAGCTAATTAAATTAACAATATTCGATGAGCTAATCAGTTAATTAATTTATCAAAAATTGCATAATTTATCAATATATAATATGTATGTATACATAAGTATATAAATATACTGGTATTTTATTTTCGAGCACAACCCACATCTTGAGTGGTTTTTCAAATGGAATCAAATTAAATTCGCCTTCATTTTGAAATTTTTAAAATAATCGAAATTAATTAACAGCTTTTGCATAGTGTTAATAAATTATTTTCAAGCATTTTTAGTCAATTTGTTGGCTTAATGGTCACATTAATTGCTAAGAAATGTTTGATAAATTAATTAATTGACGCAACTAACACACGCAAGTCACCAACAAATCTGATTATTTTTTTAGTTATTTATTTATTTATTCCACTATTTTCGCTACTCACTTCATTTCTACACTGTCATCGGGCCAGAAAGAAAACAATCCTCTCAGTCAAGTGGCAGATATTTATTTATAAATCGAGAAGCGACAAACGAAATTTGCCAACATTATTTATTTTTTGTGTAGCTTGAGTTTGTTTTGTGCTTTTGTATACCCTGTCCTCATATTAAAAATAGGGTATATTTAAATCCAAACACTGAATCGATAGCAGAAAAATGTGAGCGAAATTATCTGTAAACTAAACTTAACTATAAAGGTACTTGGTACACAGAGACCCTGTAATATAATATAGAAGTTGGTACCTCGCATAAATTTTTTTATTTTTAATGATAGTAAAACTTCTATATATGAATAGAAAGGAGTAAAAATTCGCGACTGCCATTGAGAGATACTTTGTGAGCTAACCAAGCATTATCGGGTATCAAGCAGTCGATCACACCCGACTTTAACTTCTGCATCTGAGAGTTGTGCATAAATAATTAAGTATAAGCATTTCTGCATATGGAACAATCGCATCACATACACTTACACAAATACACACATAAATGCATACATACATATATGTACATATATATATATATATGTATATCGAAATGTATTTTGTGTGTTGCATTTTTGAGTGCGAAATTGAAATCGGGTTAATGCTAATGAGCCTTCCAAAAACTTGTTCTGATCGAAAAAGAGTCGGGAGGGGAATGTTAAGGAGCGCATAGAAGGGCTCAAGTCAGAGAACGGTACTCACGGTGCGTTGGCCTGATCTGATCTGGTCTCATCTGGCCAATGGTCAGCTTCATCAGGACATAAGTATATAAAAGAATGTTGCCGTCAGTCAGAAGCAGCATTCGGATCTTTTCACTGCATCGTATTGTATCTCGGACCTCGTATATTGTGTCCTACATGTTACATAAGTCATGGAGTTGTCATGGAACTTGTCTCTGTTGGTCGCCTGTTTGCTGCTCTTGGTGCACGTAATGGCATTGCCAACAACAACAATGACAATGCCAACAACAAAAACAACAACGATGCCAAAATTGATTGTCAGCAACGAAGAGGAACCGCTGCCCATGACGTATCATTTCATTGTGGACCATCGTCCCACAACTCTGGGCCAGAACTACTACATCAAGCCGGGGCAAGTGGTGGGCGTGTTCAGTGTGGATTCGGACATGTTGCAGGTGCGGCACGAGGACAGCAAGCGAAATATCAGCAGCAAGTTGAACATTCTGTTTGTCGCCGAGGTCAGGGAGGAGAATGCGACAACAAAAATCAAGACAAACAACGATTAGCTGAAAACTATTTTTAATTTGTTGCAATAATAAATCACCTAATTTTTCTGTAAAATTTGCAATGTTTTAAGTGACACCTGCCAATATTGAGTTGGCAATTTTTTCCTAAAGCTGCCAGATTGTTAAATTTGCTTGCACTTAGTGCGTAACCATGCAAATAAAAATGTACCATTTAAAAATACTCGTAGCTAATGGGCCGAGTAAAAAAGTACCAATGGTACAAGTACGCCAAATGTGGCAGCTTTGCTTATGTCTTTCATATAAGTGAAAAGGATGGCAACGCTGCTATATCAAATTCAAATCATTTTGACAATTGGTTTTATTTATTTGTTAGCATTATTAAAAAAAAGGAATTAAACTGAGTGAACGATTTGTTGGTAACTTAATGACGTTTGGCATAGACATAGCCGCCGTTGGAGCCGTAGACGGTGTCAATGCCGGAAGCGGAGTGCGAGGAGTGAGAGGGAGCCGAGTAGCTGACAACTGGAGCACGATAGCTGGCAGCAGCGACGGGCTGGGCCTGAACCACAGCTGGAGCCGTGTAGGTGGCAGCGGCCACTGGAGCTGGAGCGGCATAGGAGACGCTGCTGAAGGTGGCAGCGGCAGCGGGTGCTTCGAATGTGGCGCTGTTGTAGCTGGCAGCAGGGGCGGCAAAGGAGACGGTCTGCTGGGAGGCAGCTGGAGCCACATAGGAGGACTCGAAGCTGGCAGCTGGAGCGGCATAGGACACAGTCTGCTGGGAGGCAGCTGGAGCCACATAGGAGGACTCGAAGCTGGCAGCTGGAGCGGCATAAGACTTGGCGGCAAAGGTGGCAGCTGGAGCAGTGTAGGACACGGTCTGCTGGGAGGCAGCTGGAGCCACATAGGAGGACTCAAAGCTGGCAGCTGGAGCGGCATAGGACACAGTCTGCTGGGAGGCAGCCGGAGCCACATAGGAGGACTCAAAGCTGGCAGCTGGAGCGGCATAAGACTTGGTGGCAAAGGTGGCAGCTGGAGCAGTGTAGGACACCGTCTGGCTGGCAGCTGGAGCCACATAGGAGGACTCGCTGGCAAAAGAGGCAGCTGGTGCAGCAAATGACTGGCTGGAGTAAGTCTCAGCTGGGGCAGCAAAGGATGCGCTCTGATAGCTGGCAGCGGGAGCCACAAACGACTGGCTGGCAAAGGAGGCAGCTGGAACGAAAGCGGGAGCAGCGCTCACCACAGGTGCCGAGTAGCTGGCGGCGGCAACATGACGGGGCGGCAAATACGTGTTGCTCAGGTGGCTGACATCTCCGGCAACCAAAGCCACAAGGGCCAAAGAAACAATGGCGAAGAATTGCTAAAAAAAAAGTATAAATTAATGTAGATCACTTGTTAGCCAGAGTCCTCGACTGCTACTGCTACTAACCATGTCGAAGCTGTTCAGTTGACAAAGCTGGCTATAGAACTAATTTGATGCTGCAGCATCAAACATATTTATAGCCAAAAAAAGTGATCGCACATTGAATGTCCAACGGAAACAACGAGAAGAAGAACAAGAAAGTGACAACTTGAAGCTGTTTTAACAATCATCATAAAATATATCGCTCATTATAAGCTTTCTATGCATCAATAGAAAAAAAAAAAATCGTGAAAAAATTAAAAACTGATCAACAATAAGTAATAAAATCAGAGTTCATAACAACACTGAGAACAGAACAAGCTTTAGTCTCTGTTGGGATCGATATTGATGACGTCCGTATTTACACTCAACACACAAATTTTTCGTACACTCACTTTTTATACTTCAACAACTGTTACAACTCAGGTTTGCA
The DNA here is from genome assembly GCA_963924055.1 of Drosophila limbata. Lineage (NCBI taxonomy): Eukaryota > Metazoa > Arthropoda > Insecta > Diptera > Drosophilidae > Drosophila > Drosophila limbata. Next base: position 21,945,784 of record OZ001351.1, read on the forward strand.
TAGTAAACTGCATTTTTTTTATTGTGTCAGATACTGAGTCACATTTTCGCAATTTGTATTAAATGAAACCTAAAAATTTGCGAATTTTTTATTATTTTTAAAACAACTTTACTGATTTTCAATTTGATACACCAATATCCTATTATGGTACATTTGATAATCAAGTGAATTCATCTAAGATGATCGCAATTCTTTACAAAATGCTGCACCAAAATGCATTCCCCCATTTAACCAACCTTTTCGACCCATTATCTTGGATGTCTACTATCTATCTACACTGCTCGAGTGGTAAAGAAGTCGATAATTGACCAAAATGGGTACTTAATGGAGTGGCCTCCTTGGACTATCCAAAGGCTCTTAACGATTAAATCCCTGACCGAATTTATGAAGTGATTTGAAACCAAAGTGGTTATTAAAATTATTAATTATTCTTAAAGTATTAAAATAACTAATTTGTTACCAAGCTTTTCAGTAAATTTGTGATTTATATTTAGTTTTAAACCTTGACTCTATTCGGTTGATCGATAAAAAAGCGACAATTTTTGAGGTTCACTTACAAAACAAAATGTTAAAAATTTACTACTTACTTAAGAATTGAATAGTTCATATTAGAAAAATACGCTTTGCAAATTATATTCTTAAAATGATAAAATAAACTCCATTTTCGAAAAAAATCAGTGAGTCTATTTGGTTGATCGGCAGTTATTTATTATTACAAACTTCGGAATTAATCGAAGTTTAAATTCTTTAAATGTGTATCTCATATTCGGGACTCTGCGAATACTGTAACATCTCTGGTGTTCGAATAAATATTGTGCTCAGTGTATGTTTGATGACTGGCCATTCATTAGCTGCCGCACAACTTCGAATTCTATCTAAAACATGTTTGCTTCTCTTCTTTTTTTTGATATTAATTTATTTTCATTTATTTTGTGCCTTATCCCATTTAAATGGCGAATCATGAAGCACGTTATTATTGGAAACTCCATTCATAACGCGATGCGAATTGAGACAAGGTGTGGGGCTATTGTCGGTTCCGGTAATATTCAGAATACACATACATACATATGTATTTGTATATGTATACACCAAGTCCGATAGTGGCATCGAGTTGGGTTCTATGCCCTGCAATCAGTCAAGGCGCGACCAATCAATCAAAATGAAAGCATCAAGAGGCGGCAATGTTGCAAATCATTTCGGGATTTTCAGACAGCTCAGAGACACTGGCAATAATTAATCAACAGCAGGTAGCTTTGTGCAAAGTTTTATTAAGATCGTAGCCAGAATTTAAATAAATTAACTTACGTTTCTTGTCATTGTTAAATTATTGGTCTTGGGAAATATTTAAAAGTTATTTTTAATGTCACTTAATGCAGTTGTGCTATGTTACAATGCTGTTAGGATCAGTGCCGCCAACCTTTGAGAAGCATCAAAGCTGTAGGAACTAGACATACGTACATACATATGTTCGACTCCCAGCAGCATTGCATTCTGTAAAGACAAAATATCATTGTTACAGCTGCTGTCAAGCTGTTATGTTAGTTTGCACTGTAAGTGCACTCCTGTTAAATTTTAAGTCAAACTGTAAGACTTCATTTGCATTGCAATTTGTTAGTATACAATGTTATTGTTATTATTATATATACTTTTAGTAAGAATATTATGCACATGACAATTAAACTGAAACCAATTTTATGAATTTAAATATTGCTGATGTTAAGCCTCAGCTAGATAAAGTTTCCAGTTGTTGCCAAACTGTAATGATTTGTTCCTCTGTCTGTTAGGAAATACTCTGTCTGTTAGGAAATACTCTGTCTGTTATGAATTACAGAATATTCGTATGTCAAACTGTAACGACAATTAAAAATCAAAAACACGATATGTTAAAAAAACGTTTATTGCGTTTAAAAAAAAAAGACTACTTGACAGGACTAGGGCTACAATTTGACTAATTAAATGAAAGAATTAACGATAACGATAACGAGCAACGTTGCTGGCGATAACAAGCTGGCTGCGAGTTCGGGCCTCCCGAGGGGAAAACCCGTTCAAACGCATCCGCTTAATGCTTCTCGTATACGTAGCCACCGTTCGCGGCGTAGCTGGTGTCGATCTGTGACTGGACATTGGACACTGCGCTGGTTGTGGCCGTGCTGCTGATCAGTGAAGTGGTTGCTGGTGCCGAAGCTACAACTGGAGCTGGAGCGGCATGGGCGGGCTGGACATAGGTCAACTGCTGCTGGACAGCGGGTGGAGTGTAGCTGTAAGTGGGTGTGAACTGCTGGAAGATCTGCTGAGGTGCAGGCGCTGGACTGTTGTACTGAACCACTTGCTGGGCAGGTGGTGCAGGCACAAAGGATTGCTGCAGTTGCACGGGAGCAGGAGCTGAAGTCTGAACCTGTGTGTAAGTCTGCTGATGAGTCTGGATCTCAACGGGGGCGGGGGCAGCGACAATTTCGGGTGCTCTGTAGCTGGTGGTAGTCTGCTGAACAATTGGAACCGGGGAAACTGGAGCTGGCGCCTGGTAGTTGTAGCCACTGTACTGCACAGCTGGAGCAGCCTGTTGGATAACTGGTGCGGGAGCCGAGTAAGTCTGCTGAACCACTGGAGCGGAGTAGGTTTGCTGAACCACTGGAGCGGGAGCTGACACGGTATAACTCTCTTGGACTGGGGCTGGAGCAGAATATGTCTGTTGCACCACTGGAGCGGGAGCAAAGTACGTTTGTTGAGCCACTGGAGCGGGAGCTGGTGCGGAGTAGGTCTGTTGAACCACCTGAGCGGGAGCCGCATATGTTTGCTGAACCACTGGGGCAGGAGCAGCAACCGAATAGCTCTCTTGGACCACAGGAGCAGTATAGGTTTGCTGGACAACTGGAACAGGTGCAGAGACAACATGACTCTCCTGAACCACTGGAGTGGGTGCAGAGACTTCATGGCTTTCCTGAACCACTTGTGCTGGTGCTGAGTAGGTCTGCTGAACCACTGGAGCGGGAGCTGATACAGTATAGCTCTCTTGGACTGGAGCTGGAGCGGAGTAGGTCTGCTGAACAACTGGAGCGGGAGCAGCGGCGGTATAGCTCTCCTGGACTACTTGAGCAGGAGCGGAGTAGGTCTGTTGAACCACTGGAGCGGGAGCTGGAGCAGAGTAAGTCTGTTGAGTTACTGGGGCGGGAGCGGAGACAGTATAGCTCTCCTGGACAGCTGGAGCTGGAGCGGAGTAGGACTGTTGAACCACTGGAGCGGGAGCTGGAGCAGAGTAAGTCAGTTGAGTTACTGGGGCGGGAGCGGCTACAGTGTAGGTCTCCTGAACAGCTGGAGCTGGAGCGGAGTAGGTCTGTTGAACCACTGGAGCAGGAGCGGAGTAAGTCTCTTGAACCACTGGAGCAGGAGCAGAGTAAGTCTCTTGAACTACTGGAGCAGGTGCGGAGTAAGTCTGTTGAGTCACTGGGGCGGGAGCCGGAGCAGAGTAGGTTTCCTGAACAACTGGAGCGGAGTAGGTTTGCTCAACCACTGGAGCGGACTCCTGGACAGTAACCACTGGTGCAGGTGCAGGTGGCAAGTACGTGGTCTTCACTGGCGTCTGTGTTGCCGCAATCGGAGTGGGTGCCTCATAGCTGATGGGAGCGGGAGCTGATGACTGCTGGGTAGTTGAGAACGATTGACCACCCGATTGGATCGAGAAGCTGCCCAACGATATCGATGGCCTGATGGATTCGACTTGATGCTGTTGCTGCGGCTGCTGGAAGATCTGTTGGATTTGCTGCACGGGCAGCGACTGGCTGGACACTTGCTTGACGGGCAGCGGGGGCAGATAGCGATTGCCCGATGAGAAGTGGCCTCCCTCCGGACGAGATTGGGCCAAGCCCACAATGGCAAAGGCGACAAAGGCAACGACAAACGTTTTCTGGCACAAAACGAACACAAACAAAACCAAGATGAAACAACTTGTCACAATAAGCAAATGGTGTAAGCAAAAGATGATGAAGATGAAGAGGTGAAGTCACTTGAGATGAGTTATGAGGTTGAGACACCAAAACGTGGTAAGTAGGTTCTCAAAAAAAAACCTAGTTACAAGAGTAATTTTAAAGCTAGATCCTTCAGTTCTGGCACTTATAAAGTTTGGTATATTTGGGATTTGTCTTCCAAATTTAAGCACGTTTGAATAATAGACTCGCAAGGTTTTTAAAAAACAATTTGGCACAGCGCTTTTTTTGACAAACTTTATAGGCCCCATGTGTCTTTTAAAGTACAGGGTTTGAAATCCCAAAACGAAACGACTTGTCACAACAAATAGATGGTGTTAAAAAAAAAGAAAAAAAAGTGATGTCACTTGGGCGCCTCGCTTACCATCTTGAGTGGAGTTACAGAGGCGCGTGGTACACCAAACGAACGAAACCGCAAAACTGATAATTGTCCAAGAGATTCGACGAGCATTTATAGTTGAAACGCCATCGCGCGACGCTGGACATTGTCATCATCATCTCGAACTTGGCTTGTGGTCTGTCTTTTGCGATTCCATAATTGGTTCAGCCCCTCATCTATGGATGTGTGTATGTGAATATGTTAATGCAAAATGCTCACAACAAAAGCGTGCAACATGGCTATAAACTCTGTGCTGATTAATAAATGCCCAAAAAAAAAAAAAAAAAGTTGAATAAAAGAAATGAAACAATGACCACAATGTGATAACTGCTGATAAGCAATCGTAGCAAACCGCAAATCGGGGGCGTTGCCCAAACATTTATTTTTACATGCAAATTATCCCACTGCCTCCGAAGTGGCGAAAATCTCTTATGCGCTGTGTACAATTATTATTTGCCGTTTTAGTCAACTGCACATTGTTGCATGCACATTGTACAACTGTTGTTTGTCTTGTCGCATTTGTTTAAAGTGCGTTGACACCCCGCTGAGCAAACGGGGCTAGCTGATTATGCAACTTCCATGGCATACTGAAGCATGCCCATCCCTGGTATTTGACATTGATCACTGATCGGCAACTGCATCAGCTGCGTCGATTGGCACTTCGATTACAAAAGAATGCCTACTATTGCATTCTATAATTAGTGACGTCACAAGTGCAAGCAGAATCAAAGCTCGTTGCACTTGGTGGCAACGCTGGCATTTGAAGCAGAGGAATCAACGTTTTTAATCCGTATTCTGCGTATTTTATAAATAATTTAAAAAACAATTTGTAATTTGTGGACAATTGTTAATTATTTATTCCATGCAACATAATTTAGAGAGTCATAGGTTAACATGGGAGTATTCAAATCGCAATGACAATTATTTTTAAAAGATTCATTTAGTTTTTTATTTTATTTATTTATTGACTTTTTCCTAGTGCTTCAAGTAGGAGTATTTTTGAATTGCATGCATATAGAGATAGAAATTATTATTTTTTGCTATTTTATCAAAGAATTATTTAATAAATATTTTGCTTTGGCTTGGAAATCATATAGCTCGTATTATCCACTTTTTCATTTAAGCCTTTGCTTACAATAAAAATCGGAAATAAAAATATATTATATTATAATTTACTATATTAGAGATTAAAGCACAAGAAAGCTTTACATTTAATGAATGCTTGAATTTCGCTGCATTTTCGAAAATGCGTCAGCCTAAAAATATTGGTCAGTGTTGCCAGACGTGTACTTGCAAGTGTAAAGGCATTAAAACAATAGAAAAATGGTGCAGAGTAGTTTTTCGGTTAGTTAGATTGTTTTTTCTTCATACCCTTCAAATTGGTACAATTGGCTATAACTTATTGCTCGATAAGGTTAAATTTGTTATGCACACGTTTTGTGGGAGCGACAGTGTTTGTTAAGAAAAATTATGTATATTATTATGATAATGAAGGCCTGTCTGTCAGATCTTGAGAGATAAAAAAACGTGTGTCAAAAGGCAGAGTGACAAAAAATGTTCGCACCTGAGGCTTTGCACGCGCCAAGAAACGAAGTTAAATAAATGCATTAAAGTTAAATAAAAGAAAAATGAAAAATCAAAATTCAACATTCAAGTTGAGGGCCTTTTACGACCTGAGGCACAGCTGCCTTAATTATGACTAATAGCCGGATCAAACAACCTTAAGAGGACTGATTTTTGGATGAAAAGGTGGATGTACGATGCGATTATATACATATGTATGTACATCATAATTATGCAGTGTCATCAATGGACAAAAACGTTGAATTAACTTGTTTTACAAACTGATTAAAATTAATCGACAAGAGCAAGAAAAATTCACAAATAAAACAAATCCCAAAACACACAACTTTAAGCATGCAAACAAAAGTCACGAATTGAATAACGTTTAACAATGAAACTAAGAAAATGAAAAAAAATAAAAAACAGAAATTAACAACAAGGCAATCAAAATAAATTTGCATTGAAATAGAAGAAACGAGCTGAAAACTAGTGGAAATATCGAGTCGTGTGGGCGATCCAGTGCGTCTGTTTGCTATTTTGCGAAATCGCGACCAAATTTCTTCTTCTTAATCCTTCCATAAGCAAACAATAGCCCATCTGGGCCAGGGCGTCCATTAAAATACGTTGACGTCAAAACTTTAATGTATTGAAATAGATTTCAATGTATGTACATAAAAAAATATATATATTCTCAACTTTCGGGTTCAAAATTATGATAAAATTTGGTAAAGTCGTTGGATTACAGGATTTTCATTTTTAGAAACAAACTAACTCAAAATTAGACTAAATTTAATTAAAAAAATCTAGTTTCAACTGCAAATGTATATTATTAGCCCAGAGTTTACTCAATACAACAAACACGGAATATCTTTGACTAGTTTGAGTTTTTTTTTTTGTATTTGATGTATTTGCGGGTTGAAATCACTTTGAGCTGATGAGTTTAAGTCATATAAAGTGAAAAACGATCATTCTGAAATACTTAGACTACAGCGGTGGCCAAAAGTATTTTGGCACCCTTTAAAGTTAGTTCTAGCCAAATTGTGAGCTTACTTCATGGAAAGTTTGGTATCAATGGAAAGGTCTTTTGAATTCCTGTCGAATGATGTAGTACTTTCCTTAACCCATTAAGTACCCATTGAAATTTTCGAATATTTGTAAACGTCAACTTTTTCAACTTTTTTTCTCGATTTTTTAAAAAAAATGTTTTGATGCAGAAAGTTTCTTTAAACAATTTAATTAGTAACTCCATTGATACCAAACTTTCCATGAAGTAAGCTCACAATTTGGCTAGAACTAACTTTAAAGGGTGCCAAAATACTTTTGGCCACCGTTGTAAATGGAAAGTGAATAAACGAATTTCACTAAATGCTATAAAATAAAAAGTGAAAACCGGAACAGGCCTGATAGAAATTTTAAAAGTCAAGTTTCCAAATGACTTCCACACATCCCATGAATTTATAGTTATTTAGATACAGATGTTTCTATTAACCATCAAAGTTATCTGTAGTTCTTAAATTTTTTCCAAATTCGAATATCCTAGTCAAAAGGCAGAATTTGAAAATTTAGACTAGGGTTACCAACAATTTTCAGTCACCAAAATATTGTGATTTAAAAAAAGGTCAAAAAACCCTCTTGAAGTTTGTATTTATACTTTTAAGTTAAAAACTGCTTGAATCTTCGTTTTTTTTTTTTAAATAAGCGTTATAAAACTAAAAAATTCGTTTTTTTTTATAAAAAAGCATTGGACATACATCGATGCATCAAAGTTTCGACCCGATGTATCAACCCAACATCGATTTTGAATTTTTAAATCATCGATGTTTCCACTCAAATTTACATCACTAATCGAAGTCTGACAAATATCGAACAAATGTAAGCGATAATTATCGATAAATAAAAACTGTTTATAATCGAAGGAGACAAATGACGCTTCTTAGGATTGTCGTTGATAGATAAACTTTTGTGTCTGTGTTTTATTGAGCCCATAACTCATTTGGTGGCCATAAAGCTCTTCCCATTGGACTTGTTTCCACACAATTGAAGTAACGTCAAGAGATTTGCATAAGTGACAAACAAACATTTCGTGTGTGTTCATCGTTTATGGTCACACATTCATAAAAGAAACACGAGCATACAAATGAAATAAATACAAGGTGATGGCGATACATCTATATATGTATGTATGTATTAAAAAAAAAGTGTTTAATAATTTATTAGTCTTTCGACTGGGCTATAAAATCGCTGTAACTCATTTGCCGCGCTGATAAACGTAACCGCCGTTGGACGCATAGATCGTGTCCCTGCTGTGGCTGTTGGGCGCCACCGTTGTGGCTGTTGTCGGACTAATCCTTATTTTCGCATGATCCTCCGACTTCAGCAGTGGCTTTTGGTCTGGCTCGTCGGCAAACGGCTGGGGCTGATAATGTTGGCCTGGTATGCCGAAGCTGGGCGAGAAGGGTTGACCCACGTTCACCAGCTGTTGATAGGGATTACCAAAGGGTAATTGCATGCCCGCCGAGGGTAGACCCTGGTTGGTTAGATAATCGGGCGGGAATGGGAATGGTCCACCTTGTGGATTCTGTGGAATCGGGCCCACTGGAAAGGGAACGCCTTGGGGTCCACCGGGGAAAGGACCTCCCTGAGGTCCACCTTGAAATGGAGATCCCTGTGGTCCACCTGGGAATGGACCTCCCTGTGGTCCACCTGGGAATGGACCTCCCTGTGGTCCAACTGGGAATGGCCCTCCCTGTGGTCCAACTGGGAATGGACCTCCTTGCGGTCCACCTGGGAATGGAGATCCCTGTGGTCCACCTGGGAATGGAGCGCCCTGTGGTCCACCTGGATAATTTCCATTCTGTAACCCAGCTGAAAACTGTCCAGGCTGTGGGCCTACGGGGAATGATCCAGCTTGTGGTCCACTTGGAAAGCCTCCTCCCTGTGGTCCGCCAGGGAATGATCCGCCTGGGAACTGCGCCTCATTAGGAAAACCCTGTGGAAACTGACCACCGCCTAATCCCTCGGGGCCACCGCCAAATCCAAAGAACGGCGGATAAATGGGCAGCGGAAAGTTGGGCGGCGACATGGGTGGGGCGACATTACCACCAGTGGGTATCGCATAACCCGACGGAAGCATCAGACCCGCCATTGGAAAGTAGGCGCCGTTATTACTTTGCTTAAGACTCACAGGAGTTGGTTCATCTGCCAGCGGTTGGGCGACAGCTTGTTCGGCATCTGGCGGTAAATACTCCTTGGCCAGATGACTGACATCGGCGGTGACCAGTGTTAGGAATAGAAATGGCAGCAGCAATGGCCACGAGGCCGATAATTTGGTCAGCATCTTTGTGGATCTCTTCTGCTTAGCGGGCTTCAACCTCGAGCGGACGTTGTGGACTGTGGTCTGTGCGGCGTTGGCGTTGAAAGTGGCCACTTATAAGACGACGATCATCTGGCAAATATCTTACGTAAATACCCGAAAATATATTTCACTTTCGATCACTTTGCATCATAATACCGATCGATACTCGTATCTGGAGTTCCGTTCCGTCCGTTTGAGACGGAACGCTTCCAAAACTGAACTATAAAAATTAATTAGGCAGGCAAATTTTTTAAACTGTCACACAAATCGATTGCCCATTGATTTTGCATACATAAACTATTCACAATCATTTCTCTCTCTCTTTCTGTCTTCCAACTGGTTTGCTCCGATAACAAATAGTGGAAATTAACCTTTCTTCGGAGCTTTCTATTACCCAACTAAAATCTAACCGGGAAGCATTTTTTTTAAAAGGAATATTTTCAAAGTTCGTTCTTGAATTTACATCTTGACAAAGATACGAATTTTCAATAAATTTAGTATGCGTAACTGACTATGGGATACCCTAACAATAAGTATGAAATAAATTATGCCCTGTCCTCACTAATGTACATTTTAAAAAAATTTCGGTGATATCGATAAGTATGCAACTGTCTGTCCTTGTCGCGGGACACATTAGAATCGATAAGTGATAAGATAGAATTTGTATCGATAGTTGCTGTAAGCATTGGAGAATTTGTGATTGGAATGGACAGCTGCGCTGGTCACACTGTTTTTATGCATTTAAGCAAATTGTAATGGAATTTTGAGTGCCTTTTGTTAAAACGCGGGACGGAAAGCAGTCGCTGCGGTAAGATATAAGTTAATTTCTTAAGATTATACTAAGTTGTATTTTCTACAGAATAAAATCCTCCTCGACTACATTGATCATCATTGGAAAACAACATCGATTCTTTGATTTAAATCAGTTGGGCCTTGAGGATTCCAAGAACAGTATCTCTGATGTTCAGGAAATCATGCGACTTTTCTGGATTGGAAAACCATTGCAAAAGGGAACTTAAAGCGAAAGTGTCATTTCAATGAGCACTCAATGGGCTGGGATCGTCTGTGGAATAACGAAAAGTGGAGACAACGGACTTATGGTGTCAGCGCAACCAGAGCAAGAGTCACGGATTCTTAGATGCTGATAGTTGATTGTTGGTAAAAACAACTCGTAGAGCCCTTATCAGATACTTCTTGTACAATTCAACGGAATTATATCTTTGATAATGATAAATATTAGAATATTTACCACTAAGAGCTACTTTTTTATTTATTCTATTTTTATTAGCTTCAATTAGAAACTATAACGATTTAATAATAGTTGTTGCGATCGAGAATGTGTTCTGTGGACTCTTGTAACCAAAAGGGTCAGTTTATTTTTCCTTTGTTGTTAACTGCAGAATTTTATCATTATTACATTCTTTATTAATTTAATCCGATGAATATCGCATTGTTTTCGAAAAATTTAGTTACATTCCTCAGAAATTTACTATTCTCCCACCACTAGCTTCCTTAGGAAAAAAGTAGCATTTGCTCCAAAAATGCTGAAATGTAGTTTCAGTGAGGACAAGGCATTAAATAAAGAAAATATAAATAAATATTGTTAGAGAGCATATTCTTGATATAGAAACATAAGGAACAAGTGGAGACTTGTAAATGCAAATTTAATCTAGTAATATTAAAATTTTGTTGTGTAAAATCAAATTAGAGTTCAAGCTTTGATAAAATCGAAATTTCGCAAGGAAATTATCATAGTTAAGTTTCGGCAAAAAGTTTTGGGAGTTGGAAGTTTCTAAAAAGTGTCAAAGGGTATATGGAAAAGTGTTGATCAAATTGAAATTAATATTTCATTAATTCGATGCTTTGTCAACACTTTCGCGAAAATTGAGCTGTTGATTTTGCATCATACCCTTAAATCGCTGATGCTCGCTAGAGATAATTTAAGTTTTTAGAAAGGTATTTAATATAATTTTTAGAAGTTTAAGACATATTCTTCCATCAAAAGTTATAACCATATCCTAGTAATAATTTCATGCTCAAGAGCTTTTAAAAAGCTAACACATTAAAGCTGATGCTGACACGCAAAGCTCTGCAGCAAGTTCAGCATAAGCACATTACATTTTTACACCATTCGTAAAGCTTTCCAAAAGCTTTTGTGGTGCTTGGAAGACCTGTGACTCGCCCCTAATAAATAATATGTATGTATGTATGTAAATCAGCAAATAAACTCGAATTCACAGCTTAAGTGATTCAAAGAAAGACATAAAACTGTTAATTTAAAAAAAGATAAAAAATTAAAAACCGGTTGCAGTTTTCGATGTAATAAAATCATTTCAGTTTGTTGGTTGTTGGTTTTTTTTTTTTTTTTTTTTTTTTAATTATCGAATACACAAAAAACAAAAAAAATGTTAAATGATAGAAAATGATAAAATGTTAATTGCATTTAAGTTGATTAGCATTGTGCACGCGTGTGTGAGTGTGTGTGAACAGTTTGCAGCCTCTTACTTCTTCCTGTAGACATAGCCGCCATTGGAGGCGTACTGGGTGCCCACATCAGCAGACGTATAGCTGCCCGAGGAGGCCGAGGATGTGCTGTAGCTGGGTGCCGAGTAGCTCACGGATGGAGCCGAGTAGCTCACGGATGGAGCCGAGTATGTCTGCTGGACAGCGGGAGCGGAGTAGGTGTGTTGGACAGCTGGGGCGGAGTAGGTGTGTTGGACAGCGGGAGCCGAGTATGTCTGCTGGACAGCTGGAGCGGAGTAGCTCACCGAGGGAGCAGAGTATGTGGCAGCTGGAGCGGAGTAAGTCTGCTGGACGGCTGGAGCGGAGTATGTCTGCTGGACAGGAGGCAGATACTCATTGCTGGGTGCGGAGTAGCTCACCGAGGGAGCCGAGTATGTCTGCTGGACTGCTGGCGCGGAGTAGGAGACAGCGGGAGCAGAGTAGCTGACAGCGGGAGCAGAGTAAGTCTGTACAGCTGGGGCAGAGTAGGACTGCACGGCAGGAGCAGAGTAGGTCTGATGAACAGCTGGAGCGGCATAGGTCTGCTGGACAGCTGGAGCAGAGTAGCTATGCTGAACAGCGGGCGCGGAGTAGCTAACGGCCGGAGCCGAGTAGGATTGCTGCACGGGAGGCAGGTACTCGTTGCTGGGCTGCCTGTTGTAGCTCTGGGCCGGGGGCAGATACTTGCTCAGGTGGCTGACATCGGCGGCCGCGCAGGCGAACAGAGCGAACACAATGAGGAATTTCTGCAATGAACGAAACACGTAGAAACTGATTAGACACGGCACTAAACACACTTCATATGCACAGAAAACACTTGCACAATTTAAAAAAAAAAAATAAAAAAATATTTAATATTTTGTAAATTGTAAATAGTTGATCGTTGCCACTTGGATCCAACTGGGTTACTAACCATGTTGGGATTGATAGCTACAACTACGACTGTGCTGGACGAGCTAGACGCTGAAACTGATGCTGATCCCTAAAGCGAGCCGGCAATTTATAGCGCCAACAAAATCACTCAACTTGCAGCACATTTTCAAAGAGAAGAAGAAGCAACTCAGCTCTGCCCAGTTCAGCTCGGTCAGCTCTTAGTTACGGCTACGTCTGCAGCTTCCACTTAAAATACATACATCAAGCAAAAAAGCAAAAAAAAAAAAAAAAACAGCAGAAACAAAAAAATAAAAAAAATATAAAAATAAATAAAAAGCCGTCCGAAAAGAAGAAAAAATAAAGATAAAATACACGCACGCTCTTAAACAAGTTTTACTCAAATTTACAGATTTTTCCGCAACCGATTTTTGTGGACAACATTTTGTGGGCAGAGCATCATGATGATCATCATCCCAAATCCAAGGCTGTTAATAGAAATCTTAATGCGAGTCTTTTACCTAATTTTCATAAAGCTCATTAGCGCCGTCAAGAGAGAGATGGCGAGGAAGAGAGAGAGAAAGAGATGGACTAAAAGGGGGAACACCCGCTATTTGTATTGAAGGTCATGGATTTTGGGGCTTCGCTTTGGCTGTGAGATTGAGTTTTGTCGATTAGCTTTAGTTCGTACCGTTAAGTGAATATTCAATTTGATAAATTAATTGCACTTTTGGTTTTCTTTTTTCTTTAAGATTGAGAAGGGTCAAGAGTTACAGTTACCTTTTGTAGATGAGAAGGCCAACACATCCCATTGAAGCCAAGAATGCGCAAGTGATTCACATTCGCCTCACATTACGAATCACTTTCTAAAAAAGAAGAAACAGAAACAAGAAGACGATCGGCCTTGAGAACTTATAGGTTTACGAGCGCTACGTACAGCTTTACATAATAATCGTCGACTGTACTGAAAAAACAAGACAAGATACTCAGCGGGAAAGGAGGGCAGCGGGGGAGTTACAGATCAACTTTTACTTTGGACAAAATGTTCATGAACTTGAAAGTGAATTCAATTCAACTCAATTCCTGTTATTTTTACTTTTTATATTCTATTCAACATATCGAGTTACTTGCCACAAATTTAGTCAGAATAACTGATGAAAAGTTCATGAGGGAAATGTTTGATTGATGCTCGCTTGATGACAATTGAACGTAGAATAATTTGAGTTTTATGCTAATCAAGCTTGAAAATTCAAAAACAACTTTTGCGGAAATGCAATTGACTTTTATGTGCAAGCAATTGTCACATTGCTAATTACACATTTATTTTTATGTTTTTTTTTTATAAAATACTTTTAATATACATTTAGTTGAAATTCAAAATAGCTTTTCACTTATTTGCAGTACTGCGCTGCAGTTTAGGGCAACTTAACAGAGCTGTAACAGACAATGCTGCTGTTAACTAACATTACATTCAAAAATTAACATGCACTTTTAACCAGAACTCAAATATTGCTCAACACTTTATAGTTTGTCTGTCAAATAACTGTTGTTTCAGATTAAGTTCTGTTTTCTGCTCTTTTTTTTCGATTTCACTTCTGACGTCTTTTTCCATTAGCATATTTCAAAAATAACGTAGTACAGTTAATTTTTGCAGACTATAATTATTGACAGTTTTGACAAACACAAAATTGAAATATGTTAACCAGTAAATTTTTATTTGAAGCAAACCGTTTAAAGTTAACAGTGTTTGCTTTACTTTAAATTTATTGGTTTAAAGGGGGTATTCTAGAGTAGAGGCATGAATTTCGCCCGGTTTTTGAAGCGCTGTACAAAGGAAACAAAAAATATTTTAAGCATCAATTTTTTTTATCATTGATGTTTTATTATTACATAAAAAATTAATAAAAAAAAAACAAATTAAAATTGACAAAGTTATGAGCAGTCAAAGTGGGGGTCCAAAAAAAAGAGGGTGTTCTGGGGTGCATTTTTCCAACCCTCCTGTGATCTTAAACATAAAAACAGACGGATTCTTAATTATTATAGATGCCGGCAGTTTGAGAATTTTTTTTTTTTTTCAAATTTTTTTAACAATTCCGTATTTTTTTAAAATACTAAATGAGAAGTTATAGTTTTGGGCAAGGTTCACGCGATGAAGAGATGTATAAAGAACATCCTCTTCAAATTTGAAGTAAATCAGTTCATTGGAACTCGAGATATCCTTACCGCCAGCTCGAAAAAAGTAGTTTCGAGAAAAACGCGTTCAAAGTTTGGAGACAAGGAAGACCGGAACCGATGCCACGTCACTAAAACGGCTATAACTCATCAAATAATACGAATTTTGGAAAATCCTTTTGATGGCATATTCTTGAATGTCTAAACTTTGGAAATATGAAAAAAGTTCGATTTTTTCAAAATTCTACTCTAGAATACCCCCTTAACACAACTATATTTGAAGATTAAAAGTATTTGCCTTGATTTTTTTCGGTAGTTTAAGATACGTTTATATGTAGAGATGCACAAAATATTGAAAATAAATCTGTAAAATGTATCCAACTTATATGAAAACCAATATTCACAAGAAACTTGACAGCGTATTTAATATTCGTCATGCCATAAAATATGCAATATTGAATAAACTTAAGGCTCACGATCATCTGCCGTACCATGACCAATATTTTGAAATTTCATCACACACTAAGAACAGTAATTCGACAAGTTAAGCTTTTGATACCCTGTAACTTACTGTCCAAGTGATTGGCATGAAGCAATTGTATGTTGAAGGTCACAATTCATATATTTATTTCTATAAAAAAACGCAATTAAATTAGTAAACATAACCGCCATTCGATCCGTATTGAGTGTCGTGTCCGACGGAGACTCTGGAGGAGGCACCGACTGAATATTTGGGCAGTAGATGAGCTGGAGTCACCGTGTCGCGTCCAATGACGACGGGCACATGAGTCTCGGCATTGAACTCCTCGATGCCATTGGAGACTGGCTCCTGGTACAGATGAGCTGGCGTTATGGTATTGGCGCCAATAACCACTGGAGATTGCTCCTGCTGCTGGACATATTGAGCATGAGCAATGCGATCCGCCTCGGGAATAAACTGCTCTGGAGTCTGGGTATCAGCTCCAAGATTGAACGACTGGAAATTTGTGGATTGAGTTTCCTTCAAGTGCTGGGGAATCAGATGAGCTGGTTGATAGCTGCTGGAATCTTCGCCAGGAATAATCTGAGCTGAAGCTGATTCCACATGAGCTGTCTTCAAGTGCTGTGGGATCAAGTGCTCGGGCTGATAACTGCTCGAATCTCCGCCAGGCAGCGCATATTGACCGAACGACGAAGACGACGACGAGGAGGCGGAGGAGGATGAGGAGGAGGGGGAGTTATAGCTATAACCATCAGCATGTCCCAACTGCAGATGACTGACATCGGCAGCCACGACGCCGATCACGGCCAACGCGATCACATAGAATTGCTATAAAACAAAGCACAAAGATTAAGAAATGAGTCGGAGAGGATTATAGAAAATTCTACTTAGAACTTACCATGTTTAGGGTTTGGGCTTTGGGTTGATCTGTTGTTGCCGTCACAAAAGTATCAAGTTTTTATACGAAAAATACCGAGACAAATACAAACACTGGACAAAGTCTGTCTCGCAAACTGTCTATGCTAATTGGTGGAGTTTATTTTGATTTGAAATCTATTGTTTTAATGAACAACAACGAAATGAAATGCCTAAAAGCAATCCCCTTTGGATTGTCTCATCGTCTAGCATCTGGACAAAAAAAAACTTCGATTAGAACTTCTCTAGACTGAACGGCCTCCATTAATTATGATCTCTCTTTTTCTCCTCTCTGTGTCTTCAGTTATTTAATAAGTCGCTAAACAACACAAATTAGCGCATCTTAACATCATTTTTTAGTATTTTTATTTATCTCTTTGTATCAATTTTTTATGCATAGTTTTTGTAGTGTCATAATCGGCTAGGAAGAAACCAGTTTAAAAGTAGTTGGAAGTCGTTGCAAAGCCCGAATCTGAATCTGTCATCTCAAAAAGCAATAAGCGTCGTCAAAAAGACATTATTATGGCTTATTAACTCATATTCAGTCAATAACTTTGCACAAATCAATGTATGGAATTAACTTGTTTACTTTCCGTACAAACAAAAAATCTACCAAGTTGGTTCTGAAAGGCATTTCCGACGTCTGCTCATACCAGATTATTCTAACATAAAGACTTTAATAAAATTTGTAAATCATATATATTCAGGTGTGCTACAGAAATCTCGTCCACTTGAATTTGACTTTAATTTGTCTGATATTTATGTCATTTTTCAAGCGAAAGCGATTCCTGTGGCACCCCTGATTATTTAAAATTTGACTGTAGTTTCTATCCATTTCACGTCAAAATATTTTTTCAATAGTTATCAAACACCTTATTTCAATAAACTGATTTAAAAAGCACAGAAGATATACCCAAATATCGACTATTTAATATGAAATAAAGGTAATTCGCAGTTGTCTGAATTTACAGGGTATATTACATTCAATCACACGCGCCTGTAGCATCTAAACTAGTTTTTCATATTTGCTTTGTTATTCTTTTTGTTCTTTGCAACATTAAAATAACATTTTGAATTTATAGTCATTTAAGTAAGTTTTTAAAATATGCTTTTCTCAAGTGATAAATAAAAATGTTTTTATTTTAAATCAGAAGTCAATTATTTTGTAAAATGCAACTTGTAATTTTTTTTGAAAATATGGTTTTTTATTTAGAAAAATCCTTTTTCGTGATGACAGGTGGAAATTAATTGTTAAAATTATTAAAGAAAATTCTCAAGTTTTCGTCGCAAGATTGCGAATCCTTTTCGTTGTAAAATACGTTAAATTTTCAGATTACGAAATAAAATATGATTAAAAATTATATAAACTTAAAAAAAATTACGATTTTGCTTTCTTGTATTTTTATCTGTGTCCATAGACTTAATTTTGCAAAGAGTCAATCGTTAATGCTGATTATCAAATGAATATATGGCTGTCATTAATTTCTTTCCTATGGAAAACCTATAATATGTTTTGATTAAATTAGACGTAAGTTTTTTTAATCATGAATATTATTAAATTTTATTTTTGCAATTAAACTGGTTTTGGCCACTAATTTAAAAGCCGCGTTACATAAATATGTTAATTTATGCGCTTATCTTTCTATATGTGTTGTATTTAAAAGTAGATGACTAGCCAATGCCTTAACAAAGAGTCTCATTCAATTAGACCAAACTAAAGGCTAGAACAGAACATTGACTGACTCATACAGTGCCTGCGATTTTATATCCACAAATATCCACTTTTTATACCCTTGCAGAGGGTATTGTCATTTAAGGGGGTATTCTAGTGTAGAATTTTTAAAAAATCTAAAATTTTTTTTCATATTTCCAAAGCTTAGACATTCAAGAATGAGCCATTAAAAGCATTTTCCAAATTTCCCATTATTTGATGAGTTATAGCCGTTTTAGTTACGTGGCAGCGGTTCCTTGTCTCAAAACTTTGAACGCGTTTTTCTCGAAACTACTTTTTTCGAGCTGGCGCTAAGGATATCTCGAGTTCTAATGAACCGATTTACTTCAAATTTGGAGAGGATGTTCTTTATACATTGCTTCATCGCGTGAACCTTACCCAAAACTATAACTTCTCATTAAGTATTTTAAAAAAATTGGAAGTTGTTAAAAAAATATAAAATTTTTTTTTTTTTTTCATTTAAAAAAATTTGTTTAACTTGTCCACACCATAGCGGCATCTATAATAATTAAGAATACGTCTGTTTTTTTATGCTTCAGATCACAAGGAGGGTTGAAATCATGCACGCCAGGACACCCTTTTTTTTTTTGGACCCCCAACTTTCTCTGCTCATAACTTACTCAATTTACATTTTAATTTTTGATCAATTTTTTTATGTAATAATAAAACATTAATAAACAAATGATAATAAAATTTATTGTAAAAATATTTTCCTTTGTACAGTGCTTCAAAAACAGGGCGAAATTTATGACTCTACACTAGAATACCCCCTTAATCAGAAAATGTGTAGCTAGGAATTTATTTATCTAGTCTAAAAGATAGAGTTGCCCTAGAAGATATATATTTATATATAAAAAGTCTGTTCTTCTGCAAAATTTAATTCGAATCTCACTGGAATTCGTTGTCTCCCCAATCAGATGACAGTTACTCTTGCCTGTTCCAAGCTCGTTTTGTAACCCGACCAGACACCTAATAGAGTCTATTCTTTATTTCTCTCTTGCATATCTTACTCATATTACCTAATTTAACTTCTTTTATTAGTTTATATTGGTTTCTGTAAATGTACCTATTAACATATGTATAAACGCCCAATAAGTTCTTGTTTCTCTTGTTATTGTTTTGCTTTTATGTGAATAAATTGTGAGGTCTATCGATAAATCGATTTATTTATATACATATACATATTTTCGACGAATTTTTTTTAGGCATGTAATAAACAAGAAAATGAAGACCAGTTTTTAGCAGACCAATCGAATTTACTAGTTGCAGCTTCTAACTAATCGACTGGTTCCAATAAATCTACTATTCGAGTCGAGCAGATAAAAAAGATGAAACTTGATTCAAGTTATTTAAAGATTTATTGACATGTGCTCGCAATTTAGTTCCGTAATCCAATTTAAACTTAAAGCACAATAAAAAATATACTACTAGTTCAGTTAACACGATGTTAATGAACATAAAGTTAAATAACATCCATTTATGGAGGTGTGTTTTCCAAATGTAGACTTTTTTAAGAGAATTCATTAAAATCAGTTTTCCAAAAATCTGTCTTATCTCATTTACATATGTCATAAATTGGTTATATATTTGACTTCCTTTAGCTGTTGATTGCCAATCGATTAGTCAGCCAGTCAGCTGATCAATTATTTAGTCTTTAGGTCACTATAAGAGAAGCTCCAGCAATATTGTTTGTAAGTATCTTAAATACATATTTGCCAGCGTAATATTTAGTCATAGATACTCGTAACAAAATTCAAGTAGCATCGCTTTAAATATTGTTGTCTTTTAATATGCATAATAACCAAACAATTGAATTGAAACAAAGAAAGAAATGTTTATTTGTTTTCAATAAAAAATGGCCAAACCTGTTGCAAAGCCTTTCAGAAGACACGATGGGTGTACAAATGTGGCTCCATGCATCCAGGAAGCTCTGGAATACTAAAAATGATAGGTGCTACCACAAAATATTGAAGTTTTTAAAGAATACAGTTAAACTTCCCTAACTCGAAGGCCCATTATCCAAAAGTAAGGTTCGAGTTATGGAGATATTTGACTTAAAGAGTTCTTTTCTTAAGTTTGTTAATATTACTGCCACTCATTTAGCTCGATTTAGAGAGAAATTCGATTTATAGAAGTTTGAGTTATGACTGTAATGTGTAAAAAAAAAAAATTCTCTACTTAATGTTAATTATCCCTATTTTTTCTGCCAGTATGAATTTCGGAAATTTATGTTTTTTTCTTTTTATATTATAATATTGACTAAAGCTTTGTTAAATTTAGATAAAAGTAGCGATTAGTTATTAAGTCTAAGAGTTTAAATGCATTGGATCTTGCAAAGATGAGAATAATATTGAATAGAAGCAACAAATTTGTATGTCCCTATTAATTCTGCCGCCACTGTATATCAACCATCAAAATAATTTAACCAGCAAGAAAACATATTGATAGGTGTTCCCTAAATTGTTTGTTCAACTCTTTTTATACCCTTACCGTGGGTTATATGGGCAAAATTCTTACACTAAGTCATAAGTTCAGTTTAATACTAATTTACTTTAGAGCCCAGAAATTATGTTCAATGCACGACTTAAGAATATCCGTCCATGAATCTTCTTTTAAATCAATATAAATTTGTTTAGCAAAGGGTATCTAATGATCGATATACTCGTATGTATGTGTATTTGATTTGAAAACTTCTTTCAAAGAGATTGCATTGATTATTGCCAATTTGAGGGCGAGGCGAAGGCGGCAAACAGAAAACAGAAAACCGTCAAGAGTCAACCGACAACCGACAACTGACAACTGACAACTGGTAGCCGGCTTTTGAATGCGGTTTGTGTGTCTGTTGGCCAAATTTGCCCATTGGCCTGTTTTGTTTGTGTTTGGCAAATGCTGCCAAAACACGCTGAGGTCAAAGCAAAGCGACGCTAAACGCTAAAACAATTGCGGAACAGCCTCACATTATTGACGTATGCCTCGAGTAAGTACATACCGTACAGTGTATCAAATAATTATTTTGACAAGGCAAAAATGTGGCATATTTTCTTTTGATTATAGTTTATTTTATTTTTTTTTAACATGTTCTTAGAATTGTATAAAAATAGAAAAAAAAAATATGAATAAAAAGATTTTTTTTTGCAAAATCCAATGAAATATGGGCATTTCTAGAAAATGGTCCAAAACGACGGAAAACGTAAAATTGATCAAAAACTCACATCTTGTGAAATTTTCTTTCAAAAATCTATTCAAGTTATTTATTTAAGCAATATACGCTAGAAGAAATTCAATAGGATGAACAAATAGATTCTACATTGGAATATATTCGCTTTTATCATATTTTTTACCATATTCTTAAAAATTTACTTCCAAAATGGACTGTTTGTATTCAATCGATTACACTAAGTATGATAGTAAGATTCTCACATGAACCATTTTCATACATAGAAATATATTGAAGTTTAATTTAAAAAAAGATTTACAAGTTGTTTTCGATTTATCGAATACAATTTGACGAACATAATCTTGGCACAAACTAGGTGGAAATCTTGTCACGTTTGCGATTTCGCGTTACAAATCACTAATTAAACTTATAAAATAAATAAAATGATTGTAATATATCAAAATTCTAAAATGGAAAACTACATTATTTTATCATGGTTTAAGAGTATTTTCTTTTAAATTACTCGCCACATTTCGCATTTGTCAAGATGAAGTCAAACTTGACTTCCATTTTTCGTAGCGTTCGCGATGCTTTGTTTTCTATAAATAATTCAAAAACGACAAGTCTTCAAAGCTTGTCTTTTATAATAAAAATAGTGTTGATAAAATGCATTAAACACGTGAGAAATCAGTTTTGAAAATGTCAACTTTTGCCATTTTTTTTAGACCCCGTACTTTAAAAGTAAAGCAGATCGAGTTTGTTTTAGATTTTGGATCTGACCACTAAATCATATAGCTCCCATAAGAACAATCAGTTGAAAATCAAGTCTTAGTATGGAAAACTTTTTTGCTGTTTGAGATATTTCAACCAAACTGACAGAATATGTATGTATAATGGTCCCATACATCCTGACCAAATTTGGTTGGAATCGGGCCGCTGTCATAGGAAGGATCAGTAGAAAATCAAGTCTTAGTATGAAAAACCTTTTTGTTCTTTGAGATATCTCAACCAAACTCACAGTATATGCTTATGGGATGATCATATACATCCTGACCAAATTTGATTGGAATCGGACCACTATATCATATAGCTACCATAGGAACGATCAGTCAAAAATCAAGTCTTAGTATGAAAAACTTTTTTTCCATAGTAAGTACGGGGTCTCCGACAGTCGAGAATGCTCGACTGTAGCACAAATGTCGCTTTCTCGATCCTGGAAATACCCATATGCCAAATTTTATTGTGTCAAATAATTGACTTGACATACTGTATGTGCAAAACAGTTTTAGAGGCTGTTAACATAAGTATTACAGATGAACTTATGTACATACATCTTAAATATATGTATATGTATATATATATATATATATACGACGATCGAAGACAAAGTGTCATTCGTATTTAAGCTGCGATTTGTTGCACTCTCTCGAACCGGGAACACATAACATCAATGTTGTTGGGCCAATGCGTGTCTTATTGTCTTTTATCGTTTGTTGATGTCTCTTGCAGCTTTGCAGCATTGCAACTGCAACAGCAGCAAGCGGACAACCAGACAACACAGCGGAGACAACACAACACAACACAACAAACAAACGAATAAACAAACAAACAAACAAACAAACGAAACGAAACATCGACAACCATTTAAATAACGTGCGGTGAATTGCAAACACTTGTACACACTTATTACCAAATGTCAGTGTGTGCATATTACGAGCATCTATTTCTCAAAATGCTTCCCCTCCCTCCTCCCCTCTCCCCTCTACGCAGGCACTCGCTTCTTGGCCAACTGTCTTCTTGCCCCTTTGACACTTCGTCTAACAGACTGAGTTTAAAAATAAAACATACATATATAATTAATGAATGTCAGGCTTTTTTTTGTTAATTTTAAAATCATTGGACACCCTGTATTTACTAAAAATATGCCCAATAAACTCTAGTTTTAATTGGGAATATCTACAAATGTTCCATAGATGTTTAACTTAATTAATTATGCTTCTGAGAATTCTTATTTTATAATACAACTAGAACTAATAATATGTCAAATAGTAATAACTTATTCAAATTCAGCTCAATAATTTGCATTTAAATTCAAAAAAATTCCCTGTTACGTTTTTCATAGAAAAGTCTTGAGTTTGAATATATTTGTTGTTATTCAAGTATGCGTTTTTTTTTATAATTTTTAAAATTATAAAAAAAACCATTTATAGTTTTAGTTTCTAAACATACTTTAGTGACTATTGCTATTAATTTTTAATGATTTATACCCTGTACAATTCAAAACGTATCATGTAAATATAAAATTTGATGATTATATCATCCAAAAGTAAAGCAAAAGTCAGTAAACATGTTTAATCAGGCGCTTTAAAAATTTGTTGTGCAATTATTCTATACTTTTTTAGTTTTTATATACCCTATAGATACGATAATGTAAGGACAAAAGAGAATTAAGTAAACAAAGGTATGCAAATGCAAAGTTAAGCACAGAATTAAGTTGATAAAATGAAAACCATTCAGCAGTGGTTTGTCTATTGTCTTCTGATATTATTATATATATTTATAACCTGTATTTATTGGAAGAGGCTATAAAAAAAGTCTTTAATCCGCGTCAACAGACGCGTTGAATTTGATTATTTTTTTGGGTGTGAGCTGCAATTTTTTCTAATTTTAGCAACGTTTTATTTCGAGCTAAGCTTTTTTTAAATTCTTGATGTCATTGAAACCAATTTGTACCAAGATTCATGAGAATCGCAAAGAGAGGCGTGTTTCGCAGCTACTCTAGTGCGTTATTGAGAGACAAAACTATGGAGGCAAATAAACATTAGGAACCCCTCCCTCAGCCCCTTCCTCAGTGGCATCCGAGTTGCGAATGGAATGCAAATGCTTAACTGAAAAGTGGCGAGGCTAAAACTACAGCTTAAATTAAAGCCACTTAGTTACTGGTCTTCATCGCTTAATTCGATGGGTAAACATTGAAGCCGAATGTTGGTCGACGCGAGGCAATTTTATTCACTTAATGAACGACTATCTACATTTCTATTTGCATCTCTTTCCATATTTGTATCTCTTTCGTTGACTGTTAATGCATTAAAGACGCTAAATATTTACACCTATTGACGCCTGTCTACAGTTGGTTTCAAGGTTCAACAAATCTTGATCTAAATATGCCTTGGCAATTAATTTGATACATATAATTAAAAAGTTTTGGGGCCACTTGATAATTATGTTATATGTTATTATCTGTGAAAAAAATAATAGTACTAAATATACATAATCTTATTATATTATGCTCTGAGGTAAAATGAAAATCATTGCTGAGATTTTAAACTATCTTTTTTACTATCTACTTAAATTACGCTGCATATTTTTTTGTTTAATAACAAACTGGAATACAAATCAGTCTGCTAATGGAAACGGCGACCTTGGCTAAATCTAAATTTTGTTTTAGCCAGGTCACGGCTGATTTTAGTCTAAGGATAGATCAAATAACATGAAAGTAATCAAATGAACAGGAATTGAATGAAAGAGTTCAATTTCAATTTTTGCAATTGTTGCAGATTCATAAATGTGAAGGGCAACGCAGCTTGGGAAATAATTGATAGATTTCAGACTAAACAAGTGCGAGTTTGCTCGACTGTAAGACACCCTGTGCCCTGGCACTCCGATAGCTTAATACATGATGTCGTGTAATGATTGAGTTTTTGACTAATTGTTTGTATTACATCTGTACGATGTAGTTTACCGATTAAAACCAAATTTGATCAAAATGTAAAAGACAGAATATTCCGAATCTGTGCGTTCGGTTGAGATACATATCTCCAAAAAATTGCATACTAAATCTATATTTTCGATCAATCGTTCCTATGGCAGCTATATGATAAAGTGGTCCGATGTCAACCAAATTTGGTCAGAATGTATAAGACCATCCCATATGCATATTCTGTCAGCTTGGTTCAGATATCTCAAACAACAAAAAAGTTGTTTATACTAAGACTTGATTTTCGACTGATCCTTCCTATGGCAGCTATATGATATAGGGGTCCGATCTAAATTTGAAAGCAAACTTGATCTGCGCCCGGTATCCAGCAACCTACATACCAAATTTGAAGTCTCTAGCTATTATAGTTTCTGAGATCGACGCGCTCAAACAGACGGACGGACAGACGGACGGACGGACAGAGGGACACAGCTCAATCGACTTGGCTGTTGATGCTGATCAAGAATATATACCCTTTATAGGGTCGGAGATGCTTCCTTCTGCCTGTTACATACATCACAGGAATCCAATATACCCTTTTTGACCATTTTCAATGGGCACAAGGTATAAAAACAAAAAAAAATCTTTAGGTCACGATAAACTGAAATCAGCAGATTTTGGGATCGGTAAAAAGTTTAAAGATTTTATTAATTTAAAACGTATTTCACAAGCTCTGATAACTATATACTTAGCTTACGATTGCAATGAGTAATTTGAATATTTTCAAATAAAGCATTTAGTATTAACTTAATTTTAGCTATGTTAGTTTTAAATCAGTGTCAATTTTTAATTCTTTAAGTTTCATTTAAATTTCAAAGAACTTCCACAAAATATCTAACTTTTAAACCATTCTTGGATTACGGAATTCACATGGAAGTTCTTCTTAAGTCTGATGCCCGCAATTCGAAGATTCAGCTCTAAACACTTGAATATAATGCGATGGGCATTTGCATAATAATGCCATTGAATATACAGTTGGTTTCAATTTCGCTGACATCTTCGATAAATTAAGACTCTGTCGGTTCGTCTGTCGTTTGGTCCACAAACCAGTCTTGATGCCAATGAATGAACTCGACTTCTGTCCAACCTAGCAACTTTTTGCCCGCGTAATTTGCTAGCAATTACAGAATCAAGTTCCAGTTCAGGTTTCACATAGTTTCGATAACTCAGGTGCTGTGTCCGTCCGTCCGTCCGTCTGTCTGTCGTCGTGTAAATAACACTTGTTTCCCGCTGTGGCATTCAGATAAATTAATTGACAAACTGTGATTGGCATAATTAGCAGCATTTTGAGATCTGCCAACGGCATGCCATCAATTTGTCAAATGATTTCTTGATCATCGTCAGAAAAACTGCACTTAATTGTCAACATAATCGAATATTTTCATCAATTACAGGCTTTAAATATCTGTGTTCTTTCTATGTCTTTTGTTTATTTAATTACAATAACAATTTGTCAAATGATATCATGGCTTTAAAAAAATAAAACTTTATCCAATTGTCAACAACATTATCGAAACTCGTTTAAGTGAGATGATACACTCTATTAGAATCTACAATATAATTCGATAAATTCACTAAGCGGTCTCACAGAAAATTTCATACTTACAAAAAAAAAAAAATAAATATTTTATATCTAAATAATGTGTTATTCGTCTCACTACATTTCGGTTCAAGCCTAACTTAATCGGTCATATTTAGAATATATATCTTAGCTATATCTTTCATTTATCCAATTATAGTCACATTCATTTCAATGCTTAGCTTATTACATATTCAAATTTTTATTATTACATATTCTTCTTCGTGGGATTCCCATGAATAAGAAATTCAAGTCTGCTGCTCATTTGCATATAAAGACAACATCGAATATTTTTAGAACATACATTTATTATTTATTTATTATTAAATATTTTAAGCTCATTAGTGCAACTTCTTAGAATTTTTATGAAGTAATCAAAATGATCTTTTGCTCATTTTTTTTTAAATAATAAAATCAACGAATTATGAACGAATTCTGCGGTAGCTGTTAATTAAAGCTTGTGCTTAAACATGTTTTTGTATTCAATTTTAATGCAATTGTATAAAAACAATATTCAGATATACATTTTTTAGCTGGTTGGCTCTTTTGTTTATGCTGAACAAGAATATATATACTCTACGAGATTTGCCAGTTATAATTGCATAAAGAGCTTGCAAAATCAGATTTACGGATTTATTTTCATACGGATATTTTGTTAGAGATTTTAGGAAAAAAATGATCCATTATTGAAAATTACAACTAAAAAATGTTTGGTTTTATATATTTATACTTACATATATATAGTATTTTTATATCCTTTTTTTTTAAATCATTATTATAAAAAATTAATTTAATTTAATTTATCAACGAATAAACGATACAAGTTTTGGAAAAATTGGTAAAATTGTATCAGCACAACTATCTATGTATAATTCTTTTGTAAAAGCTCCGTCAGACGAGTTTTTTTCCACCTTTTTGTTTAAATGCCGGCAGTGTCACTCAGAAATTTATTTAATTTAATTTTGTGTCTCAATTGGCTACTAGGTTAAAGCACTCTGTGAGACCAAAAACAAATGGGACTTCGGTTTGAAAACCGATGCGAATTATGTGAATGGCAAATTCAAGGACGGTGAAAAAGTATCGGTGAAAAAGCGCTGGTCTGACGGGAGCATAAGTGAGGAATCTCCAATAAACATTCCGTTAGCTTTCACACGTATTTATCCGACGCACGAAAGTATGCAATGGTTTTTATAGTCTGCGGTTGCTCTGGCAGAGTTCTAAGTTAAAGAGTATTTTATTTAAGCGGCCAAAATAATTAGGCTAATAATGCTACTAGCCAAATTCTGTTCAGGTTGCCATTGTTGTTGCTGTGTCCTTTAGTTTCTTCGTCTTTTGCCCACTTTAATTAGCACAAGTGGCATGTAGTCGTAAAAGCAAAAAACGTTGCCTACTTTCAGGCGACCATTAAAAATTAAATGCATATCAAAGAAAAACCTGGCGGGCTGGCAAAGGCGAAGGCGAACTCCAAACAAAGGCAAGAAATAGTCTAAGTAAAAGGCACTAAAATATTACGTGCACATATGCCAAGGCCTCGATGAGTCTAAAGATGATGATGAGCAGCTGTATGGCCCGAAGCCACAAGCCCAATCCCAATCCCGATTCCAATCCCAAGTGAGAGCAATCAAGCAAAATGAGGTGCATTTTTCGAGGCAGGATAAAATAATGCCCAAAAATAATCAGAAGGCGACAAAATGTTGCATATAATGCGGCGTTGCACAGTGGGAAACGCAGCCAGATTTGCATACATTTATTTATATCTTTGAAAGTTGCAAAATTATCATGTGTCAGTTGTCTTCCTAAGGTTTTTAAGTAAATCATATATATTTTTTTTTAGTGTGGAATGTGCTCGTAAAGTTCTTAAGAAAACATTTTTTTTTTTAAATGTATAAAAAAAAAATTAATTATATTATATCCAAGCATTTTCAACATGTTATTTTCTTGTTGTGTGAGTCTTAAAACAAGATAAGATCGATAACTAAGAAATATGATTTTTCTATTTTATTGTAAATAGACTCCAAAATTTACTGAGCTTACAACAATATACATACATAAATATCAATATTAATATTAAAAAAGAATTATGCAAAATGTGCTTAAAGTATTGGTAAGCGAAAAGACAGGAAAGAAATGGTTTTTGGAGATTTGAAAATTGAAATGAATATAAGCAAATCTGGCCATAATGCCCACTGAACCCTGGACAGGACCCCCTCAAGGCAACAGACTGAGACCGAGAAGGAGATCGAGCTTAGGATGGATAGGTCTGTGCCTTCTCAGTCTCGTGTTAATTATTTTGCTAAAATATCAACGACGCGACGTCAGCGACAACAGCCAAATTTGACAAAATTTTGATGTGCGCCCCGAAAACTGAAATGAAAAATCGCAATTTCCGGCGCTCCGATAACCGTCGGCTACATTTAAAAATATATATAAATATATATATATATATATATATCTATGTGAGTGTGTGTGTGTGTATATGTATTTATAAAGTAGAACAAGAACAATAAGAACGGACGACAGGCTGAGGCGGCTTAATGAGTGACGTCTGGTCATATTAGATCCGATGCATGACATTCTCTAGCTTCCTCTAGGTGTGTGTGTGTCTCCCTGTGTGTGTGACTTCCTGTGTGTGTGTGTGAGTTATGGCGCATTAAGCTTAGCTGCCCCAATAGGGTGAGTATTTTTGTTGTTTTTATTTATTGTTTTCTTTTTGTTGTTGTTGCTTTTTTGGGCTAGGGAGTTTTTGGGGGGATGCCTGGTTGGGGTTTGGTTCCGTCTTCCACTTGGCATTTGCATTATTCATGTGCTGCCTCTGACGCTGTAGTTTTATTTTAAAGCCCAAGCGTTCATAAAAACTCAACTGACAAGTGCATTGCATGGGCGATGGGTGTGGGCAGCTCAAAGATACCCTATACTTAAGCATAGTACAAGCCCAAGCACATTTAAAAATGAGATGAAATTGTTAAAGAAGGTTCGTTACGAGTTCATTAATATTTTGCAAGAAGAAATGTGAAAAGTTATAATATTAAAATATAAATAAATTATAATGCTATAAATATATTGTAGTACAAACCGTTAAAAATTAAAGAATGAATGCGAACCAAAAATTAAACTTTTTGAGCAGTTAAGGAATAATTTACTAATCATAGATCAACTATCATAAATTAAAAAGAGCTTTAACAGTTTACGTTTGAAAATATTGAACAATTTTTCAATTCTAAGCAAATATGGGCATCTTCAGAAAATGGTCCAAAACGACGAAAAACGTAAAATTGATCAAAAACTCACATCTTGTGAAATTTTCTTCCAGAAATAAGTATATTCAAGCTATTTATTTGAGCAATATACGCTAGAAGAAATTCAATAGGATGAACATTGGAACAAATTCACTTTTTCCATATTTTTTACCATATTCTTAAAAATTGACTTCCAAAATGGACCGTTTGTATTCAATCGATTACACTAAGTAAGATAGTAAGATTCTAACATGACATACATAGAAATATATTGAAAGTTAAATTTAAAAAAAGATTTACAAGTTGTTTTCGATTTATCGAATACAATTTGACGAACATAATCTTGGCACAAACTAGGTGGAAATCTTGTCACGTTCGCGATGTCGCGTTACAAATTACTATAAAACTTGTAAATAAATAAAATTATTGTAATATATCAAAATTCTAAAATGGAAAACTACATTATTTTATCATGGTTTAAGAGTATTTTCTTTTAAATTAATATCCACATTTCGTAATTGTCAAGATGAAGTCAAACTTGACTTCCATTTTTCGTAGCGTTCGCGATGCTTTGTTTTCTATAAATAATTCGAAAACGACAAATCTTCAAAGCTTGTCTTTTATCATAAAAATGATGTTAATAAAATGCATTAAACACGTGAGAAAACAGTTTTGAAATGTCAACTTTTGCTATTTTTTTTTCATGTAAAGACGTACAAATGTCCCGTTCTCGATCCTGGAAATTCCCATATAGGTATAATATTTAACTAGTGTTTTGAAAATACTCAAACAAAATAAACACTAATTCTGACTTGTAATTTTATTTAAGAGTTGCTATTAATTTAGTTACTACAATTTAATTTAAAGTTAAATTCTCAAAATATTATGTAAGTTTTATAATCATCTTTTAGCTATCTTTTTGTTGATCTTAAATAAATAAATAAATATACTTGAGTTGAACTAAAGATATAAAGTAAAATAAATAAATAAATAAAAAAATGTTTTTCCACTCACTAAATCGTGATTATGTCCATGCCATATATTAAATACTAAACAAATTTAAAATATGAATCAAATAAATGCTGTCCCATAATTAAGAAAGGTTCTTCCACTCACCAAGCAGTTAAGTA
This sequence comes from Drosophila limbata, assembly GCA_963924055.1. Taxonomy (NCBI): domain Eukaryota; kingdom Metazoa; phylum Arthropoda; class Insecta; order Diptera; family Drosophilidae; genus Drosophila; species Drosophila limbata. Next base: position 21,976,592 of record OZ001351.1, read on the forward strand.
GTTAATTGTTAAGTGCAGAGTATTGCCAGTTCGTCGTGTCGTCGAATATTAGATACTCCATTTCTTGTTGCATTTTACGTGCCACCAACGCTTTTGATGGCTTTTTTGGGGCGTCGTGTGTTTGATGCTGATGCTGATGTTGATGCTGGTGCTGATGACAGCGCGGCTGCCATGATGAAGTTGTCGTTGAGTGCAATGAGTTCGTTGATGATAATGACGATGCTGGCGATGGCAACCAACTTAATAATGATGAGGAGGATGATGAGACGGGCAGCCAACGCTCGTTAACTTGCCTTTAAGTCAAGTAGTTTGACAATCTGGCCGGCAAAAAGAACAAGATTCCAAGCACAGCAGCAACAACAACAACAACAACAGCAAGAGGACGAGAAAAAAAAAGTGTTATAAATTGCATTTAGTGTCGGGCCAAGTCATTGGTGATTTGTTATGGCTGCCAGGCTATAAGAGACTGAAGAGGCAAAGGTCAGGCCAAAGACACACAGAGAGAGAGAGAGAGAGAGAGAGAGACAGCAAGAGTGTGAAAGAGAGAGAGCGCATGCATTGATGAAATGCCAGTGGCAACAGAATACAAGTATTCCCTTTGGGCCTCAAGTGCCACCACATACATACATACATACACATACATATGTAAATTGGGGGTGAATGCGTTTCAAGTGCCAACTGTCTTGGCCTGGCCAACTGCAGAATTGTTTACAAATTTCATACAAAATGCTCAAAGAGCAGGAGGCCTACATGTGCATACCACATACGAGTATATGCTAAAATAACGCGCCAGTCATAAACTAAAGACTTTGTTTACAAATTAAATGCAACATGCAACAAGCGACAGCAGCAGCAGCAACAACAACAACAACAACAACAACAACAACAACAACAACAACAGCAAAGATTTCGACATCGACATCTTCATCCATTGGAGACTAAAGTCCCCGTAAACAAAAAGCTTCAAGCTCCAAAGATATGCGCACAGATACAGATACAAATGCAGATGCGGATGCAGATATAGATACAGATACAGATGCAGATACATGCATCGGAGTCTGAGAGATCCTACTTATGAATGCGAGCTGACCAGATGGACAGTCGAGGCTTGGATACGAAGTCGGGATCGGGATCCAGCCTAGACTCTAGACTCGCTCCTGGCGCTTGGGTGTGATGTCTATGCTGTGCGAATGTTGTCCGCACTATGGGCCAAAAGTCCAACATTTCGGCGTAGAGTCAAATACAGTATCTTGAACATTTTTTGGTTTCTTAAATCTGAATTTAAATCTTTTTTTTCTTTTTTTATAGATGTGTGTTTTGGTGACCTTTCTACTCAACTTTAATTATTTTTTTAGTTGATTTTGATAAGTTGTTAATATACAAATGTACATTAGAGTGCATCGATTTGTATGGGCCCCAAAAAATGGTAACCCATTTTCATAATCTATGGTCAATTCTAAGATGTTTTCACCAAGAAACCATATTTCTAAAATCAATTCCTGGTCTTATATCTTGGGAGTTTCTGGTCCGATCCTGACTAGCTTGGTGTCAATACTCTTGTATTTCAGAATTCTTTAGAATCAAAGGACCAAATGTTTTGTAAAAATAATTTTCATTCTTGGAAGGATGATTTTGCGATTCGTTCCTATCCCAAAAAATTAGTCAGAATTAAAGCTATTTTTTGGCCCAAAAAATTGTTTTTCCTTGAACCTGTATTTTTTATTAACAGAAAATGTACAACATATTTTATTAAAATTTTATTAATTCTGCTTTAATTCTGACTTATTTGTATAGGATAAATTAAAGTGAATGTTAAATTTCAAGTCTAATTATCATGTCCTTCGCTTTATATTTAGAGCAGTGGTGTCTAAAATGCGTATTTTCCTATTCCATTAAAAAAAAAAGAAAGGTTATTTACCATATTTACAAGTGTTATAGTGTTCTGTTGTTAATACAATACTAAAATGGAAAAATAATATGGAATAGAAACAAATATTTTATAGTGTGCCAAAATGTTGGGCTCTTTTCCCATAGTGGCTGGCTTCGACTGAGAGTCTGCGTCGGAGTCGGAGTTGGAGTCGGAGTTCGACTCTCAGTCCTAGACTGCGGCTCATGCCCCAATGTACTTTATGCCCACGGTATGCAAAGCAGGGCGGCCGCTCTACAGCTACATGTGTTTTACATGAATTTTAAATGATATGTTAAATAAAATGCGCAGCTAAACAGCCGACGGGCCCAACGACGACGACGACGACGAAGCTGAGAACGACGAATGCGTGGACAACACGCAGCGAACAGCCGAATGGGCGGACGGACGGACGGACGACAAAGCTGGACTGGGGAAGCGCCAGAGCAAGCGAGAGAGCAATAGCCAACAGTGGGCCAAAAACAGTTTTAATATCTGCACAAATTGCAGTCAAATAATCTGGATGCATCCTCGATGAATCTGTCAGATAAGAAAATTTAACTAAAAAAAAGTATGAACCATTTATGTATATATTTTACTCTTTAAATCGTTGTTCCACAGCTTTATTGAGTGTGCGTTCGATTTCAAGTTTCTCAACAGAACAACATAACACAAATAAATAAATCTTGAGCTGTTTCAATATTATGTCATCGCTAATCCATAAATGTTGACGCGTTATTTCCAGAAAGTCTTGCATGAATTGAGGTTTTCTTTTTCCTTTTCCGCATTAATTGTTATTCAAGCTCAAAATAATCTTAAAATTTTTCAATACTGAATGCTCGACGAATATATCTAAATGAAAAAACATAACGTTGCTTATCAATTGTACTTCAAGACCTTTTGTGTAATTAGAATCAAGTCTACTCTCCTGGTGATTTAGAATTTATTTTATATAATTCAACTGTTAAAGAATTCATATAATTGATGATTGTTTCCCAAATTTTGCAGAACATAAGTACATTCTTGAATTAATTAATTGATAATTGAGCATGTTCTTTTAAATTTTATTAAAAAATATGTTATATTTGACTTGCTTTTCGCAGGGGTTGCAACCAGTGTGCGGCACATTTAAAACTATGCAAAATTTATGCGAATCTAAAATATTTGCGCTGTACATGCGCATGAACTCAAGGCTCAATTGTTCAGATACATTTATATCTTAAATACAGGCAAAACTGGGCGCTGCTGCTGCTGCTGCTGCATGCGGCGGCCTGTGGCATGTGGCATGTGGCATGCTGCACCCGCTGGTTGTTGCAGCTGATGCTGATGCTGCAGTTGAAGTTGCAGCTAGGGAGTCGAGAGTCGAAGCTGGCCTAAACCGTTTTGCCGGCTGCTCTGCCTGATGCTATCAATTCAAAGTCAAATGGGGGGACAACAAAACAAATCGGCGCTGCATCTATAATGAGCCGAGGCCTGGCCCCAGACTCAAACCCAAACCCAAACCCAAAACCAAAACTCAGGCATCAGTCCCCACACAGTTAACAGTCTCCATTCCCCAATCCCCAATCCTCAGTTCTCAGCCCAGTTCGAATCCAAAACGTTGTCCATATGGCTTTCGGCTTTCGGGCCATGTTTCTCTTCTTTTTTGTTATCTCTTTTCTTTTCTTTTTTTTTGACTTGCATGCCCGTTCATTGAGTTGTTGTTGTTTCTGTTGTTGCACGATGTCTGACTAGGGACACCCACCCAATACACACACTCACACTCACACACACACACACACACACACGCCCAGTTACCCACACACGCAACGTTGTGCGTTGCCTTAAGGAACAAAATTCAGAGTCCATGTCCAAGTCGAAGTCGCATTATTTTCATTTTTGCTTCAACAAATGATCAAGTGACTCTCTACACCTCCTCCTCCTCCTCCGCCACCGCCTCCGCTCCTAGTGATCAATTCTCCTGTGATTGGAAAATTGTTGAATGCCGCACAATTGAATCGCCCAGTCCCATAAATGTCTTTATTATGAGCCAAGTGCTTTGGCCAATTTGCTCAAGTTACTGCACAGAGCTCTTGATTGAAACTCTCCAAATAGATCTCAATTTTCTGCCTCTTCTACCTTTTTCCATCTTTAGTTTAGGTTGCAGCTCTTACTTTTTTGGGCAATGCACAATTTCTGGTGACAAATGGGAATATTAAATTGCAAGAATTCCAACAGATTTGCACAGGAAAACATTGAAAGTATAGAGCGAGAAATAAGCCAGTTTTGGTTGGTTTTGTATTGAAGAAGTTTTGTATTGAAGTTGGAAAAAGCAAATTAAAAAGAAAAAAAAAATAAAGACATACAGGTGTGCTACGGAAATCTCTTCCACTTGAATTTCATTTCACTGTGACACAGTCAACTCAGCTGAACATTTTTGAGGGAAACGAAATCATCGCCCAATCCGCTGGCGTCCGAAGCCTTGAGAATAATGTCTCATTTTTTTGTCCGAATTTTAGAACTTAGAGTTGTCGAGTAACTTTTATTGTTTGTCGCGCCAATAATTTTCAAATTTGCTTAAGCTATACAAAATCAATAATTATATAAATAAATAAAATTATATTAATTAAAAAAGAAATAAAATAAAAACCTATTATTCTGCAATGATAAACTTTAAAAAGTTGCTAAACAAACCCTGGGGAATTTAATATGAGAAGGGGCCAACCCTGGCAGTCGAGTTCGAAAAGGTTGGTGAACATGCTATAAAAATAAAACCACTCAAAGTTCTGTGGCACTGTGAAAGTTTTCGAGCGGAATTTCTTTTCTCTGATTTAGATTTCACTTGTGATTTCCGTAGAGTTCGAAATAAGTCTTTTAAGTTAGTATTATATGTGTATTGAGGTTAGGATGGGCAACCTTTGTTGGGTATTTATAAATATATATGCATATTTAAATATATGTTAATTGAATTAGATATTCATCTAAGAAATCTCTACTTTATCTTGTGAAAGATGCAAGTCACATTTCGACATCGAAAGTTCTGTAAAATGGAAAATACTGATTATTACTTAAAATTATAAAATTATTTATAAGAAAAAAAATTATTTGTAAATTTTTGTTAATACAAGAATAAGCACACAATTTATATTGTTTTTCCGAAATAAAAAATATGTTATATAATAAATTTGTTAGAAAATTGTATTCTTATATAAATCATTATATGTGATTATCGTATTCTTTTAGACATTTTGAGTATGATTTTTGTGAAACTTTATAAATACAGATCTAACTTTTATCAACTTTTTTCAATAACTAAGAAATGATCAAAAACATCATTTAATTGTTATAGAAGCATAGTTTCTAATATACATTATCTATATTACTACAAATAATAAAGAGAGAGAAGAGTTGACTATAAACAACATCGTGGTAGCCCCAAGTTGACCTCAATTCTGCTGGGGAATGGGAAATGGGAATGGGAAATGTGAGGAATACATTTAATCTGCGAGATTACCGCAAGCTGCGATCGTTGCCGTGTTGCATTCAATAACTGTGCCAAAGTGCAAAACGCGCAACACCCACAAACAACACCCAATTTTAGACACCTACAACAACAGCGGCAACAACAATACGAGGAACAAGGCAACACATTGTTGGCCATTAAATTGCTGATGCCGCAAATGCAGGCAACAATTTCTTTAAACACAGAGCTCGGTCAACCAACTTGCAACTTGCAACTTGCAACTTGCAACAGTAATAGAAAAGGATCCGACTCCGACTCCATTGAACACCCGAATTTGCAATTTTCGAGTTAGGCTTCGTTTTGGCCAGGCCCACAAATGGTGGGCGAGTAAATTATAGCCTTGGCCCAACAAACTACACTGGAAAAAACATAGGCAAAAGCACTGAAAATCATTAATGCAGTACAAATAAATTAAAGACATGGAAAATTAGTGCAGCTGCAGAGCTGAATTCAGTTGCGTTTGATTAAGAAATTTGATTCAAATGCAGCATAAATAGTTTCTGTAAGTGTACAAATTTCGATTGTTTTTTTGTTTTTGGGACAACGGAATCTCTTTAACACTTAACACGTCAACACACGGCTCGTCAGCTCTTTTGGCCAAGTTCCCATCGAGCCAAAACGAGAATCGCGATCATCGAAATGAAAATCAAGTAGGAAATTTAATCCTCACCTCGCTTGCCAAAGATTTGATACCCTGTATAAGTATTCAACTGATCGTTTCTATGACAGCTTTATGCTATGGGAGTCCGATTTTCAATACATTTTGTCAGTGTGTTTGAGACCAAAAGAAAATTGTTCATACTAGAGTTTGATTTTCGAATACTCAACAGTATGACAGCAATATGATATAGTTGTTCGATCTGACCTGCATTTGGTCAGGATGCATTAGACAAAGTAAAATACACAGTCTGTGAGATTGTTTGCAATTTCCTTTAAAAAGAACAACAGTTTTTTATACTAAACTATATGATACAGAAATCCGATCCTAAAAGACTGAGAGACTAGAAACAGACGGACATGCCTAAATTTATAAATTTGTTGATTGTTGATTTTATTTATTGTGTCCAGCTATTACTGAAAAAAAAAATTTTTAATAATTAAATAAATTAAAGTTAAAGATAATATTTACATTTAAATGTAAATGTAAATAGTCTGGACCAGGGACCGCAAATAAGAGTTATGAGAGGCTGGATAAACTTTTATTTTCCATTTTTATTATAAAATTTTAAAATAAGAATTTTTTATAAATTTTTTTTTTAGCAATTGAAAATAAAAGTTATTTTTAAATTTTTATTATAAAAATAAAATAAAAGAATTATTAAAAAATTATAAAATTCTTAAATTTTTATTATAAAAGTTGAAAAATAAAAATTGAATGCAAATGTCTTTTGAACCGGAAGGTGCATATCATTAACAAGGGGGTGGTGAGGGGCGGGAGGGTAACGTCGCCTTTCTATATACATCTCACTTTATGAAATACGCCTTCCAATTCAAAAAAAATTTACAGTCAATTTTTATTTTTCAACTTTAATAATAAAAATTAAAAAATAATTTTTATTTCAATTGAAAATAAAAATTATTTTTATATTAATATTATTAAAAAAAATTGAAAAAAACCTTTTATTCTATAATTTTTAAATTAAAATTGAAAATAAAAGTTAAATTATAATTTTTAAATAATAATTGAAATTCAGTTATTATTTTATAGTTTTTTTATTTAGATCGAAAAATAAGAGTTCTTTTTTATTTATTTTTTTTTTTAAATCATCAAATAACTTTTAATTAATAATTTATATTTTAAAAATTATGATCGTTACGGTCCCTGGTCAGGACTAACTGAACTTGTCGTTCTGATCAAGAATACATTTACAATATATATATATATATATATATATAGGCCTCCTTTTGATGCCCTACAAATGGGTACAAGAAATTAAAATACCCAAGTCAAGAGTATATAAATATTGCGGTGTTTTCCTTTAACTGACATGATTACCTCTCTCTGTGTGTGTGTATGTGTGTGTGTGTGTGTGTGTGTGTGTGACCATATCATACAACAGATTGGCCAGATACAATATAAGATTGCCCATGATTGTGGCCGTTGCAGGAGGCACTTGCAGCCCGGCGTGCAGCATCTATCGATTATTATCTATCTATTTTGGCAGAAATCGATCGTGATCGATTTAGGGCCGCTGCCGCTGCCGCTGCTGCTGCTGAAGTTGAAGTTGATGCTGATGTTGCTGCAACACAGTCACTCTCTTGCACTGTTGCAGCTTGCCACTAAGGTAAAGTGGCAAAATGCCTCAAAAATCTTGTCCAGTTGCCGTTGCCGTTGCAACGTTGCCGGCAGCATGCGTGCCCCACCCCTCTCCCTACTCACCTTGCCACCCACCGAACTAAATGCCACATTCATTCACAACTGCCGAGTTGATAATGTGGCAACAACAACAACAGCTTTGGGGCTTTTCACAGCCATTGTCTTTTATTTTTAGTTTTTTTTTGGGCGCGGCAAGTGGCAAAAGTTGATGGAAAACAGAGAGACAAAAATCTATTATATTATATGCATATGTATATTGAAAATAAATGTCTATATATATAAAACTCTTTGTCCTGACTGACTGACTGACTGACGTAGCCCAAACGGTAAAGACAGAAAGCTGAAATTTTCGGACATAATATTATAAATGAATCAAATAAATAATATAAGTCAATAATCCTGAAAAGAATCATTGCATAAAAAAACTATATAAATTGACAATTTACTAATTAATAATCTTTGAACTAGTCATGTAAAAATACATCCAAAAATCAGCAAATCGATTTTCGCGAAATCGTTTTTCAAGTTCTTTAACTCGATTATTTTTTGACTATCAATCGAGTTAATTAAATGGATTTTCACGTAAACAAATCGCTGGAGTTTCTTCATTGTAGTTCATTACCAGAATTAAAATCAGTTAATTATGACAGGAATTGATTATTAAATGTAAGTTTTGAACTACCAAAAAATCGAGGTATATCGACAACACAAATAATTTTTTGTCGATTATATTATTTCGATAGCTTAAAACTCGATTCACTGTTTGGATTTACATCACTATTTTTAACTATCTTTCCTGATTTACAAATCATAATATAAATTGTATGACTATTTTTCATCTTGAAACTATTTATATTATTCAGTGGATCACTTTAAATAAGTATATTAGTTGAAAACTCTGTGGACTTTGAATTAAAAATAATGTAAGTAACAAAATTAAAATCCAAAAAAAAAATAAAAAACAAGCGGATCAGTCAAGTGCACTCGACAGTAATATACCCTGAACCTAGGCCTCGGCAATTCAATATAATAATATAAATGAGTGATTTTAACCAATTTATACATTATCTTTAAATTTTAAAAATTTATTAAAAGTAAAAATATTTTTAAAAACTAAAAAAATTCGTTGACCTATTCAGGATTTGAGCCCACGCCTCTCGCGCAATTCAAACAAACGAAAAACAATAAATAATTAAAAATCATTTGCGTTGACCAGACCGGGATTCGAACCCCGATCATCCGTTTCGCGTGCCTAGCACCTACCACTTAGACCACTCCGCCACTTACACTGATGCTGGCAAATTCGGTTTACATTCTCGATGTACATTCTGGCAGAGTCAATCCAAAATGAATAAATTGAACATTAAATCGATTTATATGTATATGTACATATGAAGCTGCCAATCTTTATAGCTTAATATCTTTACTATTTATGGCCCAATCGTGTTGAAAGTTGGTGATTAGTCTATGGGCATGATCCTACACTTGTTGAAATAAAAAAAAATTCAAAATTTAACTCAAAACACTAAATTAAAAGTGATGACAGTTTTTGATGAATTACGCCCCCACCAGTGGGCGTGGCACAATTTTAACATAAACTTGTTCTGCCTGACATTAAAGGTAGTCTTCATTCCAAATTTGGTGGTCCTAGCTCTTACCATCTCTGAGATCCTTTCGTTTACACGGACCGTCAGACAGACGGACACACGGACAGACGGACATGGCTATATCGACTCGGCTGTTGATGCTGATCAAGAATATATACACTTTATGGGGACGGAGATGCTTCCTTCTCCCTGTTACATACTTTTGAACAAACTTAATATACCCTCAGGGTATAAAAAACACTATTGATATCGAAATCAAAAGACAAACGAGAATCGACAATCGAAGTTGGCTCGGCGTTTGGATGTTTGATTTGAACTAGCTCAATTGTTCAGTAGCCCTCGTTTTAGTTTTAAAATCCCAATCGGTATGTGCACACATACATTTGTACTTTCATACAAAGTAGAATATAAATTTTTGTTTTTATGTCAAAGTTGCTGTGCAACTAAAACAGAATTACACGTATTTTTTTTCGGTTTGTGAGGACGCGAAAGAATTGCGGAATAGAGGAAGAAGAGCAGAAAAACCAAAACAAAAACAACAACATCAAAAATGCCAGTGGATGAGAAAGCATATTTTGAAGATCAACCCGGAAGGAAATTCGATCGATGTCTGGCCAATGGCATTGTGAAGGGGGGCGGAGGCTTCGTCGTTGGAGCCGTGATATCATTATTATTTCTGCGCAGACGCATGTGGCCAATATTGTTGGGAACAGGATTTGGGATTGGTGTTGCCTATAAGACATGTGAGAAGGACTTGGAGACATTCAAATGAAGGGCAAAACTTACATTATTATTATGAAGAACAAGAAGATTAAGAAGAAGCACACACACACACTCACACTCACACACACACACACAGTTTGCGAAAATAATATTTGATGAAAATGAAGCAATGTGTGAAGAGCTCTCAATTGGTCGTCTAGGTTTTTATGTTGTAGTTGTTGCTGGTTGGTCGTTGGTCTGCCAATTAAAATTCAATAAAAAATACATGCAATTCCAATGAAAATGATGCACTACGCGCTTATCACAAAATGGGAAATCTTCAAATCGGGGCATGACTAGAAGCAATCAGTACGAGTTCCATGTAAAACAGTATCTCAGCAAGATCCACAGAGCGGGAGAGAGATGGAAGGAGATGGAAAGAGAGAGAGGGAGAGCGAATGGAGGCAAGTTAAAAATCTTTGTTGCCGGGTCAGCAATAAAGTCAAGTGCAACAACAGCAACAACTGGTGGGAAAAGCTACAGCCGAGCGAGCTCGACTGTTAGAGACCCTGTACTGTGGAAAAAATCAAGTAATGCTAACGTTACGTCACACACACTTTTATGCCTCAAACGTTGGGAATATCAGTGTTGCCAGATTAGTTTTCCCCGTCAAATCTGGCTTTTTTCAGAGTCAATATACGGGGAAAAATTAACAACTGGCTTTTTTTTAAAGTGTTTTGCTATTTTTTCGTTTTTTTTTTTAATTAAGAAAGACATAGGCAAGACTTTCAGGTAAATCATTATAGTTTTCTAGTGCTACGAAACAGGATTTCCACTTTTCTTTTCCGGGTACAATACATAGCTAAATAGATGGAAATTTAAAGATACGACAGTCTCCGAATGTAATATTTTTGCAAAATGTAATATGGAGTTTTTCCTATCGTGTCTGTTTAATAGAAATCCCAGCGAATGTCTTAGCTATTTTAAAGCTTTTTTTTTTTTAAATCTGACTTATTTGCAACTCACCGAAAATAGCTTTTTGCTTCTCTTAAGCTGGCAACACTGGTAAATATGTATGTAACAGTATCTTCTTCCTTTCGCCCGGGTTTCTTCAATAAATTTAGATATTTCTATCCGATCAATGCGAAATGTTGAAAGTTTTTCAAGAAACATGTTGATCAACTTAGCTTCAAGTACAGGGTCTAATAACAACAATAACAACAACAGCAGGAGCAGTCGAGGAGTTAGTGGCAAGGTGAAGCCTTCGTCTGTGCCTGGCTCACGTTTCTGCTTTTTGGGCCGCAGTAGCCAAACTCGAGCTCATGTTGCATGCAACCTGGTGCGCTGCCTCGTTTGCCCGTCACATAATCTGCTCCAAATCAAAATTGCTTATTAAACGTGGAGTTGCGAGCTGTGGATGCACTTGGATCAGGAGTTGTAGCTGATGTAGTCTCTCTCTGTCTCTCTCTCTCTGTCTCTCCCTCTCTCTCTGTATTGCTTGTGGGCGCCCGCAGCTGGTGTCCAGCGTTGGCAAGCTGCCCTGGACTGCGTAGCATCCCAAAACAAAACGAGACCAAAACGAAACGAAACGAATCTGTCGCCGCATCGGAAAATTGCTGCCGAATTCTGCTGTGGTTGTTGCTCGGCTGTGTGTGCTGTGTGTGTTGCCACAGTTGATCACGATTGCCTCGTTCGGGAGGCTCAATAAGTCTAACATCTTGATATGCGATGCGGCGCTACAGGCTGCACATTGATCGACGATGACGACGACGACGACGACGTGCAAAGCTGCCAATGAACCGATACCAAGAGCCTCTGGCCCTCAGCTCCACATCTACACACAAAAAAAAGAGAAGAAATTATTCTAAAATTCACGCTTAAAATCAGGGAACAATACAAAATAAAATAAAGACTTTTATTCAACAAAGTCTTGAATAACTCTTTTAAATAAACTGAAAAAATAAAAATCTTTATTAATTATTATTTCAAGTTAGATTTAATAAAAATCGAATTAACTCAATATTTTTCATGAAGCCATTATTCGTAATTTTCAAGTCTCAAATACAAGTTTGCAGAGATACTGTTATTACAAATAATTTAACACAAATCGCAATGCTTTTAGAGTCTCGATAATTAAAATATTTGCAGAAAAGGAATTGATTAATCGTACTTGAATCGAGTTCTTGATTTAAGAAATTCCGTGATTATCGAAGTTCTGTCCCCTTTTGGGATTGATTTGTCTAGGAACTCTATAGTTTTTTTTTTTCTGTGTACAACATAAGCTCCCTCTCTCCGCACAACTCCCCTCTCAGGCTCTCTCTCTCTCTCTCTTTATATATGTATTTCTTACTGACAATTTCTACGCTTGCCCTCTGAACCCGACTGCAGTTTTGTATACATATATTATAATTGCTGGCCATGGTCTTGGCTCTGTCAGTTGGCAAGCTGGTCGGTCAGTTAGCCAGTTAGTTGATGGCCATCCAGATTGTCATGCTCTGTTCTGCGCTTCCATTCGACGCGCTGCCTTCCTTTTTGTTCTATCGCCAACTGTGCATCAACATTTGACTTAACTCGACTTGGATTTCGACTTGGCCAAGATATGATGATGCCTTTCCACTTTCCAGGAAGCCGACACGGCCAACTGCCAACTGAACTGAACTTGTCGCATTAGCACCACGTTGTGTATCTGTATCTGAAATTAATGCGATTGACGATTACCGATTGTCGATTAACGTAAAAAATTCCAGTTTGTTTCGCCCTCTTGTCCTTTAATTTTAACTTGGACTGCACTTGATGTGTGAAAGATTGGCAACATCATAGCGATCAAGGCCAACTCAAGTGGCAGTATAAAGCGCTTAATTGCATTTGCTTCTTTTACATATGAATAAATATTTAATAAATAAGAAAATAATTATGTTAATTTGGTATTAAGTAATAGAATTGTAATTATTAAATTATATTTGTTGTGCACCCAACAATTTGCTGCAAATATCGTAAATTTCCATTTATGGCATATTTTTAAGCATACTAAATTAAAAGTCATTACTTGAATATTTTCAATGTAATTGATAAAATGTATTTTCTTTTAAATTATAAAATTAAAAAATGATTTAAAAGTTACAAAATAATTTTGTGCACCCAAAAACAGAAATTATGTTCAGAAAAAGTAGAAATGTTTTTAAAGTTTCGTTTATTGGCCAATTAAGATAACTGCAATTAAGTGCAAAATATATAATCAGATATCCAAGAACTGTCCAATTTTGATTTAATTAAAATATTTAAATTCCTTTTGTTTGAAGTTATTGCTTGTTAAGTTTTTTAATCCTTTTAATAAATTAAGTTAATGTATATTTGTACCAAATTTCAATTAAAATAAATAGGCTGAAGATTGTATATAATAATAAGAATAGAACCCTAAAATGTTGAAATACTGGAATCCGAAACACGAGTACTTTGTGTTCTTATTAGCTATATTGGTCTCTTTGCAAACTTTTTCAATTCAAGCTTGACAATCAGTTGCTGTTTTTGTTCCTTATTTTTTTTAATACTGGCAGTTAAACAACATGTGTTTGATTTTGATGGGCAGTCGTTGTTTGCCCCATGCCCCATGTCCAAACTGCAAACGATCTTGACAAAAAAGCGCAAGCAGCGAGGCACAACAACAACAACAGCAAGAACAACAACAACATGAGGCACAACCACAAAAAAAAAATGGAAAGGTTCCCAAGAAAATTTAGATCAATTTTCCTAATTTACTTGAGCACAGCGATTGCGTGTCGTGGCGTGAAAAACGGCACTTGAAAATTCCTACAGCGCTCTGAAGGAATCACACTCAGTTTTGGCCAGAAAAAGCCGAGACGAAGTGGGAGAAGCTGAAGAAATAGAGAAAAAAAATGTGGAAAAAAATAAATCACGACTCAAGTTTCGAAAGCGCGAAACTGTTACCAAAGCACTTAAACTTAAATTGGCCAGCGAAGACGACGACGACGACGACTTAGGTAAGGTAACATAGTAAACTGAGCCACAACGGAGATCCACAGAGTCTAGAGTGAGCCGAGTTGGGGCTAAATTAGAAATAGTGTAGATAGATACGGCAATAGAATTTATAGCGGCTGCGCGTAGCCTGCGTCTTCATGATCATGCAGCAAGAAGAAGCAACACCGCAAATACCTCCTCCACCTCCAACATCAGCACCCATCGCATCCACACCCGCATCCGCACCACCTTTGCACTATGGCCCGATTTCCGAAAACAGGTGGCACAAATCTAACTTGGCGTTAATCCGTTGCACAAATTTAATATTTGAATTTACAATTTTAAATTATGTAGTGGGATTATTTGTTTAGTTTTGTTATTGGCAAGTTTATTTTAAATATATGTACAAATCTTTAAATCAAGTCTGGGTTTGGTATTCAATTTGGATTGACACAAATTGGATAATTGGCTTATTTTGAAACATATTTCATAAAAAACACAATTTAAATATAAACCAATTTTGTTTTACAATAAGCCAATCATTCTAGGTTCGTGCTTAAATTTTTTTTAATACGTAAAAAAGATTTTTAGTTCAAATAAAAATTTAAAATAAATATATGCAGTCGAACTTTTCAAACTCGAATCATAATTATCCAAAGAAATAGTTCGAAAAATGGAGATTTCGACTTATGGAATTCTTTCTTTTTAAATTTATAAACGCTATTGCCAGTCGATTTAGTTCGAGTTAGAGAAGATTTGGGTTATAGAAGTTCGAGTTATGGCAGCTCGACTGTATATAATTATGCCCCCTTTTATGCCACGCCCACTTTTACGTTGCTCTCAAGATTTCGTTAAAGTATTGCAAATAAACATTAAATTTTTTACATTGTAAGTAAACTGTTTATAAATAAATAAATAAACATTCAAAAGTTTCAGACCGATATCTCAACTATATGAAATATTATTTTCACAATTTAAAATTCGATTATTAAAACTTAAAAAAACCATAATAAATTTTTGTCAGCAATTTGAGTAAATGGAGCCACAGTGCTTCTTGGCCATCGACTCTTGCAGGCCTGGTCAGGTTAATTTTGGGCACGACGCTCAGCCCCAAATGATGACGATGATGATGGCAACGCACGAAGCGTTGCAGCGTGCACCGTGCAACTTGCAACTTGGAACTTGCAACGTGCAACGTGCAACTTGCAAGCTTAAGTTTAATGGAACCAATTGAAGATATTTTGTGGGCAAGTGATAAAGTTGTTGTTGCCCAGTTGGCGGCTGCTCCTTCCTCTATTTGCGAGTACAGTGGGTGCAAGCAGGAAGCGGCCTGCATTTTTCATCAACAGCTGAGTCGAGAGTCTCCGATTCTTTCACGAGCCCATTAAATGATGCGTAAGCTTAAACGTGATCATGCGTTCATCATTCCAAGGGACAAGGGACAGGGGGACGGTGGGGATGACGGGGGGTCGGGGTGCGATCACAGATCACACGATCTTGATACGCAGCACAGCGAGGAATAAAGAGAACCACAAAAGGATCGTGAAAATTACACAAAGTCTAACATCAATTTCAACTTGGTTGTGTGCAAAAGTTGTGCTTGACTTTCGTGAGGTGGCTTGTTAGCAAAATCTAGCAGAATTTCAAGCACACATCTGAAATAAATGTTTGAAAGTAGGGAACGCAATAAGGAGTGGAATTGGCTAAAATCAAGGCCGACAAAATTATCTGGATAAATTTAAAATTGTATATCACAACTACACATATATCGTTTAAACTTCAACTGTTAGACTTAATTTTGAAAATTAAATTTAAATGAATTTTCTAAATTTTTAATTTACACATTTATTTTATTTTTTTTCTTGTCGAATATATATAGTTTTTAAAAATTAAATAAATTTCATTTGTTACTTTTCAGTTACAAATTATCTTTGCTCTTAATCTAATTTTATTGTTACAATCTTATACTTGTTTCAGTTCTCTTTTAGCTCTTATAATTTCTTTATCTTTTAAATCAATAAATATAGAAATCAATAAAAGACAAATTTTGTGTTTCATTGAATTTGTCGGAATTCGGGAGGTCGTTTTGTGAATTATGAACTAAAAATTAGCCGCTTTCTGAGTCATGGGTGTAATTGTAGTTTCTCAATTAATCACTTTGTCAATTCTATAGTATATTTAAAAAAACAGTCAGCGATCTGTCTTCAAGTTGATTCAGCTTGCAACAATATGGCAACGCTGCAAACTCGAGTGTTTTTAATTGGCGTTAACAGTTGCTTTTGGATTGGTTTTGCTCAGTTGAGCAAAATGCCTGACCTTACGCAAAAGCCATTTTGTGAGCTGGTGACTTCGCTACGTTGACGTCGACGTCGACGTCACTGCCGCTGCCGCTTCCGCTGCTGTCGCCAATCAATCAAACGGACGTCGACGTTTTCGTTGCGGTTGCTGTAGTTGTTGTAGTTGTTTTGTTATTATTGCTGTTGTTGTTGCGGCTTTTATTTATTTTGGCTCATTTTTACGCTTTATGCACTGCGCACTGCGCCGCAATTTGCTGCCCCCTTCCCCTTTCCCCACCCACCTCCCTCTCCTTTAACTGTTGCTTGTTGTTGCTGTTCTGGTATCGTCTTCTTCTTCTTCTTGTCTTGTCTTGTTGTTGCTTTGGCTCTTCCTCTTCCACATACTTGAGGCCTTGTTGCTCGCCTTGTGCTGTCTGCTGGCCATTAAATTTGATACCCACTTATTTGGCCAATAAAATTAACCTACCTCAACTTGTTTGTGCCCAACTCCGATCCAAAGTACCACAGGGCCAGCTTGGGTTCAGTTCAGTTTCAGTTCGGTTTAATGTCTGCCGGCATTTAACTCTCCCTCATGTGTGTGCTCTTTGTCTCCCTCTCTCTCTCTCTCTCTCTCTCTCTCTCTTTGTCTCTCACCGTCTAAGGTTGGGAAAAGAGGAAATAAACGATCCAACAGTTACAATTTCTACTTAACCCACGACCTATTTTGTTCAACGTCAACTAAAAGCAGTTGACCACAAGTCATTTAATATTAAGAATTAAATAAAATTACATAAAATATATTTCAATATTGTTTATTGAGTCTTATTTATTATTTTTATTATTTTGCATGCATTTATTAATAAGTAATAAACTAAAATAATTTGGTAACATTGATTATTACATTCACATATTATTTTCATTTATTCACAATAAAGTTATCGAATTTTAAAGATTGAAATCCTTAAATTTGTCTGCATTTTCTATTTGACATTAAGATTACATATCTTAAATAGCATTCTATTGCTTGGAGTCGCTTTTAACTGAACATTTTTATATAGTTAGTTATCTAAAATTCTATATATGCAATTTCCACAATTTAATTTTAAATTATTTTATAAATTTATTTTTCTTACGATTAATTTTAATCGACGTTAAGCAATGAAAAATATTTCAATCCTTTTACTGTCTTCAGATTGACACGGGATTTTCATTCGTCCAATCGTAGAACTTGTTCAGGGGTGCCACAGAAATCGCGTTCACTTGAATTTCACTTAAATTTGTATGAATGAATTTGTGCCACAGAAGCCGCCGATTTCTGTGGCACCCCTGATTAATAGAGGCTCAAAATATGGTATGAGAGACTTATCTACTCAAATTAGGAATATGTCTGACTGATATTCAAAGAAATCGTTTGAAAATAGCTATCGAGGTCATAGCATAAAACTGAAAAATTTTTAGAAGTTAATCATTTCTGTTACGTCTCTAAATGTTTTCAGAAGTTTCTATTTTGTGAATTAGAAATTTATTAGAGTCTTTGAAAGAGATCAACTCAATAATCAAATCGATCTGATTCAGAGATTTTTGGTTGAGTAAATTCTTTTCTTTCAACATGACTGACAAAACAGCTTAGTTGTTTTTATACCCATTACTTAAAAAATAAGTAAAAGGGTATATTGAGTCGTTGGAATGTATGTTACAGGGAGACCCTATAAAGCATATATATTCTTGATCTGCATCAACAGCCGAGTCAATTTATCCATGTCCGTCTGTCCGTCTGTGTGAGCGCTTAGATCTCAGAGACTTTAAGAGCTAGAGCAACCAAATTTGGCACACAAACTGCTATAAGCCCCACGCAGATCGAGTTAGTTTCGCAACAAGATCGGCCAACCATAACGGTAGTAATGGCAGATTTAAGTTTCAAGCAACGAAAGTGCCTAAAAGAATGCAATAAAAAATATTTAAAATGTATTTAAATACAGTCGGGAGCTGGACCATGGCTTTTCCCACTTGTTATTAATGATTAGATTACAACTTTGTGGCCTCCAAAATTAGCATTAGTTTCAGGTAGGGCTTGAAATGTTTCTGTTTAGTTGACTTTCAGATATATAGTAATTGAGAGAGAGGAGAACTCAGTTATCGTTGCCGAGCGGTTCAAAGTCTTTTGTGCGGTGTGCAAATGTCCAGTCTTGGTGCAGTCTTCAGGTTGCTTGGGGATTGTCACCTCTCGTGGCCAGATACGAGCAACAGAACATGATGATGACCAGTAGCTCTCGGGGCGCAGACAGACGCACTGTAGACCTTGAAGTAGGAGCGGTTGCTTTAGACGGCAGACTGGACTCGAGCTTGGAGTCGGACTCGAACTCGAACTCGAACTCGAACTCTGCGATTGCGGCTACCTCCAATCGAGCGTCTATAAAAGGTGCGACAATTTAGACGTCGTCGCTGTCGTGGTTGCGCCTTGTCGACGTCACTCCAGTTGCAAAGGGGGCAGGGAAAGGGACAGGGATAGGAACAGGGAAAGGGGCAGGAACAGGGAAAGGGGCAGGAACAGGCGCACACTCGGAAAAAAATGTTATCTTAAAATTAGGCATGTCCGTGCTTGAATTTATACCGTTCTTTTAAATTAAGAATGTTGTGTTCTACTATTCTTAAATTAAGTATGAAACGATCTTAATTTTAAAATTCCGACTAATCTTTTTTATGATAAAAAAGTAAGATTTTAACCAAACTTAGACTATGCCAAACAAAAAATCTGTGAGTTTGTTTAAAATATCTCCAGAAGAATGACAGTTTATTTATACTAGATATTTGTTATATAAATTTAAATTTCTGTGTACCTAATCTAGTATGTTTTAAGATTGAAATAAACTCACATTCGAACTAAAAACAAGTACATTTTGTAATTAGTTCGAGATTTTGGTGCACTTAAACTAGCATGATTTGATATATTACAGACTTAAGATTATCCCAAAACGAGCTTAAAGTGTCCCAGAATCCCAAAATCGTATTTTAAAAGCAAATATGAATTGAGATTAATTTCTTAGTTTTGGAAATACTAAAAGCAGTCTGCATTTGAGATCGTTTGTGCTTGACTATTTCGCTGTTTACGGAAATCTTGATTTTTATTTTCTGAGTGCAGGCAACGCAACCAATTAAAGAGTCGATCGAAGCCGCCGCTTGAACTTGGACTTGGAC
The DNA here is from genome assembly GCA_963924055.1 of Drosophila limbata. NCBI lineage: Eukaryota > Metazoa > Arthropoda > Insecta > Diptera > Drosophilidae > Drosophila > Drosophila limbata. Next base: position 21,996,072 of record OZ001351.1, read on the forward strand.
TTGTCGCAATCTTCAGCTGCCCCAATTTGGGGACAGATACGAGGACAGCGACGTCTGCCCATTCACCATCACATTCACATTCACAAACACATTCACGAGTGTCCATTGTCACTTGTTGCAATAAATTGAAATTGACCAAAAAGCGTGCAAGGCAACTTCCCCCCCTTCCTCCCTCTTGCCCATCCTTGCTTGCCACATTACTCATTGCAGCCGCATGCGGCGTGCATCTTGTGTTGCAAGTGCCTTGACAATAAATGTCAACACTTTGCGGCTGCTAATTTATTTGCGCGCTTGATGCGTGCAACGTCGCATCGCTGGCGGGCAGCGTTTCTTCCACTTGTGGCAGCAACTTTGGCTGCAACTAGGCTTAGGAGCTCCAGCCTGTTAGTTAGCTGCAATGCAAATTATCCGTGCTCCGGATAAGATTTTTAAATGCTGCATAATTAGATGGACAAATTTAAATGCATTCTTAAATTTAATACCCATTTTCGGAAATTCCAATTGGAGCTTTTTAAAAATTAAATGATCCAGCTCTAAAGTTCTTTGTTTTTCTGTCCTGATTTAAGTCTCAGTTTAATACCACGTCTAGTCTTAAACTGTTTGGGAATTCTAGGCGGAAATGTGTAAAAACATCGCTTCAATGTATGCAACATTATTTGGTGTAAATTTATATTATGATTATGATTGTTAAAATAAACAATGATATTTAAAAATATAAAAAAAAAGCTTAAAGTAAATTTAAGCACAAGTTTTGATAAACACTTAGGGGATTCCGGAAAACAGTTTTAGATTTGGTTTAGATTAGTTTTATATTTCTCCATACAAAATTTTAAAGTGTGCCCCTATTTTTCCCTGATTTGTAAGTTTATTTACTATCTTCGGTGTTTATTATCATATTGCAATATATTTTGGTAATCTATTTTATTTATTATTTTCATATGCGGATTAAAAAGGGGCGTGGCCAAGCCTTAAATCAAACCTGATCTGCTTAGGAAGCTTAAACTCCGATTCCAGAATTTATCTAATTTATTTAGCTAGAAATAGCTAAAAAGTTATTTGAAGTTTTTTTATCCTGCTATGCTCCCACTCTTTTCGTCTCTTTCTCTCTCTCGCACTCTCCTTGGCTCTATCCTGTGTCTCCTCAGCTGTCATATGTTAGCACTCCATACAGACTGCGTCTGCGGACCAACCCATTTTTCTTGCCACTTGCCCCCGAAATGATGTTGTATGCAACTTTGTTGTCTCAGCTCGGAAGTCAGCGAAGCGCAGCAGCAGCCACAGCCAAAGTGTTGGCCTCTACAGACATCATCATCATCAACATCATCATCATCATCATCATCATCATCATCATCATCGTCGGTTCGTCTTTTGGCTGACACGCGGCTAATGGTCAAAACCGAATGTGGCCCAGCGTCCAGTGGCCAGGCAATTAAAATTTTGCGCCGTCTAAAGGGCCGACGGCCCGACAGAGCGGACACTGGAACAGCGTCCCGCCCCCTCCAACTTACCCCTTACCATATACTGTGTACTTTTTCTTCTTTTTTACCTAAATAAGTCAAGTGTTACGACAGCGTTGCGGCCAAATGGGCGTATGAAATGCAATTAAATTAAATTTGCAGTTGCAAGTGTTCGTGAAGCAGGTAACAGACGATGAACAGGGGGCAAGACACAGAGAGAGAGAGAGAGAGAGAGAGAGAGCGAAAGTGTGAGAGGGAAAGTGAGAGAGGGAAACCACAAGCAACTTGTCATAATGGCCAGTGTCAATTTTGCATAATTAGCATTTAATTGAAATGGTTATCTGCAGAGCAAGACAACTGAGAGGAAGATAAAGGCCAAGGGCTGAAGGCTGAAGGGGAAAAGGATTGAAGGGGACTCGTTTTATGGGCGTTGATTCCATCGAAAGGGGGCAAGGACGAGGCGACAGTGCGTGATAAAAGACGACAACAATGGAGATGGCGATGTGTGGCTTCGAAGAAATGGTCTTCGAACTAGCCAAAATTAATATGGATTCAAATCAGAGGAGAGTAAAAAATAACATTCATAGTACAGCCACAAAAAAAAGAATCACTTCATGAATTAAAGTTCAAAATTCTCGATTTCAGCATGTATTTTTAAAGTACAAATGTATTCAGAATATTATTGTTAAATTATAAAAATAAAATGACAACCACTCAGCATTAAAAATTGTCAAAAAAGGCCGAAACATTTGATTTCAACGAAAACACTTTAAAAAATCGCTATCGAATAAGAAAATCTCAAAATTACCGAACTTCTGACACCGCATCGGATACATTTTTCCGGAATACCGGACTTTTGTTTTCTGGGTCGATGTCATTTCTACGTCCTGTGATTATCAAATGTATGTAACAGTCAGAAGGGGGCGTGGCAAAGCCCATTAAGTATAAAAACTCACAAGGACAGCTATTGAAAGCCCATAGATTTGATATTAGGCATACATAATAAATATTGTAGTATGGATGAGTCCTGAAATTTTCAACACGATTCGATAATGAATTAAGAAAATATTTAGGGATCAAAGCTTCTTGGGGAGAAGAAGAAGAGAAGGCTGAGGCTTTCTGCCTTGATAATTGATTGACTTTTCCAATTGCATAGCTTTCAATTTATTGATTGACTAAATTTAGAACTGAGTTATCTATTTAATTATTCAAATGCCTAGGTAGTTAGTATGACATCAGTCCAGTTTGATCGACTGGCATATGCCCTGTATTGTACATAACTTATGCTCAAATCTTTATTCCCTTTATTCTCTTTGCGTTTTTTCAAACTTTTAATGTGGCCAACTTTTAGAAAGATCATTTATAAAGTTGATAGTATTTTGTATATATCCATTATGTTGACATTTGCTTGGGTTTAGTATAAGATAGAGTATCGATTGTTCGTCTTGCATGTGTCTGTCTCAATTGAAATGGAACTGTCATGAAATTGTCCCTCAGGCTGTGCCAATTAAGTATGTTTTTGCCTGACAAACTGTCTAACTCTCTAAATTGCAACCTCCAGTTCTCTCTCTGTCCCTGTTTTCCCCTCTGTCACTCCCCCTCTCTCTGGTTGTAGTTGAGTGTGCCTGCCAAGCAGCCTATCGATAACAGCTGATAAGTTGAGGGCCACCACCCACCGATTGTTGTTGGGCTTTGTGTGTTGTTTAAAAGGTTTTCCGTGTAGCAGCGATAAAATGGCTCAAATTGAATAACTGCAACACAACACTGCACACACACTAGACACACACACTACATACTACACACAATGCACATAAACACCAAACACACTGAGAGAAAAATCAAATACGTTCGGATTTATATCCAAAATTGTTTCATCAGGAATCAGCTCCTTTATATATATTCAAAAACTAGACATTCTTTTTATGGTATATATTTTTTATATTTAAAGGGGGTATTTTAGTAGACTTTTGAAAAAATCAAAAATTTTTTTTTCATGTTTCCAAAGTTTAGACATTCAAGAATATGCCATTAAAAGGATTTTTCTAAATTCCTATTATTTGATTTTATTAGCCGTTTAGTGACGTGGCATCGGTTTCGGTCTTCCTTGTCTCAAAACTTTGAACGCGTTTTTCTCGAATCTACTTTTTTCGAGCTGGCGGTAAGGATATCTCGAGCTCTAATTTATTTACTCGAATTTACTCCGATTTACTTCAAATTTGAAGGGGATGTTCTTTATACATCTCTTCATCTAGTGAGCCCAAAACCACAACTTCTTATTTAGTATTTAAAAAAAATTCGGAACTGTTAAAAAAATTTTTTTTTTTAATTTTTAACTTATCCAAGGGCATCTATAATAATTAAGAATCCGTCTGTTTTTAATGTGTCATATCACTTGGAGTTGGAATAATGCACTCCAGGACACCCTCCTTTTTTTGTTTAATTATAATTTTTTTTTAGTAATAGTAAAACAGCAATAAACAAATGATAAATAATAGATAGTAGAAACATTTTTGTTTCCTTTGTACAGCGCTTCAAAAACCGGACGAAATTCATGCCTCTACACTAGAATACCCCTTCAAAGGAGTAAAAAATTCTAGAACGAAACTGGATTAATTCAAGAACATTTTCCCCACTTAGAACGAATCCTAGTGCATTTTTCAGAGTGCACTTATACAGAAAATTAATAGATTTGGCAATCGATTGCCTTTGCATTTGAGAGATGTTGAGGTTGCTGCTGTTGTTGCTGTTGTTGTTGTTGCTGTTGCACTTTCGCCTAAAGAGCATATGGAACACCTCCAGGTGGAAAGTCGAGAGAATTCCCTCACTCCCTTTCGTACATCAAATCAGCGAAGCTTAAAGCCAGCTTAAGGCCCAGCGCTTAATCCGCACTTTGGCGCGTTTCTTGGCAGCCTTTACAACACACACCCCCCTCAATCTGACCCCCCTCGATCTTTTGCCCTTCCTCTTCAAAGGCCAACTGATAGCTGGCTTATTTGTTGTTAGCTGGGCCACCACTTTGTTTACAAAAATTATGCAAACTATGCAATTGTTTTAATTTGCCAGCTTCGCTTCTTTCTCTTCGCCTCCTTTCTTTTTTGGCCACTTTGTTGTAATAAATTTAACGCCAGGTCTCAGACCCAGTTGCAGTTGCAGTTCCAGACTCGGACTAAAATTGCCTCGAGGCAATGCTAACTTGGCTAACTGACGAGCTGGCTAACAGCCTGCCTGACTGACTGACTGACTGACTGACTGAGCGAGTAAATGAATGAGGGGAGAGCACTCGACGTTTGTTTAAACTTATTCAGACCGTTTGTTCAATGCCCGTTAAATGTTATCGCAACATTATCTTCACATACGAAACAAATTCGTTTGTCCCTTTGCCCCTTTCAGCTACAAATTGTGCACCTCAGGCCAAGCCGAAAGTATTTCCCAATTATTTATCTTATGATTAGCAGCAGCCATAAATAAACCTAATTAACATTCATCAAAGTGCTCGAGGTATTTCCGGACACAAGACACAGAACTTTCGCAATCCCCACAGCAACTAATTGGCAACTACTTTCTTTTCTTTTCCTTTCCTGTCCCAGTATCTACTATCTCTCTGTATGTCCCTTTTTTAGTGCAAACATAGCCTAAGTAATGAAATTAATTATATCATGTTTTGATATGATATTAGGGTGCAATTCCCAAATCGATGAAAGAAAAGAAAAAAAAACACATTATTTTATTCTCAGTTTGTCGACATTGGGAGGGAAATTTAATAAGAAATAAAGTAAATAAAGAAATAAAGCTTACAAAATAGTGTGAAAACAGCTTGGAACTGACCAAGATATTAGAACCAGTGCACAACAGATTTCCAATCAGATTCTTATCTTTTTCAAAAATGCAACTCTCAGCTTTAAAAGAGAAACAAATTCAGTTTGATTTTGAAGTGATTTTCCGAGCTAAAGTTGCGATAGACGAAGAAGAAGAGAAGGCAAGCCCAGGACCACCCACATCTTCTTCTTCCGCGGCTCCAAATCCCCCGATGCAAAGATGTGTATGCCATATGCATATACATAGATATAGATATCTTGGTTATGGGAATTGCTTCTGGTGTTGGTGTCGATTCGAATTTCGGTTTTGCTTCCTTCTGCTGTTGCTGGCTTGAGAGTCTTAGCTTGATTGAAAGCCTTAAACACAAATCGCGGCATATTTTAACGCGGCTGTGCGCCACTTGACTCGATTGCACAAGAACAACAAAAGTTATGCCACAATTCATGCATGACACATGACGCGCCCTCCTGAAATACACACGGCCGCAGCAGCCGAACGGCCTGAATACGTCACGGACCCGGGCAAGGGGAGATGGCAGTGCCAAGCTATACCGATGCACTGCAAACAATAAATGACAATAGTTTTAGTATTGTTATAAGTGCATAATGATAAACTGATATTTACAAAAGTATTATAAGGCCCGTTTCTTCAATGTCTAAATAAGGTGTTTGGTAATTATTGAAAATTAATTTTGACGTAAAATGTCAAATTTTAAATTATATCATATATATAGTTTTTATGTTCATTAAAAAAAGGGCCCTAAATATTGTCATTTATTGTTTGCAGTGTATAGATATAGATTGAAACTGAAAATGATTATTTACTATTCATTTAATATACCACATTTGTTGATTTTTACAAAAAAAAAGATAATAATAAAAAATGTTGAATCGAAATGAATTATAATCTTTTTTTTTACTAATCGTAGTTATAACTTCAATTTGCAAAAAATATTAGTGATCACATTTTTGATATCATTGATGTATTTGGTGCTTCTTATTTTTATTTACTTAATATATTATTATTTTAACAAACATTTTTTATAATGCATATGATTGAAATATTATTAATCGTTATGTAACTCTATTAATGCTTTGATTTATTGCATTTAATTTTGTTTAATAATTACTTAATTTTTATTTTGATTAGAAATTTCAATTTACATATTTCATACTGTACTTTTTTTTTGCTCAGTGTATTTGCTAGTCGACTGACTCTGACGTTTAATCGTCGTTGACGTGTTCGTCTAGGTTTCCGTCTACTTCGAGACGTTTCGCATTCGGTTCCCCCTTTTGGCCCTCTCAGCGTTTGTGGCCTGAAATCAGAGGCACGCAGGCGAAAGCCTTTCTAATGAGCACGTTTAGGCATTTGGCAGTCGATGCTGTGATGCCATGGGCGCAATTATTGCGACTCCAATAAATTTTCGAGTTGATTACGCACAGCAGTGAAATTAATCGTTGGCATTCGTCATACGCCATGTGTGCCAGAGTCGGAGTCACAGCCACAGCCACAGCCAATGCACATTGCCAATTGCAATTAAGTTCGACTCGCACTTGGACTATTCTGAATCTGAATCTGAATCTGAATCTGAATCTCAGTCTGAGTCTGAGTCGCAGTCTAAATCTAAGTCTAAGTCTGCGTCCGTGGAGTGTTGAGTGTTGGCTGTGCACAGGAAATTCTTGGAAATTATTCACACTCATTAACATATTTACACCTAAAAACGAACGCTGACAAATGACAAATGACAAAGAGGCGTAACCACTCACTGCGCCAGTTTTCCACGTCTTCCACTTCCCAATTAGACAAACCATCCTTTAGGCCAGTCCAGCCTTCTCTCTCTCTCTCTCTCTCTATAGCTTTTTGTCAACTTGCCCCGCAGGCTGCAGTTGTCGTAATCGCAGTCGCAGTCGAAGCTGCCTGCCGATTACGATTAATGAGCATGCACTTAAAAATGTTCAAGGCACGCGCTAAACGCAATTGCGAAAAAAGGCCAAACGCTTTTTGGGCCTGCAACTCCTTTTGACGATACCCTAGTGCAGGGTATTTGAATTCCTTCCTTTAATCAAGTAAATAAGAATAAAAATGACAAGCAAATATTAATTATGTTTTCTCAACTTGTTCTAAATTACAAAATAAAAATAAAATCTTAAGTGTGATTTCTAGACGTATTTGGACTAGAGGTGGATAACTATCGATAGCACTATCGACACTATCGATGGTTGGGCGCTTTCGAGCTACCATCGATAGCAGCCACCCACTTTCGATAGTTCCCGAAGTACTATCGATAGCTTAAAAGTTGCTAAAACTTAGTATTTTAACCCCTTTTCCTCATTTTCATACAAAAAGTGACTTCTTAGCAATTTTCAAAAATCATAAAAAATACAAGCGAAAAGATTTTTGAAAATTTCTTTTTACAGTCACTCTTAGAATGGTTTGAAGAATTTTTTTGCATCAAAACATTTTTTGTTTGAGACCGAGGAAACAAGTTGAAAAAGTAGATGTTTACAAAAATTCAAATTTTCAATGGGTTAAGGAAAGTTTTGCATCATTCAAACGTAATTTAAAAGACCTTTCCAAATATTCTATATATAAAAAGCTATTATTATCTTATTTAAAGTCAAAAATTAAGTTTTTTCTAGTGTGTAAAGTATTTCTTGACATACTGTATGTATTTTTTGTGCCCGGGACTATCGTCGACTATCGATAGCACTATCGTCGACTATCGATGGTTTTGAAATTACTATCGTCGGCTTTCGATGGCGCCGACTATCGATAGTTATCCACCTCTAATTTGGACTTCTGTACGCTTTCGGCAATGATTTCCATTTTTATAAAAACTTACATTTGTGGCCTGTGCAATGTCCAAAAAATCTTAAAATTTGAATAAAAGAAGATCTGTTTAATGGGAGATAATAGCACATTTTACATACAAATATAAGTTAAAAAAACTCGGTCTGGGAAATCAACAATTTTTCACTGTGTATATCGAGTTAAGCGAATAGAAATTTAAATATGTGAAATATTTCTAAAAGTTCCATTTAATTAAAGCCATTTATGAAAAGACATCAGAGTATTAAAATTTCGGCGTGCCGAAGATAATCCTTAATTCATGTTTTTTCTTTTCCTTTCATTTGATTATTAAGTTGTTACCTGTTACCTGTGTTGGCCAACCCCTGCCCCAGTGGCAAGCGGCGTTCGCCGCACGCAGCTGATTGGCAATTTGCTGGTGCAGCTCTCATTTGTCTTGCCACTGCAAATCCAAGTGCAAGTCCAAGTCCAAGTCCCAGACCAAGTCCCAAGTCAATGCACTTGGCCAGCTGCCTGCTGGCCGAATCGTTGGCCAATTAAGTTTACAGGTCGCGGCTAATACGCAGCTCTATGGCCCAAAAGACAAGGGTCTAAAACAGTAGCTACTGTACAGTACTCATCGCCAGTGACGTATTTGGCCATTGACAGCGCCGTAATGGATTAACATTTGTCAGTGTCGTGTTAGGCTGCAACAATGCCCCTAGCTGTCTGAGGCACCACTCGAAGTTGCAACATGAGCCTCAGTCTCAATCTCAGCTTCAGCCTCAGTCTCAGTCTCAGTCTGAGCCTTATTTGCATGCAGTCTGTGGCCGTGGCCAGAATGCCGTAAGGGGTTATATGGATTGGTTTTGCATTTGCTCGGAGCGATCATATGTAAACATGATCATTATCCAGGCAACTCAATTGCAGCCACTTTCAAAACTGTCTAGGACATTAAAGTCTCAGCACTATTAATTAATGTTTATTCCGATTAGCAAATGACATCAGTAAATGTCAAGTTTCAAATTAAAGAATGTTTGTTCGTTAAAAGCTAAGAATAAGACTTATAGCAATAGAGAGAAGCGAAATCCAATAAGAGTTTGTAATTTGTAAATTCAGAATCAGTTTAAATTTCTCACTTTCTAGTTTTCTTTTGAAATTAAGATGACAATAAATAAATCGATATAAATTCTATTTTTTATCATAGTAGAGCAAATTATAAATTTATTTGCTTAACAATCGGAAGACATCCGTAATTGGGTTTTTTATTTCGCTCAGTGCAAAAATTTGTTGTGATCTTTCATGCGATAATTTTCGACTAATCTTGTGCTTTAACTTTTCTTCAATGTTGCTGTCGATAGTATCAAAATAATCGGCAATATTTGATGTGATTTATTTGAAAATTCTTAAGATTAAGTTATATTAAAATAATTTAATTAAATCTATTGATTTAAACTTAAGTTATGATTAAGCAGTTGTATTAAAAAGCTGTAACTTTAACTTTAAACTAAGCATTAATTTGTATGTTAACTTGAACCCAGTTAAGATAGCTTAAATGAACTTATCTGTAACGGTAGCTGCGAGTTGTGACTAATTTATGATCCCATTGTCAACTGTGCGTATAAATAAATAAATGATATAACTGAGTTTGCAATGGAACTGCGAATGGAGGTCTTAAATTTCACACCAAAGTGCCAAGAGGATGAGACTGAGGGCCCTTTAAATAGTTGCAACAATGGCAAACAGCAAATTGCTGGCAGCATTATTATAAAATATGCGAGCAGACAGGAGAGTGAATACCTAGGCCTCAACTAGACATAATCACATTCACACTCACACTCACATTCAGACGAGTACTCAGTGTTATTCGTTGTAAGCAGCGATAATTAATTTGTTGACTTCAACTGACAAATCGAGTGGCAATGGAAGATGATTAGGGAAAGGAGGGACTTTAAGTTGGAGGGACCAGAAGAGAGGGAGAGGGTAAGTAGAGAGAGAGAGACAGAGAGAGAGAGAGGAGACGAGGCTGATAAGCAGCAGTGAGCCAGCAAATAACATGAACTAGGCATGAACAGGCGAGCCATCTAGCGGCCAATCAATTAAACGGCCACTGCACAGCCCCCGGCGGCCTCCGCCTCCCCAAACTCGAAAGGGAGGGTGGGAGGAGGAGGAGGAGAATGAGGGGAGAAGCGATTGTGGCGCGAAAAAAGCGTTTATAGTGCGTGTAATCAGCTCTTAACTTATAATTTATAAGACTGCCTACCAATGTATGTGCGTGTGTGTGTGTGTGTGCGTGTGTGTGTGTGGTGTGTGTGTGTGTGTATGTGTGTGTGTTAGTTCGCAGTTTAGCGCTCTGCAAGATGCAACGCATCGGCGGAAGCTATAAACATCTGTATAATTAAATAAAATAAAATTAAAAATGATAATGAGAAGTCGAGCCAGAACTCGAGTCTTGGCCAAGTTCAAAGCGAGTTGGCAGCACTGGCAACGCAGTTTTGCGAGTCCAGCCCGTGGCTTGTAAACAATTTAGCGTGTCTCTTCATATTATATCATTAAAATTAATATGAGTTTGGCGTGCTTCAAGTTATTGCCAGAGTCGGAGTCGGAGTCGGAGTTGGAGTCGAAGTCAGAGCCAAAGTGCGTTCAAGACGGAAGCGTAGTTGGCCCAGACTGTGGCCTAGAGGCCCAGTCGACTGACTGGCCAAGTTCCAGTCTGATTCTCTCTCCCTCTCCCGCTTACTGAGGTCCCCAGCTGCGTGTCGCTTAACTAATGAGACAGACTGTAACCAAGTTGTTGCGTTTAAGGAAACACAGATAGGCCCAGATAGGCCGGCACTTGCCATTCAAATGATTAGCTACTGTACCTGGCCATATCTCGAACCAATATCTATCTAGTTATTAGATTTTTAGAAATACTTTAACTTCTTCTGATTTAATTGACTGCTATCAATGAATTTTAAAAGTTGTGATTTCTTTTATGACTAGAATGCATTTAGATATTTGGTGATGTTTTCATGTTTTATTTTAAATCAAATTAAAACGACAAACATATTATTTAGAATCAATTACAGTTTTCATAATAAATTAAAATCTTAACTCAGTGGTGATGCAAAAATAAGAAAGAATTCGAATAGTTCTCTGTAGTATTATAGAAATCTCATTTACATATGGAACAAAATTAAGCATACTTATTCAGGTGTGCTACGGAAATCACAGGTTAAATCGAGTTCACAGAGAAGAAATTCGGCTCGAAAAATTTCACAGTCCACAGGACTTCGAGTGATTTAATTCTTTAGCATGTTCAACAACCTTTTCGAACTCGACTGCTAGGGTTGCCCCCTTCTCATATTAAATTTCCAAGGGTTTGTTTAGCAACATTTTTTAATTTTTCATTGCAGATAAATAGGTTTCTATTCGTTTTCTTTTTTTCAATAATATAATTTAATTTTTTCAAAAGTTATTGGCGCGGCAAGCAATTAAAGTTACTAGACAACTCTAAATTTTAAAATTCTTACAAATAATGTGACATTATTCTCATGGCATAGGACTGATTTCGCTTCCCTCAAAAATGTTCAGCGGAGTTGACCGTGTCACAGTGAAATGAAATTGACGTGAAATTCATGTGGAAGTGATTTCCGTTAGAGGTGGAGAACTATCGATAGCACTATCGACACTATCGATGGTTGGGCGCTATCGAGCTACCATCGATAGATGGTTGGGCGCTATCGAGCTCCGAAGTTCCCGAAGTACTATCGATAGTTTAAAAATTGCTAAAAATTACTATTTAAACCCCTTTTTCCTCATTTTCATACAAAAAGTGGCTTATTCGCAAATTTCCAAAATCATAAAAAAATACTAGCAAAGAGATTTTTGAAAATTTCTTTTTACAGTCACTCTTAGAATGGTTTGAAGAATTTTTTTTGCATCAAAACATTTTTTGTTTGAGACCGAGGAAACAAGTTGAAAAAGTAGATGTTTACAAAAATTCGAAATTTTGAATGGGTACTTAATGGGTAAGGAAAGCTTTGCAAATACATATAAAAAGCTATTATTTCCTTATGTAAAGTCAAAAAATTAAGTTTTTTTCAGTGTGTAAAGTGTTTCTTGACAAACTGTATGTATTTTTTGTGTCCGGGACTATCGTCGACTATCTATAGCACTATCGTCGACTATCGATGGTTTTGAAAATACTATCGTCGGCTATCGATGGCGCCGACTATCGATAGTTCTCCACCTCTAATTTCCGTAGCACACCTGGTTATATTTCTGATATAGCTATTACATCTTTTACCCGCTGCTTGAATATCATTTCAGTTGAATCTCTCGTAATCTGAAATTGAATTCCAAAACACTTTAAGGTTCGCAGTGGACAATGTGTACTTCAAACAACTGATGGAGCTGCAGTCGCAGAATGAAAATGAAGTGTAGTAGCTTATGGCTATATATATACTATATGTGTGTAGTACAATACTCGTACCCCCCACACAATTCCAATTGATATTGCTATAGCTTTATATACCTATGTATGTATAAATTGTATGTATATCGTTTATGTACCCACACTACATATCTCTGAACGTTGCCGAGCAGTCAAAAGCTGACACACTTGACTGCCACAACGACAGCTACACAAATACACAAATATGCGGAGTACAGTGCCCGCCATTTGTATAGTAACACTTAACATATGGTTCGCTTTACATCGATTTGTACACTGTAAATCTAATTGATTAAAAATATAATCAGAGAGACAAACAACAAGTTGATCTAGTCGATTTTCACAACCAGTACCTATTTGTGTGTGCATTGGTGTGCATTTATCCGCATAGACAGTTTATAGGCAAATGAACATTGCGTATACGACGCGTTGTACGAGCATTTTCGGTATCCTAGTGAATATCTATCAATGTGCTTTCGGTTATTCATCAACGAAAATGTCTAAATTATTCAAATGGAAATGTGAAACGTCGCCGTTGCCATCCTCATATATCCATCTGCATTTCCATTTCCATCTCCAGTTCCATCTGCAACCTTGCCATTGTTGTTGTTGCTTTGTGGACATGGCTTTGGCTGAATTGATGAAGCGGCAGCAGACCGACAAACCGTTAGACATATTACCTACACTTTCACATTTAACACACGGCACACACAGTGAAGGGCAAAGGAGGCTCAACAATGGTCCTGGGCCTGCCTACCAAGTCAAGTCGAATGGGCTTTTGGCCATGAGTGTGTGCTTTGTTTGTATATAATGTTTTGTTGGATTTATGTCTAGCAAACGCTTTATATAAATATGTATGCAGACAGGTCTCCAGCAGCGAGTGGCCAGTGAAGCTGGACAGGACCACATGTCAGCGAGGCATTCTCAATCAGTAACCAGAAGGCAAAGCCACACTTCAGATTACATGGCATAATAATTAGTTTGTATAATAATAGTAAATACACATAAATAACTTTGAGTAATAATAGCTTGATAAAAAGGCACTAAAAGCACATTAAAGCTTGCAAAAGCTTTGAATAACATGTTTGAATTGAGTGAAAAGCTTTTTGCTATCAAATCTCTTTTAAAAATATAATAGATGATGTTTTTTTGGCAGCAGCTTAATAATTTTCAAACGTTTTCTTAAACTTATTAAAATACCTTGAAGCTTTAGCATTAAATAAAGCTTTCAGAACAATACAGAAATTTTGAATGCTAGCATACATTCAACTTATTTAAAACCGTTTTTCTTTTGAGCTACTCTCGTATTTGAATACACTCATTTGGCACTCAGATTCATAGACAAGTACTCGTAGTACACATTTCTCATTTCAATGCGATTCGCATTCGCAATCTGAAAAGGTTTTTTGTAATTTTGGGTTTCAAGCCAGTTGAAAAGAGGGGGGGAGAGAGTGAGAGAGAGAAAGGAAGAGTGTGGAGTGTCGAGGAAGAGTTCCATTTAAAAATTCAATTTACTTGTCTGGTCGTCGTTGTCCGTTGTGTGTTGCCATTTTCCACTTTGCTGTATTCCTGTATTCCTGTGGTTACGTGCATTTTGGCCAAGTCGGTGTTAATTTACTGTTATGACGTCAGCACCAAACACCTTTCTGGGCAATTGTTGGCAACGGGCCGCCGTCTTTCGTGTCAAAAGGTTGCAAGTTGCAAGTTGCAAGCTGCAGAGTCGGAGCTAGATTCAGATTCAGACTCAGACTCAGAGCTGGGAGCCTGGGCAATTGCTCGTAATTGTTGTTCAGCGCCTGCTTAAATGTTTGTCAAACCAAATAGGCGTGTCAACTGGCGCCGGCGTCGTCTTCCTTGTCTCCGTTGTCTTCTTGTCGTTTGTAGCCTAAGAAAAATGGTCCACGTTTCCATCGCGTTTTTAGACCCTGTAGCCAAAAACAGGAACTGTTAGGTTTGTCAAAAAAAAGAAGAATAAAATAATATAAATGTGCGCAACTGACAGAAAGAAGGCGTGGCACACCCAATAAAGTATATAGGCAAATATCTTGAACAACTTTAAAATTGCAGTTCTTTATATACAGTTCTCTGTCTGTTTTAGATAATAGAAGAGCTAGAGACACCAGACTAGGGATGTAGCTGCTTCTTTATACGAAGTAAATAAAGTATCTTTTATAACTTAAAAGAGCATTTTTAAAGCTAAAGCCTTGAGTTATAGCATTTGTGATACATATAATATTACGAATCAATCCAAAAAATTTCATTACACTGATGCTGCAACATAGTACAAAGCTTGGTTCACTTTGATTCTCTACCAAGTAAATCTTTTTGATCAATTTATTATATGGAATGTTTAGTTTTTAAAAAAGAAACAAAAGTTCGCGGTCCATATTACAGGCACAAATACGAAAATAATTTTGTTTATTTAAAAACCTAACTAAGAATTATCTGTCTTGGTAATTTTAAATATAAGTGCATACTATTTTACTATTATGTCGTAATTAGTATATCATTTTAACGTAACGTGAAATATTTGCTTTTTTTCAACATCATTAATTTGTTCACTTTTTATTCACAACTAGTACAGGGTCTCTCAGGGTCGAGCAAGCTCTTTCCTACTAGTTGTGCATGTCAACGATGCTGTTGCTGTGGTTGTTGTTGCTGTGGTTGTTGTTGCTGATGGTGTTACAGGGGCAGCGAGCAGGATAAAATGCGCTGTTTACATTCTCTAATTTCGCTTGTTCATTGTCCAGCGAAGCGTTCGGTGTGCATCCCCACACATGTTGCAACAAAAGCATTTATTTGGTCAGTTGACCGCGACCCCAAACCTAAGCCACACTTCCCTTTGCACTTCCCCCTTCTCCCCCTGCCACCCCCTTTGGCCAGCATCTATTGATGCGAGTCGGCTCGAAAATTAAGCCGAGTAGCTGAAGACCCACAGCCCACCTCAGCTCAGTTCAGCTCAGCTCAGCTGAGTTCTGTTCAGTTAACTTCACCTTGCCTCATCTCTGTCAGCGTCGTCTTCTTTCAGCCCGAACATCTTCTCTTTGCTTTTCATTTGGAAGCTGTGAGGCAAGAGATTTCAAAGTAATGTTACATCAAGTGGAAAGCACTTGCACACAGACTGTGTGAGACAGACAGAGCGAGAGCGAGAGAGAGAGAGAGAGAGAGATTTTCATAGAGGCATAGAAGCATCCATGTAGTACGATATACGAGTTAGCCCAACAAAGCCAGCCCGCACCTTCAACTGCCTGCAACCTCTTTCGGCCATACTGCACCCAAGTTGCCGCATCTGCAGCTTCAACTGCCGCTGCTCCTGTTGCATGCTGGCAATTCGCTTTGTTCTTCTGCTCAGTCAGCAGTTTTGCAAGCTCTTTCTTTCCTATTATGTTTTCCTTTTTGGCCAACACCGAGGCGTGAATGCACTTGCCACAAATTGGGCAGAGGAAAAAACAGGAAAAAATATCAAAATGTTTATGAATCGATTGCGTGGCAAATTTTAAACATATCGAGGCAACTTTAAGCCTCAGAAAACGAGCTGAGAATTCCTGATGAGACCGTTGGGGTCTCATTTCGGTTCGTTGGGGTTTAAAAAAGATTATTGATTAGTTCAACTTATAAATATCTTTTTAATATTAAGTCAGAAATTATTTAATATTGTAAATTAACCTATTCTGATAAAGAATTAGAATTAGATATGAAGTTGATTAAGTGATTTCATTGAAAAACCTTATGATGAATCGCAGAGTCTTTTAGGAGAAATACGCTCCCTCAAGAAGGTCTCTATCAATATGAAGAAAACTGAGAATCAGCCTGGAGGCCAAACGGTAAATGCCAGAAAGCTGAAAATTCCACACAGTACAAATAAGCGACTTTTTGGATTTGTTTTATTTATATCTGACAATAATGATTGAAAGCATATCTAATTCGCTATCATTTGTCAAACCTTATCGTATAGCTGAGCTACCCCATCCACGAGTCATGTTCAAATAATAAGAAACTATAAAAAGACGAGCGAAAAAATAGAAAAAAGCTAAAAGGAAACCAAAAACAAACACAGTAAAACAAAAGCCGTTGAAATGTAGTAGAAAATTTCATTTCTGTCGACAAGCGAATTTTTCAATGTGTCGTCGTCGTTGTCGTTGTTGTTGTTCTTACTTTCCGTAATAAAACAGCAGTAGCAACAGCATCAACAACAACAACAACAACAACACGAATACAAAACAACAACATCTAAAACTTGGCCTGGTACAAAGAGCCTCGTCTAATTCGCACAAATGGCAAATGTAAACGAATTTCCTGTGTTCATTAACCGATGCTTCTGCTGCTGCTGACGTCGACGGCAGCGCCGACGTCAGCGCCGACTGCGAGAGCACACGGCCTGCACTTGTCTTTGTGTCAGCGGAATTGAACGTTTTGTTGGTGCATGTTGCAGGCATTCAACGCCTTGTTGCATGCAACATGATACTATTTTTAATAGCCCCACACTGCGCATCACTTGAGCTCTCTCTGCTCACAGCTTGTTTCTCCCGCTTCGTTTTAAGCCACAAAATCCGTCCAGATATCAGACTCCCCCCAGTTCCCTTCAGGCTAACCCAAATTGGATGAAGAATTAAATTAAGCCAAAACTATTAAATTTAGATAACATTGATTAATTTTATTTCACTTCACTACTTTTTTGGACAAATCATAAAATTTGTGCTAGTTATAGTGAAAGTAGCAAGAGAAGTAGAAACAGTAATAAGTAGTAAAAGTAGTTAGGGTAGTAGTATATGAAACTATTTACAGTAGTAAGTAATAGTAGCAGTAGTAGTGGTAATAATATAATTATCAAAGTAATATTAAAGGAAGTAGTAGAAGTAAGAGAAAAGTGAGTAACAGATATAATAGTAGTAGATGTAGTAAACGTAGTGTTAGGTAAAAGTAGTTATAGTAAAAGTAGTGTTAGATAGTAGTAAAAGTAAAAGCAGTAACAGAAATAGTAAAAGTAGTGTTGGGTAGTAATAATAGTTGTAGGATAGGTGCAGTTAAAAATAAAATAAATGAAAATGTTATATTAATTATTTTGTAATAAATAATTGATTAAAATGTGTGCGTGTGTGTGCTTGTGGGTAGACGTGTGCCACGCCCACTTAAAGTGATCACACAAATTACTTGGGGTCAATTCGTTTGGTGTCGTCGTTGTCGTTGTTGCTGCTGTTGTTGCTGCTGTTGTTGCTGCTGTTGTTGCTGCTGTTGTTGCTGCTGTTGCTGTTGTTGCTGCTGTTGCTGTTGGCATGCTAATTGCCAGCGATAACCTTTGAAGCGCTCAAGTGTCAGCAATAACACACACAACATTCAACACACACTCGACAAGCAGCAGACACAACAAAAATGACAACAACGACAACAACAACTACAAAAACAACAACACTCACACACAGTTTGAACTCGAATTTCGCTACGTGAATTTAACATTTAAATTTAAATTAGTTTTTCGTGGTATGTTAAACTTGGAAACAGTTGCCACCTTCCAGAGGCAACAACAGCAACAACAGCAATAATTGCAACAGCAACAGCAGCAGCAACAAAAGCAGATGCAGTGGAATTTGTCAGAGCGTGTGATTTTGAGGTTCAAGTGTCGTTTGTTGTTGTCTTTGTTGCAGTTGTTGTTGTATTGGTTGTTGTTGCAGTTGCACTTGCCGTTGCATCAATTGTCGTCGCTGACGTGTGCCAATCAAAACCGCATTTTGAAGCTGACGCTGGTCAGCAAGTGTTGCAGTTGCAGCTGAAACTGAGATTGAAATTGAAACTGTCGAAAAATGTTTTTTATTTTTTAAATTTATTTTTCTATATATTGATTTTGGGCCAATAAAAAGGCGATCGTCTGGGCCACAAGTGCCCTTAGCAGCTGCCGCAAAGGCAACAACAGCAACAACAACATTGAGCCCAGGGCGGACGAGGTTGCCGCATCGCTGTTGTTGTTGCTGTTGCAGTTGCAGTTGTTGCTGTTGCAGTTGCAGCTGATCATGCGCTCAGCTCACGCAAAATAGTCGTGCACGATTTGCTTCGTGATTTTGTGTAACGAAGCGCCCAAAAAGTATCTAGTTGGATAGGCTCTGCTTAAAGATACTTGCGACCAGCCGCTTGACGCTGATGACAACAACAACAGCAACAGCAACAACAACAATCATGTTGACTATGAGGACGAGCTCATGACCAAAATAACAACGCAATACGCTGGAAATTCATCTTGTGTCTCCCTCTCTCTCGCTCTCTCTCTCCCTTTCGCTCTCTGTCTGTCTCTCTGCGCTCCAGTTGCCACAATGCCTCAGCTGTGCAACAACTGGCGACACTTGCGCATCATTTTGGTGACTGTTGCGACTTTTCAATCTGCACTTGCCACGGGCAACTCAGAGCAACTTGAAATTGTCAATGCACTTGCCACACGTGCCACCAAATTACCAACGAATTTGACATGATTCAATTGCATTACTTTTATTGAATCCAATTGAGATATAATGTATTTTTAATTATTTTAATTAAATTTATGAAACATAAACTATGAAAACCAGAAGCGAATGCATCTCTCAGTCCTAAAATTGTAATAGCTCTTGTTGATTTTAGCCCACTTGATAATATCTATGTTGTGTAAAAATTTTAGCCTCTTAGATCATCATCATTTAATCATTTAATCATTTAATTGCAGCAATTTAACATAAACTATTATAACTCTTTTTTATTTTTAAACATGAAGCTATGAAAACTAAAATCGAATTGGGCTCTAATTAATGTAGCTCTTATCAATTTCGAACCACTTGTATAATATCTACGCTGTGTGAAAATTGTAGCCTCCTGGCTCTTACCGTTTGGGCGCCCCGTTGACTGTCAGTGTGTCAAAGTGTGAAGTGCATTTAATGTTCGTTATGTCATCCGTTAGATACATTTACAACTTGCTGTTGTTTTCTGTTTTCTGTTTTCAGTTGTTGTTGCTGTTGCTGCTGAGTTTGTCTTACCTTGAAAATCACTGCCAATTCCTGCGGCTGCTACGGTGGTCGGAGGTCGCTCTTCGTTTTGGGTTCTGCGTTCTTCATTCTTCGTTCTTCATTCTTCGGGCTTAAGTCTTGAGTCTTGACTCAGTTGAGAGTCTTGAGACTTGAGTTTCAGTCTCAGTCTCCATCTTCGGCTCATGCCGAATGCCTGCCAGTTATTTGCTCCCATTGTTCGCAGTCGTGCTCAATATTGCGTCCAACTGTCCGTCCAACTGTCCCCAGCAGCTGAACTGTCCGACTCTCCCCCTCTGCATCCCTTTGCCTGGTGACTGCATCGTGTAGCATCTGGAACTACTTCTTCAGTTCCCCGCACGAACGCACGCCATCAGCTTTCGTTTTCGTGGTCGAGGAGACATGTCCTGCGTTCGCCTCGAGTCTTTTGTCTTATTTGATTTATGAGTTTTATTGTGGCTCTCATTTCCCTTGCTTCCTCCATCCCCATCCCCATCACCATTCCCATCCTTCTTCCTCCCACTGAGTGCTCACTGAGTGCTTTTCGTTTGTGGGGCTTTCAATACCTTTTGGCCGCAAGTAGCGTGCATTGATTTCTGCTCCCCTTGTGGCTGCTGCTGCTGCTGCTGTGGCACTGCCAAATTTGGTGGCGCAACCCGCACCACAGCATGATGCTCTGCGCCTTGGCCCATAGATCATTTCGATCAGTCCATGGCCACAGACACCGAGACACAGGAGACACAGGAGACTCAGAGAGCAGAGACCAGAGATCAGAAAGCAGAGTCAGACAAGTGCGACTTCGTCTTCAACTTCGTGTTCGTCCTCCACTTGGACTTGGACTTGGAGCTGGATTTGGACTTCGATTTCGATTTGGAGTTGGAGTCGGAGTTGCTCTGCAACTTGCGTGGGCGTGGGAAAAAATCAGTCAACTAATTAGGCTTTAAATCAACAAATGATTAGATGATGATTGCTACCATTTGCTTAAATTGATTGTTTCGTATAATTGTAATTATTATACAACAACAGCTCTTTTAGCAAACCACACTTTTATTATGTGTGCAATTTTAAAACATGATGTTAAATAAAATTGGTCTTTGAATTATTTATTGTGATTATTATTATTTTGGATTAGTTTGAGGATTTTGATATCTCCTTGATTTCGATAATGTCAGCATAGTATCAAGCATCTCTATCAATTATATTTATCACCCCAACAAAGCAGCTTCATTATAAGTGCCAACGACATGAAGCCCAGTATATTCATTTTCAATTAACTTTTGATAAGACAGTCTATTTTCAATTTTAAACAAGTGGGCGCGGCAGCAGTCGAGTTTGCTAGACTGTTAGATACCCTGTGTCAGTCCCCATAAAATAGAATATTGGTTATAATAGAATAAGTTATATGTATGTAAACATATCAAACATTAATATTTAACGCCGCTCGAAATTGCTGTAGTCACTATTTAGTCACTATGTATGGGACCATCCCGTTTGCATATTCTGTGAGTTTGGTTGAGATATCTCAAACAACAAAAAAGTTTTTCATACTGAGACTTGATTTTCGACTGATCGTTCCTATGGCAGCTATATGATATAGTGGTGCGATCCAAGTTTAAAAACAAACTTGATCTGCGTCCGGTATCCCGCAACCTACATACCAAATTTGAAGTCTCTAGCTATTATAGTTTCCGAGATCGGTTGTCTCAAACAGACGGACGGACAGACGGACATGGCTCAATCGACTCGGCTGTTGATGCTGATCGAGAATATATATATATTTTATGGGGTCGGAGATGCTTCCTTCTCCCTGTTACATACATACATCACACAAATCTAATATACCCTTTTTGACCATTTTCAATGGGCACAGGGTATAAATATGTGCTGAGCACCTTTCTTGCAGAATAATGAAATTTGTTGAAACAAGTTTCAATTTAATGGCTATGTTATGAAAATTTCATTACAAAAAATTAATGAATTTCAAAAATAAAAATTAAAAAAAAATAAAAGGAATCCGAACATTTCGCAGCCGGTAGGACTCGAACCTACGCTCCCAGAGGGAATCTGATTTCGAGTCAGACGCCTTAACCACTCGGCCACGACTGCTTCGATCACTGCCGCTGCCAATTGTGCGTTATCAGCTCATGCGTCGACAGCGACGTCTGCGTTGTAAATATTTCTATATTTAGACACGGATGAAGAATAAACCAAATGACGTCACAAAATAGAAATCAAATTGATTGTGAAATTGGAACATGACGTTTTCTTTTGATTGTTCAGATTTTTGGCAACCATGCAATATTTGGTAATTTGTGAAATGAACCGAACAGGAGTTGCAGCGGATATCGGAGTTGATATGACATATGACATACATATATAGTATATACATATATATTATATACATATGTATTTCGTTCGGTTCAGAAGCATAACACATTTATTTTCTAAATCCTTTAACCTCGAAATGTTCTTTTATCTAAGAATGTCCTTTTTAAGCGTATGATGTTGCTGTTCCCTTGTTTCTATTTCTTTATCGGAGCATACTTTTAATCTTGGACTGCATTGAAAATAATTATAAGTATTCATATTTTAATTATTTTAGTTTTATTCTTCGCGGCTGAGCTACATTCAGTTACCTTATCATTTTTAAAGGCATTTTTATTGACTTGTTGAGCAAGTGTCTAATATCTGATAATAATTATAAGATTCTCTTACTTAAGTTATAATTGAATGTGGCTTTAAGTCTTCTTTGGCTATAATTTAATTATTTGAAGTCACGCCATTGCCTTTATTTGTTCATTAGGTTGCTGTGTTCACTGTACCGGTTAAATGTCACCACAAGCCACACCTCAGACGAGGGGAAGAAGAGAGGAGAGTGTGAGGCAGGTTGGCATGGTCAAATAATAAATAATTGAATGGCCAAAGTGCTGTGTGTAGAGTGCGTTTGTCTAGTTGTTGTTGCTATTGTTGTTGGATTTGGGTTGGCTTTAACTTGGCTTAGATTGAAATCGGACAACGGCGAGAGTAACTGCAGCAACAGCAAAGGCAGCAACGTTGTTGCCCCAACACATGCCACATGCCCATAGTGCATGCAACGATACTCAGCTCAGCTCAGCTCTGTTTCCCAGCCCTCTGTCCAGTTGTTGCCACAAGTTGCAAGCGAAGACTCGCGCTGCGAATTAAGCTGTTGACACATAACATCATGTCGCACTTGTCTCCTGGCACAAATCTCACCAGCTGAGTGAAAAGCGCGCACAACATGAGCCTCAGCTTGAACCAGAGTCTCAGTCTCCATCCCAGCTCGAGTCCAAGTCCGAGTCCAAGTTGATGCTGAAGTCTTGAGCGGAGCGAGGCCTCGAGCAGAAAGGCACCATGTTGAGAGTGTACAGCCAACAACGGGACAACAACAGCAACTGCAACACAGACAGCAACAACAACAACACTAGCTACAGCTGCAAGGGGAACAACATGGAGAGTAAATCCAAGTTCAAGACCAAGTCCAGCTCAAGTTTAAGACGTTGCACAGTGGAAAGTGCCAATGAAGTTCTTAGAGCAAATTGATGAATTCTCTTTACATTATTCATAATGAATGCAAGTATTAATATTATTCTTTATTTGCAGCTATATTTTATGAACTTATGTTAGGTACATATGTATGTATATTCTAACGCTTTAAAGACTTTCTTACAAATCATAAAGCGTAAGTGTTGATTTTTTTAATCTAAGACATATTTTCAAATTTGACATTCATTTCTTGTTTTAAAAGAAATGTCTGCTGAATAGTTATCAAACACCTTTTTAAGACTGAGATTTTAAAGATTGTTATGATTAATATTTAGATCAATTGCTTAAATTATAATTATATCTTATAAAAAAACCTCTTTTCGAGGTAAAAGTCTAGTGACGAAAACATTTTCATTCCCCAAAATTTCTTATCCAATTTCGTGACGAAAAATATAAAATTTTTACACATGAATTATTAAAAAAAATTTTTGTCACTGGCACTGCGCAAAAAAGTAGTATATATTAGGTATGAAAAATTAAGTGCAATGTGCCCAGTGACAAAAATTTTTTTGTTTTATTTTACAAGCTCAAACATATGTATGTAAAATTAAAGAAAAAATGGTTTGGACACTATGGGGGCCGAGAAGTTCGGCAGGTTTATTGAAAACTATATATATATATTATCTTAAACTACTTATATCTTTAGTATTAGAATAGAGACCTAGAAAATCAATACTTATCGCATGCATATGGCTGCAGATGGCTTCGTCTTCTTGTCATACGCAGATGGTGTGAAGACTCCGTATCTGTGCGCAGAACTCTATTTACCTACTTAGGTCTACAGACTATCACCATATCAATCTCTAGAGTTTTAGGCTCTAGTGGAAAACTTATGTTTAACAATAATAAGATTAAACACTATTGGTTCTAAATTTTAAAACCTAACGAGATAGCGTATAAAATAGGCAGGATTTGGAATTCAAGTGTTTGAACTTCATTAGCACCACTGTGCGTTGTGAACACTGGTCAGAGCACAACAAATCTTGCGGCATGTTATCGCTGCCATGACCACGACAACAGCAACGCCAACAACAACAGCAACAACAACAGCAATAACAACAACAACAACGACAACAATAGCAACAACAACAACGACAACAACAGCGGACAGCGTTGACTTGAACGACGTTGGCAATTTGTGATTGGATTTTGCCGGTTAAATGTATTCGAGATGTGCATAAGCCCAGTTACTGTTTGGCTTCTTCTTCTTCTTCGTCTTCATCATCACCTACTTCTTCTTCTTCTTTTTCTTATGCAGAGTTTTCGTGTTGAGGCATTTGGGTGAAGGGCATAATAACTTATTACAGTTCATCAGCTGTGGCTCACACAGCTTCGATTCCCTGCAAACACAATATAAAATCTAACAAAATATGGTAAATATATTTCAGAAATACTTTAAGTAATTATAAATTATTTAATTAATTTATTCAACCATTGTAGCTTTCTTCAGCTTTTTTTATCTTCATTTGAATGTCTTGTGAGTGCCAGCATTAAATATGTTTCAAAATAGATTCTTCAACTTGAAATTTCATTTTTAAAATTATATGCAATGGCTCTCAGCTAATTGGACCCACTAACCTTAAATATTATACATTTTAAATAAACAAATAATTAAAATGTTTAACTTAATCCAAACATTTTTATTTTTTTTTTTAAATATATAATATTTGATTTAATCAATGAAAACCAAATAAAATGATCGAAACTCATAACTTTATTGATCAAGTTAATCGAGTTCTGTGTGGGTTGTTAAATGCATTTACTTTGATATTTATCTGTCGGAATTTGAGCATCTTTTTTTGGTGCCTTGATGTGCGTCTCTGGGTGGCATCCGTTGGCTGGGAAATGCGAGCGTTGCATGTGGCACGTTGCACGTTGCTGGCTGCGCATTGTACACTTTGCCGTCACTCATACGCCGTGTGGGCTGGCGCCGCAGTCGCCGTCGCCGTCGCAGTCGCCATTTTGTTAGCCGCCATTTGCTCGGCATCATCAATTCCAGCTGACACGTCATCCATCTTGGCGGTTGCAACAGCCGCACTCCAAATGGGGCCACATGCCAGGGTGAGTGAAGGGAGGGGGAAAGAGAAGGGTGAGGGTGAGGGGGATGGGGTTTTTACTGGTGACCGAAACGCATAGCGAGGCCTGCGGCAAAAGTCCTTTAAACGACCTCTGGACGCTCTGTTGGCTGTTGGCGCCGAAAAGCTGCGGCTAGCATTAACAACAAGCTCCAGCATTGACTGTAGAGAGAGAGGGAGAGAGAGAGAGAGAGAGAGAGAGAGAGAGAAAGAGAGAGAAAGAGAGAGGAAGAGAGGGGAAGAGAGGGAAACTGGCAAGTCGGCAACTGGGGAGCCGTAGTCCGCACAAGATTAGAAAATTCGACGTTGTGCAGCAGGCGAAATTAAAATGGCGACGAGAAAGGCAACAAGAGGCAACATGAGGCAAGAGGAAGGAAGGACGCAACGCCATCACGAATGCATGCTGCAAGGGATGTGGCTCAGGCAGAGCACGGCAGCAGCAGGCTGTTGAGGCAGAGACGGAGGCAGAGGCAGAACGGAGGCTGTGTGGCTGCAACACTGCTGGGACTCTCGACGTGCGACGCTGCAGCCATTAAAATACACAGCTGCTGTTGTTGTAGCTGCTGTTGTTGTTGCTGTTGTTGTTGTTGCTGCCACGGCACGGGGCACGTAAAATGGTCGGCAATGTGCGGGCGAGCGGACAGCGGGACAGAGAGGCAGAGGGAGGGACTGAAGGGCGGACGAGCAGGCGTTGTAACGCACGCAAGGACATTTGAAGGATAAAGTCGCGTGAGAGAAAAGCAGCAGTTACTGCTGCACCAGCTGCAACACCAACAACAACAACAACAACAACAACTGCTGCTGCTGTTGCTGCGCTGAGCAGCCGTTACTTGGCATACGAAATCAACTTGCCCCCAACGAGGGAGAAACGCGACTAAAGTAGTAGAAAAATTGAGTAGTAAATAAATGATAAACGAAAATAAAATGCAAGGACTCTAGCTCCTACGCGGCACACACACACACACACACTCACACACACACACATAGATAAACACACACTCTCTGACAGGATTACAAGAATGCTCAAAGGACCAACAATGCCAGGCAACAGCCAACGGCAACAAAAATGAATGTCCCCTAGCCTCGACTTGCCCTTCCCCTTCCCCTTTCCCTTCCCCTTCCCTACCCCACTCCCCCACCAACTCACCTCTCATCCCGAACTTGTCCCTTCTGGTTGCATGCAGTTTTTCGGTGGCAACTAAATTCACATTTGTTGTACGTAAAACACCTCAACTCCACTCCACTCAACCTCCTTTTGTCCTTAGCTGCCTTAGTCCTATGGCCCATGACTTTTGGTAGCAACTGTACATAACTGTGTAGCGCTTACAGTGACTGCTG
The DNA here is from genome assembly GCA_963924055.1 of Drosophila limbata. Lineage (NCBI taxonomy): Eukaryota > Metazoa > Arthropoda > Insecta > Diptera > Drosophilidae > Drosophila > Drosophila limbata. The sequence goes on from OZ001351.1 coordinate 22,022,527, forward strand.
TTATTTTACCAACGATTACCGTTCAATTGTTATCAATGCAATGATCCGTTACTACGAGAAATAAGTAAAAATAAATAGATAATAATGACAATGATAATGATAATAATAATGATGATGGGTATTAACATGTTAATGATTAAAAAAATAAGCAAATTTCTAATAATACTAAAAACAACAATGAAAATCACAGTGATGGTTTCAATGATAATGATAATGAAACGCTTTTCCTAATGCAATAATCATGACAATTATAAACTCATTTAAAATGATATAAAAACAATGAAATGGATTGGAATTTCTAATGGTGTTATTTTCTAATTAAGTAAGATATTCTGCTCATAGAAAGAGTACAGTCCCTTAACGATTAAAAACAGTCGATAACAATACTCGAAGTAGAAAGCAATAACAAGTTCGACTGAAATGAATATTGGCCAATATTGCATTTATCAGGTGTGCTACGGAAATCACTTCCACTTGAACTTCACTTCAATTTCATTTCACTGTGACACAGTCAACTCCGCTGAACATTTTTGAGGGAAACGAAATCAGCGCTCAATCCGCTGGCGTCCGAGGCCATGAGAATAATGCCACATTTTATGTCCGAATTTTGGAATTTAGAGTTGTCGAGTAACTTTTATTGCTTGTCGCGCCAATGACAATGGAATTTTTTAAGCTATTATTATGTAAATACATTAAATTATTTTTATTAAAAAATAAAACAAAATAAAAACCTATTTTATATTTTATTGCAATGATAAACATAAAAAAGTTGCTAATCAACCCTTGCTAAATTTTATATGAGAAGGGGCAACCCTAGCAGTCGACTTCGAAAAGGTTGGTGAACATGCTAAACAAATTAAATCACTCGAAGTTCTGTGGCACTGTGCAAGTTTTCGAGCGGAATCTCTTTTCTCTGAATTCGATATTCCCTGTGATTTCCGTAGCACACCTGATTATCTTTTGGGAAATCGAAAGCCATAATTAACAGGCATTTTATTGCTACCGATTAACTTAAATCGAATCTTTGCCCATCACTATAAAATAAATCTTAATGCGAACTGTGAGGCGTTTGAAGCTCAAATCTCTGCTTCAGTTCGAGGTTCGAGTTTCGAGTGAGTTTTGAGTGGTTTGTCTTGGACATTTGGCCCGATCCAGATGCGAAGACATTTACTTTTTGTGCAATACTGTGTGGATGGAAACACAATTCAATTTCGTTGCGGGCGCCATAAACTTGCGAGTTGACCGAAAAGCGCGCAATGCGAATGACATTCGTTGCACTATTTTCTATCTCGCTTTGTAGTTGCAACAGCTTGTTGCAGTTGCTGCTCACGCTGTTGTGGTTGTTATTGTTGTTGTTGTTGTTATGCATTCCAATGCAATGGCAATGGCAATGGCCAAAACAGATTTTCTGCAGATTCCTCGGCCGAGACAAAAAGCGCAGGCGGGTGGGCGCCGTTGGCCCCAGTTCGCGAAGAACGTAAAGCATAATAAAAAGTCGTGCCTTACGTGCAGTCGAGCCCCGCCTCCCCCCGCCCCCGCTTCCACCCGCCCCCGCTACCACCCGCGGCAGAGGCCTAACCCGCTGCTGCCCCCAAACCGTCCCTGTCCTCACCTCTCCCGCTCTCGCTCTCTCTCCCTGTGCTTGGCTGCAGCTTTCCGTTTAACCTCCCATTCTCACACTGAACAAAAAATGTGTTTAAATTTGAAAAGTTTTCTCCGTAAAGAACGGAAATTCTTAAGAATAGACAATCGAGATTTCAAGAACATTTATTTATGTACTTTTGCAATTTTTGTCTAAAAAATGAAACAAAAAGTTTCAAGAATATTAAACTGCTGATTAAAAACTTAACTTTGTAAAACTAAATGGGAGTTATTTTAAGCAAATTAAACATATAAGAATGCCAATTCTAGGATTAAGTCAACTGTATCAGTTTATCATATTATTTTGTGACTGGTGTCATAATCATAAATTAATAAATAAATAAATAAATAAGTTAATAAACAAAATAAATAAATGAATAAATAAATAAATAAATAAACAAATAAATAAGTAAATAAATTAATTAATAAATAAGTAAATAAATAAATAAATAAATAAATAAATAAATAAATAAATAAATAAATAAATAAATAAATAAATAAATAAATAAATAAATAAATAAATAAATAAATAAATAAATAAATAAAAAAATATATATATGAATAAGTAGATAAATAAAGTAATAAATAAATAAATTAATGAATAAATAAATTATCAAATAAATAAATAATTAAATGAACAAAAAAAAAAATTTAATAAATGAATAAATAAATAAGTAAATAAACAAAATAACTAAATAAAAAAATAGATAAATGAATAAAAAAATAAATAAATAAATAAATGAATAAATAAGTAAATAAATAAATAAATAATTAAGTGAATAAATAAATACAACAATGAATGTTTTTTCTCTTGCTGATTGAATTTCCTTTCTTTTTATAAGATGACAATGCTTAACTTCATTTATCTTTTTTTTATTTCTAAGCTATTTTAATTTTTTAGCTTCGCCTAATCTTGTTCTTTTAATTATTAAAATCGATTCTTTCTTTCTTTTTATTTTGATCAGTGTAGCCAATCTCTTTGTGCCTACATTCAGCTCTTGTTGTTGCTGTTGTTGTTGTTATTTTGGGCCCCGATAGAGTGGAGAACATTTTTGTGGCCGTGGCCAGCGCCGTTTGCCTATTTTATGAGCGTCTTAAGGGCACGCACGATTTTTGCGTTGCGCGTTTTAGTTTGCGGCCTGTGCGTTATGTGGCACTGATTACCGTTGCAGTTGTTGTGGTTGTTGTTGCAACTATTGTTGTTGCTGTTGTTGCTGCTGACTGACAGAGGTCAACGCTGGCTATGAACATTTTCGTGGCAGCGGCGCCCAATGGCTGCGCTTAAAATTGAATTTAATTTATTTAAGCGTCTGCAACGTTGCTGTCAGCTTGCCACAAACGCTGTGCGGCATCGACGTCGTCTTCATCATCATCATCATCATCATCATCTTTATCATCATTGTCATCAAAATCATGAGCAAAGCTGACTTTAATTAGGCACTGAGTTGCCAGTTGCCAGTTGCCTCTTCTGCTGTTGCACGAGCTGTAGTTGCCACACAGCTGACTTTCTGAACTTGAATGCAAATTTTAATATATTATAAAAGTCAATAGATAAAATAAGCTAAGCTACATTAATTGACATATGTTGAAACAGGTTGAGAATTTTAAGGAACCAATTCGCAAAAATTGATTTGATTTCTTGTCTTAGTTGAAAAAGATTAAGATTTTAACTAACCAACTTTTAAAAAAATGTTTTTTGCCTCTTATTAAAATCCATATTTTATAATAACATTCTATTCAATTTATATTCTAAGCCTAATTTAATAGTTGACAGATGCAGTAATAACATCTGCAAACATTTTAGCTTAATTTTAATTTAAATCTTTTAGAAAATTTCAATGATTTCAACTATAAATATGACATAGTTTTTGATATAAGCCCAAGTTAAAGCTTTTATTATAATTAAAAAAAACTAAAATAGTTGAGAGTAAATTACGTGGATTTCTGTTAAATTGTTGGCACTTGTTTTACCTTGTCGAAAATGATATTGACATGACCGTTAATTAGCAGGAATGCGACAACAAAAGTTAGCAGCGTTGTCAAAGGAGAGCCAACAGTGGCCAAGGATTGGATGGAGGAGGAGGAGAGAATAGATAGTGAGTGGGGAGATCAGTCATGGAACAGGCACTCAATCATTAGTGTCCTCGCATATATGGCATATGGCATATACTCATGCGTTTCTCCCCAGCCCAAGCCAAGAGCTTATTGCCGCCCATGCCACGCCCCGATTGTGCGGGCCTCGGCTATTTGATTGGCTAACACTGAGGACCCATAGAACACATATGGAGCGCAATGGGGAAAAAAAAACAAAAATCATGCAGTAACTAAAATTTTTTGCATTGCGAAAAAATGCAATTTTCATACCCTGCAATTCGAATTGAAACTGTACAGCGGGTATATACGAAGAAAATAAAAAATAAAAAAAATTCCAAGAACTTTTTCAATCTATACAATAGATAAATAGTTGAGATTATTTGTCAGCTGTTAAATAAATTTTATTGTATTTGCGTCAAATTATATTTCCAAAAAATTATTTATCTACCGATTATCTAATAGAGGTCTGCATGAATGAGCTAAAACGAAGTTCGAAGCATTCATGTTCAAAAGGAATTGAAAGAAGTCGAATGAGAAGTCGAACGATTTTGATTGAGTTTGAAGCTTTGTGTCAGACTCAGTCGCACAACACTCAAAAATGTGACATGAAGTGAATGAGTGAGAAATCTACTTTGTTTTGAGTTAATTCGAATTTGTTTCGAATTTGGATTTACTTTTCATATTTTATTTTTTGCATGCATATTTTCTGCTGTTGTTTTCATGTGCGTAATAAATATAATGAATACAAGAAAGAAAACAATGAAGAGCAATAAACAGCTTAATATAAATAAGATTTATAAAATCTAAATTTAATTCTTATTATTGATTAAAAGTTTTTAATCTAAGTTTGAATCCAAAAACATAATTTTGTTGACATTGTCAGTGTTGGTGGCAATAAAACAACGCTTTTCCGTTAAGTTTTTTGCATCTGAATACACTCGCCAGGAGCCGCGCTGCTAGCTGGAACACAGAATATTTATATGCAGCTTGTTTTGTGCAATAAGGGAAAAATACTTTTCTGTTTATTCCATCAACCCAGACAATCAAAGTCATTATTTCAAAGTAAAAAATTCAGTCATTTGACAATTAAAATTACGAATTATTCGATTGAATCCGGCCAGTTCAAATTCATTATTTTCACGTAGCACATTAATTCATTTGCACTCATTTCGATAAGGAGCTGTCATTTTAGAACTCAATGTCACTCGCACTCAAACGAATTCAATTCAAAGTGTGCCTCGCACTCACTCAATTCGACATCGTTCGAATTAATTCATTTTAACTCAAATTTTGAGTGACCTCTATTATCTATCGACGCCATTCGATAATAGTAAGTACAATTTAATTTTGATAGCTTATAAAACCCAACTTTTGAGATTTCTCCATTATCAATTTATGATATTTTGATGCTCAAAATGAAATATCATTGATACCAATGAAGGACTTTCTCAACTGTTTCGGACCTTTCGAGGGTATTCTTATAGTCAATAACTTGAATTTATTCGCAGCTGAATTTTCATGTTCTGCACACACACTTGATGGGAATTTTTTAATTTTCCTTTTTTTTGGAGCTTCCCTTTGCTAATCAAAAAGCACAACAGGAAAAAGAAGAGCAACAACAACGGCTCAACAAAAAATGGAGAACGACGTACAAGAAAATTTGTAAAAAAAAAAAAGGAATTGGGGAAAGAGAAGAAAAGAGGAAAAGAAAAGCATCAAAAGATGCAGATCCCAATGGCTGCTGGTTGCTGCACATGCCGGTTATGTTTGCAGTCGAATAAACAGCTCCAATTCATCACACACGATGCAAAAAAAAAAAGAAAAAGCGGGACAGAGAAATAAGAGACAGAGATAAGAAAGAGACGAGAAGCGAAGCGGTTCGGGAATCGAAGAGACAGCAGCAGAAAATGGCGCCACGAGGCTCAGGCGCCAGAATAGCCACCAAAATGCAGGCAGTGCTTGCCACCCGCCTGCCACCCTGCCCCAGTTGCCACAGTGCCTGCCACACCCGCTGCCACTTGCCGCACAGCGCACTAAATCAACATTTCACTTTGATGAATGATGACCAATGTCCAGGCGCGGTTGATGTCCTCGCTGTGCCACACAGCGCAGCTTGCAACAACAACAACAACAACGACAACGTCAACGAAAACAACAACAAAACAAACAACAACTGCACACTGATCAAAATATGATCAAAAATTAACTTTTTGTTGAGACCAAAAATTCTGAAAATTAGAGAAAACATCTTGAATGTGAGATCATTAATTATAGTTGTATTATTATTATAATTGTTGCATTCTATATTATTAAATTTTCTTTATTTTTTAAATACAATTTCAAAGATTATAGAATCCACTCTTTTCTATTAGTAAAAAAAATTGTCGAAGGGTGTAAATTGTAAGATCAATTATTTTTAAAGTTGAATTTGAAGTTAAAGAAAAAGAAGAAATTACAAATATAAAAGATCCATGTGAGAAATATTTAGAAAGCAGTAATTTTGATCAGTGTAAAAAACTAGCTGAAAACTGTAAAAGTGCAGAGGGGCGTGCCAAAGGCGGGAGCAGTAGGGGGAAGAAAAGAGGGAAGGGCATGGGAAGGCAGAGAGTTGAGCTTGTCCTGGATTGGGGCTTCGGATAGAACGCCTACACTCTCGGGCCTGAAAATAGACACGGACACTAATCGAATTATTGCCACTGCAGAGGAGCAGCAGCTCTCCAGAGCACGCGGCTCCTCTCCTCCTCCTCCTTGTTTCACGTTCCCGTTCCCGTTCTCATCCTCATCCTTCGCTTCCTCTCGTCTCTTCCTCTTCGTTCCCTTGCCCATTCTTGTCCTGTGCTCGTCCTGCGCGCTGCCTACACAAAAATCGAATTTTTCTGCACTCGGTCTAAAACAAAACATGGCAAAAAATACAACGAGAGTAATTAAAAAGAATTTCCCTTTGCCGTTTTTTGTAGTACCCATATGTGTGTGTGTGTGTGTGTGAGGGAGAGGGAGACAAGTGAAGAGTAAAAGAAAGCATAGCATACATATGTGGGCAGCTGACGTTGCGCATCTGCATGCGTACATATATATATGTGTGTGTGTATGTGTGTGTGTGTGTGTGTATTGCATCGATGTCAGCCAACAGCCAACCAAAATCGAACAGCGCTGCCTTCGCAGTTTGCTGACCGCTCGCGATTGCCTGCCGCATCGAGGCAACTCGCAAGGGTGTGGGGGATGGGGTGGGGGAAGGGATTGTGACAGAGGGGCAGCTGCAGGTGCAGTGGGATGGGATGGGATGGCAGGAGGGCAGAACCATGTACTCCAAAATCGAAGGATAAAAGGGAGCCCAAACGAAGAGGGTGATGGCCGAGTTGCACTGTGTGCGCCGTGTGCCGCAATAAACAAAAACGCGCGCATAAATTAGAAGCCACACCCGCAACAACAACAACAACGACAACGACAACAACAACAACAACTGGCAGTGACAACATTTTGCATCGAAAACCAGAAAGAAAATAAAGTGAGTAAAAGAAATATTCGAAGGGAAAGAAACAAGAAAGAATCGAATTTCTGTTGAATTAGCCGCACTTTGAATTGCTAATCAATGCAATGGAAGTTGTGGCATTAGCAGCTACGAGTGCGTTGCAAGGTGGCAAGGTGGCAAGTGGCAAGTGGCAGGGAATGGATGAGATGTTGGCCACAAAAATATAGAAGTCAAGGCGCCAGGTTTATGGCGATTTAACTGCAAATATATGTTCGAGACATATTGCCATCTGCTTTAGAACCGAATTAGATAAATATATCAATATATTTAGCAATAACAACTTACATTTCTCGATATACTTGCAACTCTAGCTTGTTTAATATGTCTGTGTAGCTTTATTATTCTCTACGTTAAAACAAGTTAATCCAAATATGCAAGCAATAAATAAAAAAGTCGCCGTCCGCGCGAGCTTCACAAAAATATGGGATAATATTATTTTATCCACCCTTTAAAACCCAAACTCTTACCCATTTACTTTAATTTATTTCAAACAGTTTTATTTTTTGTCTACTATAATTTTGAATCAGTAAAATATTAATAATAAAATTACTATCTAAGTTTTGTTTAAAGAGACAGAAACAGATATGTTATGATGATATTACATTTCGAAAACTAAGCAAAATAAATATTAATAAAGATTAATTAATAGGACATTTGTTTTATGTTAGCATTACCTGTATGTGCAACTCACCTGTCATTTATTTTACTTGGTCATGATTTAGAATATATATTAGCCAAAGTTTTTTACCTTTGAAGCAATTCAAAAGAGAATTAAGTAAATCGTATGATTAACGGTCGCTTAACTGGGTTACAAAATATTTGAATGTCATTTAAGTTCACTAAAAACTGCTCGTAATATAATTGAGAGAGAGATTGAGATTGAGAGAGAGAATTGTAGCAGAAGGAGAATTGTAGGAGAACTGTAGGAGAATTGCGTTGGCTGTCAAGTTTCAAACTCAATTCTCAGACTGGAAGAGACTAGCAAAAGTTGACCCAACAACAACAACAACGATGGGGGGAAGCTGATGAAGAAGAAGGAGAATAGCAACAGCAACAGCAACAACAACCAATGCGAGTTGCACATGTGCACAAGATTTTTGTTGTTGCAATTGTTGCTGATGCTGCTGCAACAGCAGCGAAATGTCAACAACAACAGCGCAGCGCACGCGCAACAAAAAGTCAACGCTGTTGTTGCCGTTGTTGTTGTTGTTGTTGCTGTTGTTGTCGCTGTTGTTGCAGTCAATTGCATTGCAACATTTCATTTTCTGATATGAAAGATTTAAAGTTTGCAACATAAAAATGTCACGTTTTTCATGGTCGCCACGAGACGACGACGACGACAGCAACAGCAACAACTTGCAGCAACAGCAATGTTGTTACTCTTGCTGTTGTTGCTGTTGTTGTTGGCGCTGCGCATGCGCATTTGGAGCCTTTTGGCTAACTAACTTGAAGTCTATTTATGTTACAATTTGGCTGCTGCCAGGCAAAAATGTTGCCAACTTTGCTGTTGGCTTTGGCTTTGGCTTTTGCTTTTGCAGCTTGTTTGACAATGCAACGCGTCGTGACATCTGCAGCAGGTCGAAGTTGCAGCCACACGGAGTCGCAATCGCAATTGCAATTGGAGTCGGGGTCGCTTTAAGTTGCTGCTTAAGTTAAGCTTTAAGATTCAGTTCAAGTTTTAGTTTTAGTTTTAGTTTTAGTTTCAGTTTTACTTTACTTTCGAGTTATACCTATTTATACCAACTAACTAATCTCCAGTTCTTTATTTCTCTTTTTTAATTTGTGCCACGCAACGTTACGCATCATCTAAGAGAGGGGGGGGGGGGGGTAGCATGTGGCCCCCAACTGGCAATTTTTATTGCTCTGCCCATTGCCATGGACCGCGACTGCGACTGCGACTGAGACTGAGAGATGCCACTGATATGAGGTCTGTGTGCCACAGACGGACACAGACGACGCTGCCACAAGACGTTGCAAGGACTGGCAAAAGATTTCGTTACGTTTTGTCACAAATTAAACACGTTTTTCCTCAGAACCTAATGAATAAACTAGCGAAACGATGTTCGCCTCTCAGCGGCATGGGAAGTGGCAGCTCTCCGACAATGACCGACTAGTAAATGCCCTGTAGAAATAATATTGATAACAGTAATTGTTAAAAGATGTCAAATAGAAATTTGGTTTTTTTTTTTTTTTACTTCAATGAAGTTTAAGTTTCAACTGCAGATTGAATTTTGGAATATTTTAGTGCATTTCAATGCGAGTGACTTTAAATTATTTTATTAAATTACAGCACAAATATTAAACATAAATAAGGTTTAAGAAATATTTACAGACAGTTTGAAAATATGTTTCATTAGTTAAACTGTCATTTGTTCAACTGATTTTTTAAAACCAGGTTCATTAATTTTTGTCCTATCAAAAAATTACTCCTCAATTTCCTTGTCTTAATCTCAATGTTAAAGTTTTAGTTATTATCATCAAATAATGCTTAATACTATAGGGTATCTATGCGTTGAATATCCCTTACAGTTTTGTTCATATTTTGATATATTGATATCTTTCTGATTGCATAATGAAAGGCAAAGCGAGAAGTTTTTCCTCTAGACTTCCCTTTTTATCCCTCTCTCTCTCTCTCTTTCTCTTTTATTCCCTCCCTCTCTCCCTCTCTCTCTCTCTCTCTCTCTAAGTCTAAAACTAGATCAACCTGTAAGCAAATCACCGGCCAATTGCCAACTAATCTGTCGAGTGTGATTAAGGACACAAGATTCCATTCATTCAGAGCATTCTTTTTGCCCCCGAGTTGCATACAATTAGCAGGCTGTAAATTTGAAATCAAAAATAGACCACAAGTTGAATGGGTGCCGGGTGCCCGGTACTCGAGGCCTACATAAGTGTTAATTGAACATGGGCCCGGTACGTGTGTGGCAGCCACATGTTGCCAGGACCGTGCAACCTGGATGCCCAATCACGGATACACTTCCAGAAATGAACACAACTTCTTCATTAGCTTCATAAATGTTCTCTTTCTTCTTGGTTGTACATCTTTGAATATCCTTGTCTCCTCAAGGTGTTCTCGGATTTTTTAGGATTTCAATTTCCAATTAATGATTTTTATTCTTAGTGTAAATTAATGTTTTTATTGTTATGTTTCTCTCTCCAACAAAATGTGCTCATTTTGTATATTTCTCATTATATAGTTAAATATTCTAACTGACTTTCTTCTGCACTTTTCATAAATCGCACACATTTATCGAAAATGTTGCAATGATGAAATGTTGATATGATGAGAACATTATCTGTTTTCAGAAAATTGATCAATTTCGGGTCCAAGCACTTTCGATAAATGTTCATAATTTCATTACCGTTCTTCGACTCGATCTCATCTTTCGATTGTCTTAGGTCTGAGATGGACAACTCGGTTAAATTATGTCATGTATCGATAGATTTGATACAAAATTATTGATACGTCAATATTTTTTTTTTTTTCAAGCAGAATCTTAAGTCTTATCACTGTCCGTAGTTTGTGTTGCTTGGGCTTTTCGCTCAGTGTACTCGCTGAGCTGCCGTATAATGGCTGTGGCAAGTTACGGTCGCTGTGGCAAGTTACTGTGGCCAGTTGCCGCAATTACGCACATCTAATGCAATTCCGATAATTGGCCATCAAATTTATGAGACATGTTGCAGCGAGTCGCAGTTAAATTACGATGTGCGAACATGTTGCGACCATAAAGGCAAATGTTGCAAGTGGCAAGCGGCAAGTGGCAAGCGGCAAGCGACGGGCCCATTTAAATGCGTGTGATAATCAGCATGTTGCGAACATGTTGCCGTGCAACATTTCATGCAACAACAGCAACAACAACCGATGGCAGCAGCTGTAATTATTTCTATTAAAGAGTGCAACTGCAACTGCTGTCGCTGTCAGCCTGACTGCACACACACCACAACACACTCACACACACACACACATACTCACACACACACACACAACAAATATGAAATGTGTTTTTTCTCTGTTTTCTTCATAATTTACCAGCAATTTCTCAAATTGAATTTGCATGCGAAACGCGCACGAGAAATTCTATTAGGCAAAAACATTTCGCAATTGCGTGCTGATTGTCAGGTTAAACTTCATCCCAGGCTCAGGTTTTCTCTCATTCTCTCTCTCTCTCTCTCTCTCTCTCTGTCTTGGTGTGTCTTCAGTTGCTTCAATTCTTTCAAGTGCTTTGCATGGTCGCGATTATTAGTTACGGCCGCCTGAACGCATTTTTGCGCGTCTCCACACACAACCCCCTTCCACTTCCACTTCCCCTTTCTCTTTGCACTTCCTCCTTTCCCTTTCCACCTGCTCATCTCACTTCATTCCTCCTGGCAATACTGTAATAATCTTAATTAAGTTTAGAATTGAGTCTGCGCGTAATTACGCGAAACGCGCACAAAAGCCCCGACTCTGGCCACGTATGCAAAGTGGCCCCCTCTCCCCTCTCCCCTCATTCTTGGCCATAATTATGCAGCTGACCTCACCTCACCTCATTGCAACACAACTGAACACATCCCACTTCCCTCTTCCCGCTCCCATTCCCATTCCCTTTTCCCCTCCCATTTCATGGCCATTGCCGCCCACTTTCCTTTTTAAGCTGCCGCTGACGGTTTCTGGTCAGGTGAGCATAACTAATCTAATCGCGATTAATATGCCTATCTCCCTCATGCCCACTCTCAATTTAAGTTTAGAAGCATAAACTATAAGTTTCAATATAAATATATATATCATATAATAAAATGTAATAAATACACATATATGTTACAGGTATGCCACAGAAATCACTTCCACTTGAACTTCACTTCAATTTCAGTTCACTGTGACACAGTCACACATTGAGAGAAACGAAATCATCGCTCAATCCGCTGGCGTCCGAGGCCATGAGAATAATGCCACATTTTTTGTTCGAATTTTAGAATTTAGAGTTGTCGAGTAACTTTTATTGCTTGTCGCGCCGATGACAATGGAATTTTTTAAGCTATTATTATGTTAATAAATTAAATTATGTTTATTAAAAAAGAAAAAAAAAGGAAAACATATTATATTGCAATGATAAACTTAAAAAAGTTGCTAATCAAACCCTTGCAAAATTTAATATGAGAAGCAGTCGAGTTCGAAAAGGTTGGTGAACATGCTAAACAAATTAAATCTCTCGAAGTTCTGTGGCACTGTGAAAGTTTTCAAGCGGAATTTCTTTTCTCTGAATTCGATTTGCCCTGTGATTTCCATAGCACACCTGATAATATAATAAAATGTAATAAATACATATGTAAATAGAATAATAAATATGAATTTGACTCTTTCTGCTCGCTATATTTGAGTAATCAGCGCCTTTTCTTATCAGAAATGGAACTAGTTCAATTTAATATCGTTGCACTTTGATTGGCATACTCGATTTATGCGCTCTGCGGACAGTTTCTAATGAGGCTGCCTGACCCGATGATACCCTATCAGCTATCAACTCTATCAGCTATCAGCTGGCTCCTCCATGACAGTCCCCGACAGCAGCTGAGGCCACAGAAAGAGAGTCGCAGTTGGAGCAGATGTTGCGGCTGCCCACAGTTCCAGCCTCATTCACATGCCATGGCCAATGTCGATGGCAACAGGAACAGGACTCCGACCCGTCGCGTATACCATTAGTTTAAGTTCCCCCCCCTCTCTCTCTCTCTCTCTCTCTCTAACTCAGTTAGTTGGGCATCGCCCACTTGGCGGCGTCTCCCAGAGATGCTGACTTACATGCTGCATCGTCGTTTGCCTTTCTATTTCTCTGACGACAACGTCTCGGAGATGGAGACGGAGATGGAGTTGGAGTTGGAGACGGAGACGGAGTTGCAGTCGAAGTTGGACTTCCTATTTCTCTCGCCGCATGGCCCATTACACTGTCCATTTGAGTGGTCATTATAGTAAATTTGATTTGGACGCGAGCCTCAAAAGCTGCCCCAGCCACATCATCAATACCAAGTGACATACAGCGTAAAAGAGAAGTGAAGAGAGAGGAGGGAAGAGAAGAGGGAAGATTGCCAGAACAGTGAATATCGGGGAGGGGGGCTAAGAAATATCGAACACGTAGTTAATCAATCCATTGGTGGTCCAAAAACACGACGCGCCAGCAATTACTGTTAACTGGGCCGCGTTCTTTCAGTTGTTGCAAGTTGCAAGTTGTTGTTGCAAGTTGTACGCACGTTGCCGCTGCATTGGCGCTTCAAGTCGCGTGGGCGGCAACATTCAATGTTGGCCAACTCAACTCAACTCGAGTCGAGTCGAGTTGATTTCGTCTTGAGTTTTGGCCGCATTTCATACACCGATTTGCAAAGTAATTATGTTGTCATTAGCTGGAGACTTGGCCAAAAACCGCGGGCAGTCGTTCACTTAATCAGTTAGTCATTTATTCACTCAATCAGTCAATCAGTCAGTCGGTCAATCAGTCAGTCGGTCAATCAGTCAGTCGGTTAATTCAGTTTATATACTCACAGCATCAACTGTTTTGGACTTTAATTTGTTGTTTCGCTAGTTTAAGATTGATAAAAGAGTTAGAGCAAAGTATTTCTTATGTATTTACTGTCACTATTCTAATAAATATCCTTATAAAAAACATTGTTTTATTTATTCATTACTTATGGGGTATTCCAGCGTTCCGTACGTTACATTTGCACGCATATTTTCATGTCAAACTTTAAACTCGTACTGCTAGCGATCGGATTGGTGAATTATAATGAAATTTTCGGGAAAATTTAGGTCTTTGAGAGTACTATTAAACCTTGTTTAAGATAACAGCCTTACTGTTTATAAAAAAAGTTAAGCTTGCTTAAAGTTCCGTTGCGTCTGTTACAAATAATGGAAGTCTTTTTGAGGTTTACGTGCATTTTCACATTTTATTTTAGCGAATAATAATAAACAAAAAAAGTACAAAAAATGAAGTGGAATATAAAACCACATCAATGCGGCTGAAAATATAATGATAAGAAGTGTTGTTAAATAAAAATAATTAGTTTTAATTTTTGTCAGTTGCGAACGTTACACTTTTTACACACATTTTTACTTAAAATTATTATTATATATTAAATATCCTTTCAGTATGTTTTTTATCTTAAATAAAGCAAAATGAAACAAAGATATGTTAAGTGCTAAATACTAAGACGACTTTTTTTAAGAGTGAAAATACACTGTTTTTTACAAGAATTATTGAAGGCAAGGGGCAAAAAGAGGAATTTATTGGATAGGCTCGGCTAGAACAAACAAATCACCGTAGAACCATTTTGATTTTAAATTTTGAAGCTTGAATATGTATCTTGTTATTAAAAAAAAAGAACAACTATTGTTAAAAAACATTTAATTGTTGGATAGCTTTAACTTTTCGCCCTTGGTTTTGAAAAATGTCGGAATAGCCCATATGTAAATTTATTTGTGTAGTTTTATTGTTTAATTCTAAAGGTTAGAAGGCTTATAAGTTGAAATGCTTAAATATGTTGTACTACCTATTGAATAAATACAGTTTAAAATTTAAATTTGATGATTATATCAAGACTTATTTACTGATAGAGGGCATTTTTTTATTCATTTATTTTATGTTTTTCATAAAGATTGCAATTCGAAATGAATATAAGAATGAATGAAATTGTAGTTTGTTCCAAAAGAAAAGAGCTCCATAAGTCGAAGTCGTCATTAGTTGAACTTTTTCTTGGATATTGGTGATTCGAGTTAGGGAAGTTCGACTGTATATTGAAGTTCCATAAGTTAAATTACACAATTATTTATAAATACTGTGTCAAAATGAGAGCTCTCAACTCAACAAAATAAATTCAGAGTAATTGAAATTTTACGAATTATTATTCATCTCAAATTTATAACCATATTTAATAAACAATCCCTGTTTACCGTTAGCTAGGTTCAAGCTGCATCCGAGAAGAGGGCGCTTAAGTGCTACCTCACGGGCAGCCTGCCAACTCGGCTTAAATGGCAGTTCCCAAGGCAGCTCCCCAAGCGTCTGATTGACACTTTGGCACATTTTTGGCTGCTGTTCAGCGAAGATATCGCACCTCTTCACTGCATTCAGTTAACAGGAACACGCACACATTTGGCATGTGGCAGGGGCACGAGCACGGACATGGACATGGAGAAGTTGAAGGAGAAGGAGAAGGAGACGATCACTGGTTAACTGGTACCCTGTTCGCAGGTAGAGGGTAGCTCAATTGCTGCCCCCGGGGCGAAAAGGGCACTACTCGAAGGGGTCTCGAAAGGGAAACCGAAGGGGTCTCGGAAGGAGAACCGAAGGGGCACTAAAGGGGCCTCCAACTGCCGACGACTTAATTGAAAGTTGCAGTTGGACAGGCAGCTGCTTTTATCAGCGCCACGCGCGCAATTAATTCAAGCGATTTGCTTAACTGTAAAACTGTAAATCGACCAAGATCCCCTTCCCCTTCCTCCTCCCCTCGCACTCTGCCCCTTCCTGTCCGACTGTCCGACTGTCCAGCCTGTCAACTGGCAACAACAAAACGTAAATCAAGAAATTTGCTTATCCCACGCTTCGTCGTCGTCGTCGTTTCTGCTGCCGTTGCCAATCCCCATTCTCCCCTCCCCCCTTCTCCCGCCCCTCCCCCGGCCACCGCTGCGGGCTTGTCTGTTGGTGCCACATGCAACAGGTGGCGCGATCGCTGCGTGCGTCTTTTGCATATTAAAAAATGTTTCGGCCCGCTTGCGTCTGTTTGCGGATCATCGTTGGCTTCGCACTCGAATTCGGAGTCGACTCCACTCGACTCGGCTGCATGTGGCACGTTGCCCGTTGCCCGTTGCCTGTTTTTTCAGTTGCCCGTTGCCTGTTGCCATAAGGCACAATGGGTGGTAAATTGAAGCTTTCAACTCTGTGCATGTGTTTGTGTGTGTTTGCATCTCTTTCTGGTTGCTGGATCTCATTTCATTGCTTTGGCCGCTGTTTTGACAATCGGCGCCGCTTTAATTGGAGCGCTGTCATTAAAGGCACGCAATTAAGAAAGCGGCGACCAGCGAAATGATTGACACAAATTAAAAAAAATAATAATATCTATGTTAATATACAGTTAGTCGAGCGATTGTTCTGGACGGACAATTTATAAAAACACACTTCGTTTTGAGCTTTTAATATTTCTTAGAGCAACTTGGCAAAATTAATTGTAAAAATAAGAAATCTGTGAACTTTTTTATTTTTTCAAAACAATTATTTGTCCAACTGCTTAATGGATCAGCGACTAGGGACTAAAGCTACGAAGTTATCGATGTTTGTCACTAGCGTTAGTTTTGAGCACAACAATTCAGTTATACACGAAACATCAGAATTTACTTATATTCGTCACTAGCGTAAACTAGCATAAACCAGTTACACAATGAAAATGATCGTATTATTGTAAGTTGGTCACTAGCGTGAGCTTTGCGCACAACAGTTACACTGAGTTAACTGCAATATCACAAGTTTCAGCACTAGTGTAGGTTCTAATCAGGGTTAAGGTTTCTGGTAAGGTTTATACTACAAGTTAGAAATTAAAATTAGTATAAAGTATAATATCAAAATAGCTATAATAGAGATACCTATCAATAAAGGTACTCTTAATTATTATATAAATTAAGGCTTTCAATAATTCAAAGAAATACTTATATTATCTGTAATGAAATGCTTACTTTCGTCACTTGCAGCGCTGTTTAGATCAGAAGTGGGCTCGAAATCTGAATTCGGGAGCAGTCGCTAGCTCCCGGAGCCCATGCGTGCCCACCACTGGTTTAGATCATAAAATACATTGAGCCCGCTTAACTGTCGTATCAACTCGAGCATAGGAAGTGCATCGTATATAGTAAGTAGTATAACTTGTCAGGTCTGGGGCTGGGGCTATCAAACAGGTCGACCTCAGGCGAAAGGTGTTAAACATCACACGCTCGCGGCCTGTTAAATGAGAAGCAGGAGATGGAGGACAACGAGCGAGGAGGAAAGACGGAGAAGAGAAATGGAGGAAATTCTATAGCCAGACAGTTTATTTCATATCAAGGCGAATATACGAGCACAAGTATGAGTGTGAGTGTGAGTTTGAGTGTGAGTATGAGTACACAGAACTAAATTCGGGATTCCGGATTTATCAATTTCTACTCCGCACTTATTTTGATTGTCAGTGCTTTATAAAATGTTTTCTATTTTAATGCAGAGTTGTTCACATTTAATCCGAATATTGCATTAATTACATGTATTTGCTATAATTTATTGCATGCTATAATCAAGAATTTTAAACTCGAATTTTAGTCTGATTATTTTTGGTTTCAGTGTATGAGTATTTAGGGCTATTCCATGCCTCGAAACGCCTTAATAATTAATTTCCACAACGCTGTCCCTTGGTTTGGTTTGGTTTACTTTGAATTTGCTTTGCTTTTGTGGTAGTGCAGAGAACGGGAAAGCCAGAGGGGTGGCTGGGGAGGAGAGGGGACAGGAGGTTCACCTTGTAAACAGAACCGGCGACATCCGCTTGAGATTTGAATCTTGTGGCTGGCTGATTAGCCCCACTTAGTGGAACGGTATTAGGCCACTTGACGAAATTAAAGGGATTGCGGGTCGCTCGCTTTTGGCCACGTTTAAGGTTTGTGGGCCAATTCGTGGAGTGGGGGTGCGGGCAGAGAAGGACAGGGCGACAGCTGCTAAGACGGGAAAATAAACAAAATTCCTACCGAAATATAATCCGGAAGCATGGACATAATGACAAACAGGCAAAACCCGAGACGGCGACTAGAACTGGAAATAGAGAAAGGAGAAGGATGAATGAACGAGTGAGAGAATGGATATGGAGGCGAGACAGACAGACAGACAGACAAACAAATGTCGCGCTCCTTTGTATTCCTTGTTGGGTTTTTGTCTTATTTTATTTGGCACGGCCAAAAAGGAAAAGGATTATAAAATACTGCAAAAACTGTGACTGTTGCCTCTGGCTCTGAACTTTCGCTCTCTCCCTCCCTCCCTCCCTCTCTCTCTCTCTCTCTCTCTCATTCAATATCTGTCCCAATCTCTCCCTCTCTCTCTTTCCTTTTCTGTCCATCTCTTTCTATATGTGTGCCGTGCCCGGCGGCGGCATCGACGGCTTCATTTGGCGTGCATGGAAACCGTTTGGTCCGCCTGGATGCGGGCCTTGTTAAGGAATACCTCGCAATCGTGTGGCCATGTGGATATGCTCGACTGTTGCTTCAGTTGAGTGATGGGCTCGCTCTAAAGTTCGTTGCTTAAACATTTTTATTTTATTGCAATTATTATTTTACTTTTCATTATTTTATGCAATATATTATTAAGGTTATTTATAATTTTTGTAGGTGAATTCCTTAATTCCTTAAATTAAAAAGCAAATTTTCTAGCAGGTCGAAGGTTTTTTTAGAAATCAAAGCAGTCGATTTACTTTTAATATTTGCAGAAGAGCATAAGGTTAATTTTTTATTAAGTGAAGATACAAACTTTTATTTACGTCAGTTTTAAATTTTCCGCTGAAAAAAAGAATATAAATTTAATAAAAGAAATTCGAAATGACAACAGGGTATGTCAGAGTCGCGATAGAGTTAATTTGTTGTGCTTCTGCATTGTCCTGTGACCGTGGCTCACAAATACGAGTAATACTCGCATTGCCGAAAAAATGTTTGTACTTTAAATGACATTCCGCAGTAAATTTCACGTTTATAGCTGACACACAAGAATAAATATCGCGTTGTAATACTTCTGGAGGCGTGCGAAGGCGAGGGACGGACACGGAAAACATCGAAATATAATAGGTCCAACACAACACAATACAACAGAACACAACTGTAAAAGATATATACTCGTGTACTCGACTCGTTCACTGAAGGGAGCTGGCGAGCAATAAAAAATTATAGCCAGAAAATAAAGTATCAGCTGAACAAGAGAAAAATACGAGTCAGACAACCAGGAGAATTGGTTAAGAATTGCGAATTGGAAATGGTCCCGGGGGGATTTTTAGCCTAACTACTAATATGGGTATATTTATTTAGCTCATTGGGATGTATTGCCTCTGTATTTCCAACAGCTGTCAAATATAGTTGGCCCGATTTCGAGTAACTTTCATAAATCGCATAAATCATTAGAGCAAAATTGAACGCAAAATGATAAATTTAAGAGTTTCGGTAGAGTAAATGCAGGTCAGGTATTTTTTGGAAACTATTGTAACATATACATCAGTAATTTTAAAGTTCTTTTAACATTGCATAATGAGCAAAAAATAAGACGAACTTTAATATGAAAGTTGATAACTCTAAAGAGAAATTAATTAACGTTTCAGTATTTGGATATTTGAGTCCATATTTATTTTTTAAATACCTTACTTTGAATTCTGGCAGCGGAATGTAATTGAAGTGAAATTCAAGCAAAAGCGATTTCATATCATAAACATAACTTAAAGTGGAAATTATTGCCTTTTACTGTTTATCATACAATTTGCTAAAAATTCCCTTACAAATAATAACATCCTGTGTTCAAACTGAAGATTGGAATATTTAATTTAATGATTAGTATAATATACTGAATTATTGTGTCGACTTTACATACTTGTCAATAGATGAATAATTAATAACTTAATAACTAAATATACACTATCCGATTTTATTTTATTTTTTGAAGTGCACCTCTAGGCATAATACCTATGCTGAAGTTGTGCCAAATTTTTGAACTCACGCATTTCAATTGGGCAAATCCCAGAAACAGTCCACGGCGTCCAAAAATTTAAAATTTATCAAAAATTCACATCTTACGAAATTTTCTTCCAGAAATATATTCAAGTCATTCATTTCATCAATATACGCTGGAATAAACTCAAATTTTCTATATTTTTGGTAATTTTCTTAAAATTTGACTTTTAAAATGGACCATTTTTATTCTAATGATAACACTAAGTATGATTGTAACATAAAACATTTTAAAATAAAGAAATAAATTGAGTGTTTAATTTAAAAAAGGTTTTTCAAGCTGATTTCGATATATAAATTAAAAAAGAGAGACGGAAACAACATAAATATGTTATGGAACAAAATGTTGCATGCGCTACGTTTCGTGCGTCACATGGGTATACTGCGTTTGCTTAAAAACCATAAGCTTTTTTGACTTCATCTAAGCTATTTCTGCATTCTATTATTCTCAGCTATCTTTAAGATATTGGATTTTTGTGCTTTTTTATGCATAACTCGATGAAAATTACAAATGAAATGGATACTTTAAAAGTTACTTCCATTTTGTGTAGCGTTTGCTACAACACATTATGAATTATTATTTCGCAAAAAGAAACATTATATTTTATGCCATTCAAAAAAACATTTAAATACCTATAAACGCTATACAAAAGTTGACGGTTCATCTTTGAAAACCGCAAAACATTTGCATATTTTCATTTTCATCTTTATATTTGTATATTTGCCCATATGTGACTTTAGTGTCGACTGCTTTTCGCGGACGTTGCATAAATGATGGTAGAGTGTAGAGTGTAACAATATAAGTATCGAAGCCCATCCCTATGCCAGGCTGATTGGCCCATTAAGTTTCCATTGTGGATATGTTTCGAGTATAATCAGTTGTTGATTTGAGAGGCCCAATGGGGCACTCAAGCGCCTGCTAGCAACAACAACAACAACAAGATGGAGAAGCAGCAGGAGAAGAGAGAAACAAAGTGGAGGCAGCAGTCGAGATATCAGTGGCACTTCATCTTGATTGACATGCGCATTCAGCGCGTTGACATAATGATGGACAGACTTGGAGCTTGGCGATTGCGCAGGCGCACCATCCACAAAGTGCAACGTGCAACGTGCTACGTGCGACATGCAGCTTGCAGCATGCAACAACAAAGCGTGACAACATTGCCGCTGGCGATGCGTTTGTGATGCTGCTGCAGCGGCTGTGATGTGACCGCGCATCGAGATAGCAACAAGGGGCATGCAACACAGCACATCAGACTAGAGAGAGACAGCAAGAGGGAGAAAGAGAGAGAATGTCATGCAACTCGCTGGCGCTTTTCACATGCGTAATGAGAGAATCGCAGTTAATGAAGCCAGAATCGAAGCGATATTGAAATCGAAACTGGGACGGATTCGTATTCGATCGGTTATCGATGGCAAACGATGGATCGAAGGATCGATGGTCGCTGATGTTGCCTTTAAGATTTCCACCTCAATACCGAACTTGCAGAGATTTTTCAATATCAATTTTCATTGTTTTCGTCTTCGTCTTCGTCTTCCTTTCGTCTCTCGGCCTCTTGGTTTCTTTCGGCGCTGTCGTCACTCAGTCGGTGCACGATCTTGGGATACGATGTGCTATCTGGACATAAATAGACGCCAATTAAATGCTTGATGGCCATGTTTTTTTGTGGCCAGCCCACGGAACAGTCAAGTGAGCACAAAAACCTTAAAAAAAGACACAGAAAACCTGGCAAATATTATCAAAAAAAAAAAAAAAGGGGTACTGAAGAAGGCTCAGTCGAAGCAGGCCAGAAAAGAAAACGGAAATAATTTTACAATAAATTATATGAAATATTTTCACAGAGCGAACACGACAGTGAACACCAAAAAAAAAACCCTAAGAAAAATATGACACACAATGTTGCAGAACCAGTTTTCAGTAACTTTGTTGTTTCGTTGTTGTTGTTTTTGTTGCCAGTTGAAACTTTGCGAGACATAACGGCGTCTGGCAGCCTGAGGATGGGGATGAGGATGAGGATGAGGATGAGGTTGAGTTGCCTTCAACACAAGAGGATGAGCCACAAAGATGTCGAAGTCGACATCTTGACTTGGCCCAGAGTGCAATACGAATACCAGAAGCCCATATAGACATACAGTCTCAAACAACTCGCTTAAGACGATGCACAGTGGTCAAAACATGCCGTGGCACTTGACAAAACACGAATTATACAAAAACTTAGACATAAGCCCGTCTTTTATTTCTTTAAATAAGGTATTAAAAGAAGACAAAGTTGAAGAAGACTACAATAAAAAATTTAAGACAATATACAGTAGAACTTCCCTAACTCGAATCCCCATTATCCAAAGAAAAGGTTCCAGTTATGGAGATATTCGACTTATAGAGTTATTTTTCTTAAGTTTATTTTACTGCCACTCAATTAGCTCGAGTTAGAGAGATATTCGAGTTATAGAAGTTCGAGTTATGGAAGTTCAACTGTACATATATTTCACTTTATACGATATTATATTTACTTAAAAGTTAATTTTTATTTATCTTAAAGCGAAGCCAGACATGGAATCGAAACTAATCGAATTGAAAATTAATCGATAAATGAAATGAGTTTCACATCACTCTTGGAAATCTATTCTTTGGAAAAAAAATATCCAAGTTATTTTGCTTAAAAAATACGTTATTTAAAATATTTATTAGTATAATCATGGAAAACGCAGTAAAATGCAATAAATACAAATCAAATGGTTCTCAAGCCGTGTCATTAAAATTAGTAGATTCGACATTTGTCCCACTGTGCAACGCCCCCGTTACCGTTACCGTTACCATTACTATTACCATTGCCATTACCGTTTAACATTTTGATTGAGGGCTTTCGAGAGGTGTACTCGTAGTTACCCTCGCCAAACTTTTTGCAAGGCGACAATATTTTTTTTTGCCTCTCATTTTTATACCCTGAGGGTATATTAAGTTTGTTCAAAAGTATGTAACAGGGAGAAGGAAGCATCTCCGACCCCATAAAGTATATATATTCTTGATCAGCATCAACAGCCGAGTCGATATAGCCATGTCCGTCTGTCCGTCTGTCCGTCTGTCCGTCTGTCTGTCGGTCCGTGTAAACGAAAGGATCTCAGAGATGGTAAGAGCTAGGACCACCAAATTTGGAATGAAGACTACCTATAGTGTCAGGCAGAACAAGTTTATCTTAAAATTTTGCCACGCCCACTGTGGTGGGCGTAATTCATCAAAAACTTTCATCACCTTTAATCTAGGGTTTTAAGTTAAAATTTTAAATTTTTTTAACACCAACGGGTGTAGGATCATGTCCTGAGACTAATTACCAACTTTCAACATGATTGGGCCATAAATAGTGAAGATAATAAGCTTTAAAGATTGGCAGCTTCATATGTATATAAATAGAATTATTCGTCATTTAATTGATTTAACATTTACTCTGTCAGAATGGACATCGAGAATGTTAACCGAATTTGCCAGCATCAGTGTAAGAGGCGGAGTGGTCGAAGTGATAGGTGCTAGGCACGCGAAACGGGAGATCGCGGTTCGAGTCCCGGTCTGGTCGATGCAAAAGATTTTTAATTATTTAGTATTTTTCGTTTATTTGAATTTTCAGTTTAATGGTAGAGTCACGCGAGGGGCGTGGGTTCAATTCCTGAATAGGTCAACGAATTTTTTTCGTTTTTAAAAATATTTTTACTTTTAATAAATTTTTAAAATTTAAAGATAATGTATAAATTGCCGTGGCCTAGGCTCAGGGTATATTACTGTCGAGTGCACTCGACTGATCCACTTGTTGTTTTTGTTTTGTTGCTTGTAATTTCGTCGTTGTTGTTGTTGTTGTTGCTGCTGTTGTTAGTGTTTTTGTTGCACTGTTTGCGGCCTAAAATGTGAAACCTGTCGAAACTTTTTCCTCGACTTGGGGGCAGAGTTGCACACACCTACGCTTGCCACACACAGCGCACTGAGAACTGAGAACTGAAGAGCTGAACACGGAGGAGAACTAGAGAAATGGGAACTGAGAACTGAGAATCAACCGCGACAACTGAGAGCTGCGAACTGTGAACTGTAAACAGTTTGTGGGTGCCATTTAGACTGTTGTTGTCAAACGGACGGACAGACAGACGAACAGACGGAAAGTTTCTTATCGACAACTGCGCTGAAATTCCGTTTGGCATTGCCCCATCCCCCCAAGGGAGAGGAATGTGAGCGAACAAGGAAAATAACTAGATATTTGATCGAAAACTAACGACATAATATTCATTTCGATTTATTAAATTTTAAAGATTTTTATTGCATTCAAAAGATATGTATATCTATATGCCTATTATGGATCCGAGCTCAGTCTTTTCAAATATATGCAACGGGGCGCAGAGCGTGGACATAACTAGCCTAATCATGGTTATGTACATTTTGAGATATATGCACTTACTTAATCTGCGTAGTCTTCATGCCAAATTTGGTGTGTCTAGCTCTTACAGATTAATAGATAGCCGCATTCATACAGAAAGATACATATGTACGCGGACTCGACTGTTGATATTAGTCAAGAATATACCTATAATATTAATAAATATTATAATAGTCTTAATATAAACAATATGTTTTTTTAGATGGTGTCCAAACTGTCAGTTCATTTTCTAGAAAACTTTTCAATAATGGCCAACAGTTAAGTTTTTGGCAATTTATTTAGATTCTATTGTGTGACGTCATTTGGTTCATTCTTCCTCCGTGTCTAAAAATAGACAATTTTACAACGCCTACGTCGCTGCCGACGCATGAGCTGATAACGCACAATTGGCAGCGGCAGTGATCGAAGCAGTCGTGGCCGAGTGGTTAAGGCGTCTGACTCGAAATCAGATTCCCTCTGGGAGCGTAGGTTCGAGTCCTACCGGCTGCGAAATGAGAAATTATTTTTGTTCTGTTTATGTAAGTTTTTAATTAAAACGCAATTTATGAAATGAATACTATATTTTGTAATTAAGATTTGACATACTTTTTTATACTTGGTAATTTTATTAATAATTTATGTATTGGATCATTTTTGAACTGAACTGCCTTTAAATTGTTACTTACACGTAATTACAGAGGTGGTCAAAAGTATTTACACAACGTGCATTTTTTTTAACTTTCAACTTTGATTGCTTATTGCTGCTGATTCTGCACTCAGAAAACAAAGTAACGGTTATTGTCGTGTTTCTACATCTATGCAGAAGCAAAGAAAGAAAAAATTAGAAA